>FR990116.1:10665000-11062500 GCA_905404275.2 Hedya salicella
CGCTGAATATTAATCTACGATTAATTTAATCGGAACTCTTTCGATTAAGATTAATTAACCGTCATTTTTAATCGGTAATCGCGAATAAGTAGGTTAATCTTAATCGTTAATCGATTACATTTTGCTCATCTCTGCTATGCGCAGAGTGAGAAGAAATCGGACATGAGGGAGACAGATAATACAATACAATACACTTTATTGCACACCAAAAGAAAATGACATCAGAAACTTAAATCTAAAACAGTATCAGAAATGGTAAACAACAGGCGGTCTTATCGCTAAAAAGCGATCTCTTCCACACAACCTTAAGGTAGTAGAGATGGCGCAAAGTAAACAACCAATGAGTAAAATACAGAGTGATACACGTTTTTTTTTCGTAATGACAAGGTTGGTCATCTCTAGAGGTTAAATGCTATAAGTCTCCTTTCATTGGTGTGCGTAAAGTGTCGCGTATCAGACTTCACCCGCTCACGTGGTTGTCGTTATGGTGTGTTTGTGGTATGTCTGAATAGACCCTTACGCTCCGCTGCTGCGATAACTGGCGCTGTAACCAGACCCCGTGGCTACAAATTTGGGTCGCCGGCGATATTCGGTGACCCGAATTCCCATTTATAAGCCGTGTACTGCGCGCAGTGAACTGTGCATCACGCTTTGATGGGTTCTACGCTCGATAATTATACCTCTAGTAGATATATTCAAACCAAAAAAAAATTAAATGTGTTAAATTCTCACTAATGAATTCATTAAATGTAATCTTGCCGTCGAATATTGAACATTCGACTCGAAACTGCAATGGGGTTCCTACCTAACTGCAATTGGTTGCAATTGAGCTCCGCTGCTTTTGCAGTCAGAAAAATAAGGCAGCTTACCAATGTGGCTACGGCACGGTTAGTTTACTTTGCTTACTTTAGTAGTATAATTACATATGGTCTTATTTTATGGGGATCAGCCGCGGATATTGAAAGTCTTTATTTTGCAAAAAAAGGGGCTATTAGAGCAATTTATAACTTGGAGCCGCGTGAGTCATTGAGAGCACTCTTCAAGGAGATAGATATTCTAACACTGCCGTTGTTATACGGATTTGAAATAATAATGTATGTGGGGAAGAATTTATACAATATCCCAACGACAGATAAGCCAAAAGGGAAAAATTCAGCTGTTCCATTCATATCGGATAATAAGCTATCAATTAACTCTTAATTACCTAGTTTTTTTTGCGATTTCGAGGTTGGAACCATCCTCCCCATCACTCCTGTCACTCCTGCTCAGGACTCATAAATCACCCAGTATATCCATTTTAAGTACTTAGTAAGAGTAAGCATTACATCTATTAGACAAGCACCTAATCTTTGAAACGATAATAACCAATAATTCATACACGGTGCCCGCGAGGAATTTGTTGGCGAAAAAAAGAGGCTGTTAGATAATGTTTGTAGGCATTGCCTATGTTAAATTTGCACATTAAGCATAGGTACCTATGACGCGCGGCCTGTGATTTTCCTTTTAATACAGTGGCAGGAACAACAAATTCTACAAATTTTCTAGGCCTAACATTAGATAAATATTGTAATTAGAAAGATCATGTGGACAATGTATGTTCAAAAATCAACAAATTTATATATACCCTTAGTAGAACAAAACAAGTAGCATCTGACCAAGCTGCACTGAGTACTTACCACGCCTACGTATCCTCAGTTCTGCGATATGGCCTTCTGCTCTGGGGGAACTCTATAGACGTCGATCGAGCTTTCAAGGCTCAAAAGAAGTGCATACGAACCTTATGCGGTGTCGGTTATAGAGACTCATGCAAGCCATTATTTAAGAAACTGCGTATTTTACCTCTTCCTTGCCTATACATAATGGACGCTTGTACTTTTGTAAGACAACACCCAGACATTTTTAAAACAAAATTAGAGATGTTCAATGCACGTACGAGGAGCGCACATAATCTGCATGTTCCAAAGGCGTCCTTATCGACATATAAAAAAATGCTTATTATTCAGCAATATTAATTTATAACAAGCTACCCGACCATATTAAATCATGTAATCGCTTTAGTCTTAAGACAAAACTTAATAATTATTTAATGGACAATTGTTTTTATTCCGTGAAAGAGTACCTTACATTAGAATCTAACAAATAAGCAGGACATAGTAATTTACTGTTAAAATTGTAGTATTTAATTTGATTTATTGAATATTAGCTGGTTGCTTAATTTTTAAATTGGACATGATATATTTTATAGTTTATTGACATGGTAATAATCAATTGTAATACTGACTGACTAATTATTATTTATTAGTATATGTAGCATTTAATTTGACATTATAATTGCAGATTGCTTTAGATAATTATTATTTTTAAATTAATAATATGTTTATAGTTTGTATAATTGTAATATTGACTGTCGTGCATATTTACACGTCGCACCATCGGCATAATATGTGAAACATCTATAAGTAACATCTACTGTACCATATTTTATGTAAATAAATAAATCATTCATTCAGGATAAAGGGTGAGATTGTGTACGGGACTAGTCACAGCCTAGCTGGTAATACGTAGAATTAAATGTATTGCGGTCTGCCTTTGAATATTGCAAAGTTACAATAAAATCCCTTTACCTGTTTCCCTAAGGGCAACGCTACGATAACGTGCGGACGACGGAGCGGCAAGCGAATTCCTAATACATTGCGTGTTGCCCACTAACTGATGTGCGGTGAGTGTCTCGAGCGCGCAATTCAGACAGAATTCGCTCGCCATGTCGCTAGTTGCGCGTAGTCGAACCGTAACGTTCATAATACTGTATGCATTTAATTTGAATAGCTAGTGATAGTAGCATATTAGGTGTAAAATTAAGGGATCGTGTCCGGACCACGCTACTAGCTACTAGGCGGCCAGGTTAAAGTGGGACTGGGCTGGTCATGTTTACCCCATGCTGAGTGAGCTGTGGGCCAAGATTGCCACAGAGTGGAGACCCGATAGCTCTAAACGGAGACGCGGCAGACCTCATCGGCGATGGCGGGATGAACTAGAATCATTTCTTAAGGAATGACCTGAAACCACCTGGGCCAGAGAACATTTAATAGTCATAGTGTTGTCTGACTCTTTCAATTTCCATACTATAACTTAATAATTATAGGTGTGATAAAATTTATCTGGTGTATCATAATGATTACTTTGTGATAAAATTGATAAGGCAGCATTAACTTATATATGCAGCATCTTAAACAAATGAAGCTCTGTGAAGTTTGTATGGCAACAATAAGTTTTTAGAAATAATAGTCATCCGCTGACACCAGTGAAAACTGCATCAACCATAGCGCAACATTGCAACAGTGTAAAAAAGTATTTTTGTTACAATAACAGATATAAATACCAATTTATTAATTGTTCTCGTGAATAAATACTCTAGACTTGTGCAACTGGGTAAGGCATTTCAACGGCCGGGACCTTTATGTTACAAATATTCACAAATGCGATAGCAAATGACTCAATTTTAAATGAGAAGTTAGAAGAAATTATTGTATATTTGTCATTCAATTACTTACTGCGTAACACAAAAGCATCGGTGGTTGAGACGCCCGGAACCTTACATACCCAACTAAGTGTTAGTGTTAAATAAAAATCAATTTTAAAATACAAAATACTTACAATTTTATTTCACTTAACAATTTAAAAACAACCGTGTAAAAAATATTCAACTAAAAAACTTCACCAGCTCACATGCTCCACAAACAATATAATACTAAAAATAAAAGTGATTTTAGTCCTAACTGCTAATACACATTCATAAGCTGATAATAGAGACCCATTTCAAAATATATAGGCATCTTTATTTTCAACAGCATTTCCATAGATTTAGGAATGATTTTCGAACAAACTTTTTTTTCGAGATAAGCCATTATTGAGCGCACATTGAGACTGATGTTCTAATATCAAAACAAAAGAATGAAGTTTTAGAAAACAAATTAGTTTTAATGATCAAATTTGTTTTGCCAATTTACTTGGTTGATATGAGTTTTACATTTTCACACTATTAGAAGAAACACATGGGTTTTATGACAGACGATGACGCATATGCCATCTTATAACCATGCCCAGGGGTTTTCGGTGCAGCAATGATTCTATAGTAGGATCAATAAACATCTTCCTGTACTTCTTAACAATATATATATAAGACATAAAATCCAAAACTGTCAGCGGGCCCAAGAAAGAAGTAATTTAAAAATAAGGAGATTGGATAGAGTAAAAAACACCCGTATAAGAGAAAAAACAAAAGTTATTGACGCACTAGAACACTGACTGAAAATGAAATGGCAGTGGGCAGGCCACATAGCACGGATGAACAATCAAAAATGAACTAACGCGTTACCTTCTGGAAAGAGCCACTTGGAAAAAGAAAACGCGGCCGACCACAAACGAGATGGGTCGACGAAATCTCGAGCAAGGTTTCACACAAATGGCGGGATGCGGCGAACGACCGGACGAAATGGCGGAAGCTGGGGGCGGCCTTTACTCTTAAAGAGGTCCATCCATAATACTATATTTTGGTATACTGTATAACCCAATTAAGAAAAAAATTGTGAATGCTTATGGTATGGAATTAAAAGGCTTTATTATTATTATGAAAGGCAACAATAATATTTTTTCCTAGCCAATATAGGTCTATTTTTCAAGCCATCGCGCTAAAGCTAAATTAAATTTGAACATAGTTTAAACACTCTGCTGCCTAAGCATACAATACAAGGGGTTAAGCAACTTTTATTTACTGTCCAACAATGTCTCTTTATTTTATCATTGAGTGGAACAGTGCCCCCATTTAAGGCCCCATATGGATAAAGACGGCCTTGATGATACTTAACTTCCTTCTTTGCTAAAGCATACCTCATTGCTGTTTTAAAAATATGCTATAATCACCTGTGAATGACTAGCTAACCATGTACCAAAAATGGTTAAAAACCATTACAAAATTTTAGTGGATCCTTATAGATAATTGGCAATGTATGTGCAGCGGCGGCCTTACCCATTGCGAGGCTCTGGGCGGCAGGTCTATGCGAGGAACTTTGTTGTTAAAAAAAATCTATTTTTTTTAAATATGCTTGGGTTGTACTTTTTGTTTTACAAATATCATGATAATAATCACAATTTTTGCAATTTATTAGTGGATCACTCCACTAGTGTTATTATTATAAACAAAGATCAGAAACAAATGAAAAAAATTTTCGACGATACTGGACTTGAACCAGTGCCTTGAGCCAGACCGGGGCAGCAAAACGCATAACGGCTAAAGAGTCGGATGCACCATACAGAGATCCATAAGCAAGAACAGATGACAAAATTCGTCGACTACTGGTGTGGACGATTAGCTCAGATGGTAGAGCGTGCTGCCCCGGTCTGGCTCAATGCACTGGTTCAAGTCCAGTATCATCGAAATTTTTTTTCATTCGTTTCTGATCTTTGTTTATAATATGCTTGGGTTGTTGCGCGAAGCCCCTCCAAGATCGAGGCCCCGGGGGATTGCTCCGTTCGCGACCCCCTAAGGCCGCCGCTGTGTATGTGTAATTTTTACAGCAAAAGTTCCCAATCAAATAAAATTTACATATAAAAGTAAGAAATCTTAAAGTTTCTGACTGTCGCATGTTTGATGACTTTAGATCGAATTTTGTACCTAAATAAGATTCGTCAGATTGATAATGACATTGAGGACTATATAAGGCTTGTTTAACATAAATATACAATATTATTGATAAGACTTTGGGTCAATTCATTAAGAACTGTAGTACAACAACTGAAGAATCAAACTGTTTCCTCGTCTCATATTGCTATTTCATATTTATAACACGAAATACTTTTACTTATTACTATTTGTCTTTCTGTATCTTCTCTAGAAGCAATTCCAGTCTACCGGTCATCACCGGCTGCCCTTTCTTAGTCTTCTTACTCAACTTCTTAAATTTCTCCTGTTTCTTTTTCTTGTACTCTTGCATTTTCTTGTTCTTCTGATCTATTGCCTTTTGCTTCTGCTGTTGTTTCTCTAATTTGTCTTGTTTCATCTTTTCATGTTTTTCTCTGGCACTGAGGAACGGTTTTTTTTTCTCTTTTTCATTATTTTCTTTCTCTATCATATCTGGGTGCTTGACGAACCGGCCAACAACATCTTGTCCGTCTGTTGCATCTTCGTCAAATGTTTTTGGTTTGTATGTTCCAGCACCATCATCATTTTTGAGATCTTTCTGTAGGTTTCTAAGCAATCTCTTTTTGCGCTGTTCTTCCCATTGTTCAAGCTTGTATTTCTTGCTGTATTTTTTTAATCTATAAGATTTTTTATCAAATGGTTTTTTTCCATCATTGTTATTTTCGTTTACAGGATGGCTTTTATCAAAATTCTCCTGTCTCTTTCCTTGAAAATCTTGGGGTTTCACTTGGTTGTTAAACTTATTCCCAGTTTGTTGTTTCTTTCCGGGCAAGAAGGAGTCTTGTTTCTTTGACTGTTCCATCACTTAATTTAGACTAATTGTCCTTCCTCAGACCTATAATGAAATGAAAAAGCGTGCTTGTGAGTTAAGTGAACAAAAAAAACAGTACTTCAGGCCATGTCCCACTAAATACTAACTTGTTACCAAATGTAACAAACTGATGTATTTGGTGATAAGTTTCTGGTTATAAAATATAACAAAAATACAGTAAGCAAAACTTTTCAATATAGTATATATGAACAAATTGTATAAACCATATTGTCAACTCTTTGATTACATGTAATATAATAATGTAGTCATGAAAAAACAACATTTATGTAGAAACACGCTTTTTCATTACACAACATAACAGTACACATCATAATATGTACATAATATTAAATACAAATCTAACAAGAATACAATCATATGATAAACTAGTAAATACATTTCAATACAAAATATGAGCACTGTAAAAATTATGTAAAATACATAAATTATGAATAGTCAGCAAAACATTATGTTTGAAGTCACAGACCATTTATGCATTTTAGAAATAAATCTCAACTCTTGGTTATAATTTAAAGCTTATCATCAATATTGATAGGTTGAGTGAAATAATTTGGGAAACAATCTAGAAAATAGTGAATTTAGACGAGTCTTTGCCTTATACAAACTTCACAGAGCATTGGACATCCAATCTAGATATTTCTTTCCTTGATAAATTGCCAAGAGTGGTCGTGTGACGTAAATTTCGTCACAACATACAAGCAAATGATTCAATATGATTGACTCGATTTTGACTATAATTAGGTGCTAAATCACGTTTAAACTATGACGGATGAACCAAAAAGTGTTATAAACAATTTTAAAACCCAATATTCCAGTTTAAACAACGTATTTTGTATTTTTTTCACATCGTTTTTTAACAGCAGCTGGAGCTACAAGGACAAGAGATATGCACGAGATTGTCATCAGATAAGATAATATAATCCCTAAAATAACTGTTTTAAGTAGAAATATACAGAAACTTACCAAGTTAAGCCACCCACTGGGTAGGCTTTGAAGTATCGGCGGAATCTTGATAGCTTAGTTGCACTTGGCACGAAAAAACTTAACCACGATTAGAGATTTTAAATCACGGTTTTCCGTATGAAAAACTTTATCGACCATGCCCTAATGTGAATTTTAAGATCAGTTTTCACACGAAAACGTGATAAACGTTTCGCAAAAATGTCACAAAAGGAGCGAGTATGGAAATCGCGCGTGCTACGCCATCTACAACTTTTACGTCATACTCTGCGATCGATGAAAAGGAACATGCGCGTCGATTAACACTTGGTTTCTTTTCAATTATTAGAAATATCAGTATTTTTAATGCAGTATAGTAACCCTCAGTATTTATAAATGTTTGTTTTAATCTGTTTAAAATAAAAAACATAACTGAGATATTTTTTATATTTTATAGCAATAAAAAATGCACCGTACAATGGAACTTCAACAACATATTGATAATAGCGTCCTCTATTGTTACATATCAAAGTCCATCATTCTCTTTGCTGTCACGAAAGATGACGCTTTAATCAAACATTGCATTTATGGTAGATACAAACTTTTTAACTCATTACCATTATGGAGAGTGGAAATCTAGAAGAGCAATCTCTATATCTTTTAATGTATACACTCAATTCGTAGTTCTCCAAGACAACATATCAAAACTTATGTGTCAAGTCAAAAAGCTTCAGTTGCCGAGTGGTTCAACTTCAAACGTGCAATAATAGTTGAATTCCGTTAAGCCGTTTTGGCGTGATGAAGCCACAACGACACATACAAAAATACAATAAATAAGAACTTTCGATTTGTGACCTCCAAATAGTCCGTTACATTTTTTTAAATATTGTTAATATACAGACATTTCATTGTTGCCCCTTTAAAATAGTATAAGTAGATTAATGTGTTATTTTATAACTATAATAATGTATGTCTCGGGTTACAAGTATGTATTGCAAAGCGTATAATAGGGTTGTCACAGGCATATAATTAGGATGTACAAGAACAATAAAGTCAGAAATTTCGCGTTTCCAAAAACGAAATACACATGTGTGAGTGAAATAGCCGTGAGGTGCGATTCAGTCTTTGGTCACAGGTCTCCGGACTTATTTTTTTTTATTAGCGTTCGGTAACTTAAAAAGGAAAAAAGGGGACCCTTGTATGATTGCACTTTGTTGTTCTTCTGACTGTAAGTTGAAAGTAACATGACATACTAGTCTGCGGTCCCTTGAAGCATCTATGCAATCCAAAGATACAGTAATTCAAAAGGTGTTTCCATAAAAAAATGTCGTCCATGGAAAACCTATAGTGTACTTTCAGTTGTCCTAGAAACATGAAATTTGGATTGAAGGTAGCTCTTATTTATACATAGTGCAACTCACGAAATAAATGTGAAAATCTTTTTTAAATGTCCGTCTGTCTATGTCAGTAACTTATACAAAATGACCCCACATCGCGTAGGCACATTTTCTTTTCTAGGAGTAGGGCTGTGCTAAAACGGGAGTTTTCATAGATACGGTTGTTTTTAGCGCACGGCCGTTTTTGTACGGAACCATCGGTGCGCGAGTCGGACTCGCACTTAGCTGGTAGGCACTCCATCCTCGACAGTTAGTTCAAATGTATTGCAAGGAAACATTTTAAATATATTTTTATTTTCTAAAAAAACGCGGGGTAAGGGGTAAAAATTAAGTCTAGCTACTTGTTCAAGTAGTATATCATATGAAAGAACTTGATTTGCACATTTTAAACTTTTTTTTTTATTGTGCTTAAATTTAGTTATATTAAGGAAAATGTGGAAAAAAAATACCATTCCCATCCCATTTATCTCCGAAATTTAGAAAAAACACTCAAATCTTCTTGAATTATATAATTTAATATGAATATTACAGAAAAATTATAATCTGTCTGTGTTACTTTATTTCTAAATGCAATAATCAGTTTTGAATAACCCTGTTTTGTTAAGTTTGCCCCTCATTTATATGTACCGCCATGGATAGGAGAGGCAAACTTAACTCAAGCGGCCAGTTAAGTCTGAATAAGTGAAAGTTTATATGGAGCCCTCGCTGCGCGAGTCAGTTTCGCACTCGGCAGGTGTTTTTAAAGTCATCCCTTGCCATTTCACTGTACTTAAGCATATTTTTATGTACAATGTTATAGTTATCTTTATAAACTCTTAAGTTTATATAAAGATGACTCTCTTTTCTCCAATTTCATTAGTTCTAGTTATCTATTAATTAAAAATAAAGATTTATATTCGCTGGGTGCGAAGTACTAGGTGGGAGTAATATAATCGATCCAAAAGTAAAACGAATGTAGGCGCTGTTATCTATCACATCCCAAAGAAATTTGTTTTGACTTGCTTACCTAATTTGAATAAACCCGGACTTAAGATAATACTCATTTCGATCTGAAAACGATACTAAATTTATACACTAGCGATACAGGAATAATTATATATGTTTATTATTATTGAATGAAACCATTAAAGTAGCTTTAGCTTCTTGTTTTACAGTAAAACTACAGATAAAAATTAAGTAAACAAACCCTGACATATTCAAAATAAACCACACTTTTTGAATCAATTTTACTTACCCCATTTGATTTGAATGATGAAAATTGAATTCACAACCCTTCCTCCACCCAAATTAAGGTATTACAGTAATTGTGGAAATAAATTAATAGATAATTTTGGATTATCATAATCACAACGTCGCGATTAAATGTCAAAACGTCAGAGCCAACAAAGTTGTGGACGCTAGGTCGAGCTGAACTCGTGCACGGAGCCAATAGGCAAGTACATATATTTTGTTAACCTTGTAAATACCTGAATGAAAGAGCGAATAGCATAGATAGAATAGAATTATCTAACACAAGTGTTAGACAAAAATGAGACCGACGGAGACGATGCGACCTTCAAGCCTTTAAGAAAAGAGCATACTTCCACCTGAAAGGCCGGAAACGCACCTGTGTTGCAGGTGTCTAGGGACCACGGTAATCGCTTACCATCAGGCGTGGTTTTATTCGCCGCCACTATTGCCTGAAATATGAATTTGTTTTCATACTGAAAGTTAAGCCTTAAAAACTTTTAAGGCAAACTGTCCAGCTTGCATGAAATTGGCGATCCAATTAAAAAACCCTCGATACATTGAAGCAAGTTGATAGTTTTCAAACGGTTGAATCGATATTTTTCAACCATAGCCAAGGCAAGAATAGTCTGGACGAAGTGAAGTCACCTTTTAAGCGCAAAAACGAAATCAAAATTTGTTTGTGTTCAAGCGCTACTAGGCCACAGACATATACACACAGATACACACCTCAAACTTTGTTGAGCATTCATGAAACTAAATTTTGAGCGAGCGTGAGAGCGTGCGCCCTGGCAAGGCACCTCTCTTATTAACCGACTTCAAAAAAGGAGGAGGTTATATGTTGCACTGTATGCAATTTTTTTTTGCCCTCGACGAAAAAAGATGTTATGAGTTTGACGTGTTGTATTTGTATATTTGTGTGTCTGCGTGTGTTTGTGGCTCTTGAACAGTTGGACCAATGTGAATTTAGTTTATAGTGTTTGAAAGGGCACTTATTCTAAAGTGTTCCGCTGTTTAAAAACTATCAGATTTTTTGTAAATCTGTCGGAAGTTCTCTTATCGGTTAACCGATTACTCATTATGTAGTTGGTTTAGAATAAAACACTGAGCTTCTGTATTTTAGGGCTTGGCAACCCTAGACGGCAAGTCAACGAACGCAAAACCCCGTCGATACGCATATTGAGTTACCATACTTACCGCAGTGACAGTACTCGCGCTGTCCTGTAAATGCTAAAAGGGCATATGTATCAGTGATTACAGATACTTGCGCGTCATTTTGAACTGATGAGATAGATTAGAAAGTACAGTTTCATACACAAGTGGATAGTGTCTATAATCCGATCGATTTAAGTGATCCCTGACATTTGACACAGCAAAAATGCCATTGTATTCGCGGCCAGTTACTACTTTTTCGTCTGCATTTTTATGTGCATTGTGAAGTTGGTTTCCCACGATGAGCGATACGATTATAAGGAGGTATGCCCTCAATCTTGACGAATATTTGTTCCTGGGTCTTGGATGTTCTCTATTTATTTAAGTATTATAATTTATCTATATATTATGTATATCGTCGTCTAGTACCCACAGTACAAGCTTTGCTTAGTTTGGGACTTGGAAGATTTGTGTAAGATTGTCCCTGTGTTATTTATTATTATTATTATTTTCGGAAGGAACGTTTTTCTCAGCTCTGGGCTGGTAATAACTACATTTACGGGTTATCCACCAAGTAAATGTAGAAGGGTGTAAGTTATTTAACTATGGAGATTGTGGTATATTGGATATATTATCATCTGCATGAACTTTCTAACAATTCGGCATGTATTTAGTATAGCGGCTTTCTGTAGAATAATGTAAATAGAAGATTTTAGGCCTAGTAATTTTAAGCTCTGGTGTAAATGAGATAACGCCTATTGTGGATCGGATTTCAGGTACTACATACACTTTCTCTTGTTTCCATATTCTAGCAACTTCGTCTTTTAGGTCTGCATGCATAGGGCTGCCATCTTGATTATAGCCGAACCCGGACAAAAACTTCAAAAACCTTGAATATTTGGAGTAAATGCATTTTTCCCGGACATGATAGATTTTATTCAGTTCAATAAGGTTTTCTCTGATACAAAAAGTGTCCTGGTTTTACCCGGAACCTCAAAACCTGCCCGGACGGTCCCCGGACGGCCTGCAAACTAGGACAAATCCGGGGAAACCCGGACGGATGGCAACCCTATCAATGAATCACATATTCAACTTTGCCGCCTAGCGACTAAAATTTTCGTGATTTGCGATTTAATTTACTTGATTGTTATTGATTGGAATATTAGCCAATACTTTGTCAAGGCCTTGTATTGAACTTGCTTGAACTCACCGATCAGTATCACGTCACACGTCAAGGATGCCGCATTTTTACAAAAGAGGTAAGTTTGATCCATATTTATCACAGTAATCTTGCATGAGGTTTTAATGAATATCATAGTAATATAAATCAAAATAGTTCTTATTTGTAAATAAAAGTTTATTTTTGTAATTTAACATATTTTTGATTTTTCAAGGCAATTTATCGAAATGTGTGATTTATTGAGAATAATGTGTGATTTATTGGGAATGCAATTACCGGCATAATTTTCAAACCGGTAATTTACCGACTTGGGTAGTTCAAAACCGGTAAACCGGTAAATTACCGGTATTGGAAGTTCGAAGTAAAAATGACGTGAAAATGTTGTTTTATTTAACGTTCCTGTACTACTTTTATACATGAACTAAAAAAAACAATAAATATTGTGTATAATAACATACTATTGAAAAACACCAGTAGTCAAGATTAAATTAAAACAATCAACAATTTACTAAATAAGGATCCAAAAAACGGCCGTGGTCTTGTTTAATCGGCCCTGCAAGGAAGCCAGACTTCTAAGGCAAGCTTTATATGAGGCTTGGACCAACGGCCCGTATCAATATAGGATCCTAACATATCTGATGTGAAACGCAAATTAAATGCTGCTTCCAGGGAACGTAAACGAGAAATTGCCAAAGCTAAATTCGATTTCGTCGGCAGAATTGGAGCGACTCGCAGGGTACCCCTCTGGAAGTCGTGCCTTTGGCAAGGTCAAGGTTTCACATTTTAGCGCACTTCCTGTTTTAAACTAACTTCGAAATAGGAAGAGGTGTCTCAGTTCAGTGGTATATTTTTATATATTTATCTCAGGACTTCTTCATTTTTATAAACTGATTTAGAATTATTTTTTTTTGGAATGGAGGTATTTTTTCTACTATTAATTTATAGATTGAGTCGTTACTTTACGGAATTCCATATTACATTAAATTATTATAGTTCCTTTGCTGTTCTGCGAAACAGTGTCTTGGTCATGTGACATACAATACGCACGCCACAAACTACAACCAGACAGTATAATTCTCGACATGTATTTTGCCTCTCTACGAGGCATCATCAGGAAATTCAAGACATGCTGACGGTCTGGCGTCCAGCCGAGAAAACATCCCCGACCATTATAATTTGGGCGTGTTCAAGACAAGAGTGAATAGGCTGTTTCTAGGCGGGCATGATACATCCTTGACCGCATCGTCACTTAACAACAGGTGACATTGCGGTCAAATGCCCGTCTATCACCAATAAAAAATAAAATATGACTTCTCGGGTGTTTTTTAAGTAATCCATCAATAAAAAATACTATTCTATATCTCCTTCAGTATTGTTGTAGCACTCAAAGAAGTCTTGTGTGTGCGACCGTCCTGCACAGTAGAATGGACTCATTAGGCTCCGTTACGTCATAATCCGCCGCGACGGCGGCTTGCGTCGCCGTCTGTTGGACTAAGTCAGCCCAAATAATAAAAAAAAAACAAACTCGTGCGAACAAATTGAAAAAAGGTCCTTCCACGTTTTGCGAAATAGTGCTTTATAATAAAAAAAGTATCCGGACTTGAACAAACAATTAAAAAAAACACGTTGAACTAAACACGAGCAGTTAAAAAAAGTTCCTTTTGTCCTATTTTTGGCGAGAATAATCAGGGCCTTGGTTATTAAAAAAAATCGGATTTAAGTCCACGGGGAAGTTAGAATAATTTAAAAAATATTCCTTCTATTTTTAAATTTAGGTAATTTTCACGAGTAGATATATGTTATTGAAAACAAATTGATAAAGTTTGGTTACTTCATGGCATACTGGACTGTTGTTTAATTGGACCAATAAGTAGTACCTTAAGCAAGTATTTTTTTGTGCTTAGCAATACGAAGAAAATTAATAAGTGTTATTGTGCAGTTCAATAAAAATAAAACAAAATGTGAAATAAATATGTCTATTAAATAAATTGATAACATTAAATTACTAAAGTGACAATTCATAAATTTTGGTGGATCCGGTTGCATTGACAGTAATTCAGGTGAGTTTATTATAACAATAAAAACGCGCAAGATATATTCATACTACAGAAAAAATGCATCCGCATACTAGCAAATATGAAACAAACCGATAGCTGCAAAACACACTTTAGAAACCTTAAAATGTTAACCGTACCGTGCATCTACATTTTAGAATCGTGTTTTCTAAATACCTACCCAGAATTCTACTCTATACTCGGAGATAAGCCTCGTCGTTTCGAATCTCGCTCTAAGAACAACCTTCTGCAAACCACTTCAAAATTCAAATTAAATAAAAACGGACCTCATCCCATGTCGATGAAAATATTTAATAAACTACCGAACCACATAAAGAACGAGCCCAATAAAAACAAGTAAGTACTTAAAATGTTTAAAAAACTTTCCTGTGGAACAAGCATGCTATAGTATGCTTGGTCAGTGAATATTTAGATTAATGAATATAAAGCACAAATGGATCTATATCGGAATCCCTAACGTCTTTTGTCCTAATGTATCGTTTGTCCTAATGTATCATTTGCCATAACGCATTTTTTTAGGAAACTGTAAACTTTTCAGGTTTGTTATAAAACAAACCTAACCTAACCTAATCTATACGACGATCTTTTAAAAAATCCTGAAAAATTTACGGTTTCTGGAAAAACTGCGTTATGGCAAATGATACATTAGGACAAACGATACATTAGGACAAACGAAATTAGGGATTCCGAAGGAGACCCATTAAATATTAGTCTATCTAGTGCAGTTCACAGGGTTTGTGTTGGAACTTATTAGAAAGTTAAAACCTTTGTACACACAAAATGAATTTAATAAATGAATATGACTAATATAGAAGGTTCGTTCGCGGAGGAGAAAAAGTTATTACCCCTATTTTTCTTCAGCGTAATCGGATAAAAAATATCCCATAACCATCCGTGGATAACCCAGCTTACCCGTCTACCAAAAATAGTTGAAACCCGTTTAGCCAATTTGGCGTTATGAAGTTACGCGACACATACAAAAAACTAACAAAAAAACGATTTCGTGACCTTCAAATAGACCGCTTTATCGATGTACAGACATTTCATTTTACAACTTTATAATAGTACCTATACATATATATGTCTGACTGTGTTGCAGTACGTTCATTTAATCATTGAATCTTAGACTCAATTGGAGCCTGCTCCGTAGTTGCTGTCCAGTTAATCTAGATTCTAGGCCGTTTATGCTCCGAAACTCTTCGATCAAAGTTTGAATGTTGTCTCGCTTTTAAATAGGCAAGCGAAAAGGAGAGCATGATGTGAAGTATGAATTTTTAACTTTAAAGGTATATGGGTACATATATAGAAATATAATTTGCAACACGGACGAGCTTCACGCACGGGCAGCTATAGGCTCCGTGCACGAGTTCAGCTCCACCTAGCGTCCACAACTTTGTTGGCTCTGACGTTTTGACGTTTAATCGCGACGTTGTGACAAAATGTTATTATAATCCAAAATCATCTATTAACTTATTTTCAAAATTACTGTGATACCTTAAGGGTGAAGAAAGGGTTGTGAAATAAATTTTCGTCATTCAAATCAAATGGGGTAAGTAAAATTGATTCAAAAATTGTAGTTTCATTCAATAATAATAAACAGGAACAATTTATAAATTGTTCCTGTATCGCTAGTGATAAATTAAATATCGTTTTCAGATCGAAATGAGTATTATTTCATGGACCAAGTTTATTCAAATTAGGTAATCAAGTCTAAACAGATTACTTTGAGATATGTCAGATAACAGCGCCAACATGAGTTTTACTTTTGGCCACTACGAGCGCTGCGATCGATTACATTACCCACCCCAGCTAGTACTTAGCGAATAGGTTTTTCGCAGAAAGGCTTTCAATAGCCGCAGAGCGCGGGAACGCTGCCAGTGTCATGGGTGCCCTAACGAAGGGACCTTTTCAAGTATTTTCTAATAATTAGGTATTATAACACTACATATAGTGTTATTAACGGTTAGCTTAATCGTCACTCCTCTAATGCAATATTCATATTTTAATTTCTGTCTGACGTTTGGAGACAGTTTACATGTGATTTGTTGACCTTAGCGACCTCTTACTTCTCCTAATTAAAAATTTTGACCACCGATTTTCTACTTCTCCATAATTTTTTTATTGTTGTTTTAACCGCCTTACTTTTTTACATTATTGTTGAATGTTGAAGACTTTTTAAAATTCAATTAAAATCTACAGGGCGTTCCTATAGTGATCATGAAAATGATACGGAACAAAAGTTGAATTGAACCCATTTAGATTCAGTTAAATTAAGTAATATTTGCATTTGCATTAAACCGTTTTAAACCATCAATTGATTAGATTCTGAAATAATTTAATTGATGTTATGACGACTTCGTGTTGCAACGAAACTTGCATTTGCATTGCACTTTTCTAAACGATCAATTACGTAAATTCTTATATAATTTAATTGATATTACGACTACATCGTCTAGCGTTGAAACCTTGTTGTTGACTAGTAAATTAGTATGTATGTGTTTGTCCGCGATTATCTCGCGTTTGGCTGAACTGATTTTGATGCGGTTTTCAGAAAAGTATTTGTTACACTTAGGAGAAGGTTTTAGTATTTTAACTGACTTCAAAAAAGGAGGTTCACAAATTGATCCGTATGTATGTATGTTTGTTCCCGGTTATTAATTGACGCGGTTTTACAGAAAAACTATTTGTTACACTCAGCAGAAGGTTTGGTATTTTAACCGACTTCAAAAAGGAGGTTCTCAATTTGACCCGTATGTATGTATGTTTGTCCGTATTAACGACACTTCAGGGCTGATACGTAAAAAGTACTATTTTTAAAAGTTGACTGCAAAACATGCACTGAAATAGTGGTTAAGTGTGTCCCTGAGGTAGTCTCCTTATCATCAAGTCAGATGATTCTGATGATGGAAACCTTCAAATATTATAGGCATTTAAAATACTTTATATCACTAAAATACATCACTAAAAAGCAAAAAATATTTTTTTTTTAATAAAAAAAGAAAGTCGGATGAAAAGTATCCTATAACCATCTGGAGATACCCAGCTACCCGTGTACCAAAAAATAGTTGTTATCCGTTTAGCCGATTTGGCGTGATGAAGCCACAACGACACATATAAATACGAAATACGAATACGAAAAATAAAAATGTTTTTTTTTTCTTTTCAGTCACTTCCAAATAGTCCGTTACAATATTTTTTTTGAAAATATCTTCAATGTACAGAAATTTCATGTTTACAACTTTATAATAGTAGGTAGTAGCTGTTGCCCGCGACTTCATCCGCGTAGAGATGCAATATAGCTTACCAAGTTTCACCCCCTTTTTCGTCCCTAAAAGGGATGAAATTGACATAAATTATAGCCTATGTCCTATTCTGATATATAAGGTACATAACTGGAAAGTTTCATATAAAATCGTCCAGTAGTTTTTGAGATTAAGTGGAACGTACATACATACTTTCACGTTTATAATATAGAATAGGATACGATACATTATACTCGTATGTATGTGTGTTTATGTTTTTATTTATTTTGGCTATGGAATCCTAAAAAATCATAACTGTTGCCAGTCCAATTGGCAGCCCATATTTTTCAACAAAAACTAACGGACTCGCTGAAAACACTTGACGCCCTCGACGGTGAATTAGTGTCCACTTTCCAATACCTGTCATCATCTTTATTAGAAGTGGGAATGAATGTACTAGGTCCATTAAAACGACTCAACGAGGACTGGTTCGACCAAAATGACAACATCCTTGCTGCGGCACTAAATAAACACCGTAATTTACTAAGACGCAGCGATCATAGCGGCAATCAAAATCTGTCTGCAGAAATTAGGGAAAGTGCTTCTGAGCTACGAAAAATTACGAGGGGATTAAAAGAGAGATGGTGGCTTGAGAAGGCCAAAAAAGTTCAGTGGCTCTCAGATACACACCAGCTAGGTGCGTTTTATGAGGAAGTACGTAAACTCATTGGCGTCTCTGTGCGGAATAGTGTGCCGCTACGGTCACGGGACGGCACTCAAAAACTGTCTGCTAATCAAGATATTCTGGAGCGCTGGGCAGAGCATTTTAATGATCTGCTCAATGTTGATCGATCGGTAGACCTTGACCATATTTATTCCATTCTATCACTGTCGGAAAATGCTACGCTCGCTGACCCACTGTCTCTCGCAGAGGTCGTTAGAGCCATCAAAGACCAAAAGAATAAAAAGGCAGTACGCATTGATAACATCGCCGGTGAACTGCTAAAGTACGGAGGAGAGCAGTTGCACTTTATAATCTGGCAGCTTTTCGATCGCATTTGGAACGAAGAAACAGTACCCCCTGAATTCAAGAGGTGTCGAATACAGACTCTTTATAAGAATAAAGGGGACCGTTCTGACTGCAACTCATATCGAGGTATATCACTGCTCTCTGTTCCTGGGAAGATATTTGCTAGAGTACTTCTCAACCGACTCATACCACTTTCGGAAGATCTGCTGCCTGAAACACAGTTTGGTTTTTTCCCCATATGGGCACGTGCGAAGCCATTTTTTCCATCCGTCAACTCCAAGAAAAAGGTCGAAAGCAAAGTCAACCTTTATATATGTGCTTTGTTGACCTGGAGAAGGCCTTTGACTGCGTGCCGAGGGAGGCTCTATGGTCTGTTCTGGTCAAGTTAGGGTGCCCTGAGAAGTTTGTTCGCATGATCCGACTCCTGCATGACAAAATGACCTGCTGTATAACCTTCAACGGCGAACAGTCAGATTTCTTTTCCGTCAGCTGCGGCGTCAAAGAAGGATGTGTGCTTGCACCGACTTTGTTTGCGCTCTATTTTGCGGTAGAAGTTGGAGAAGCTCTAGAACAGACTTCTGCTGGCATTAGCATTCGTTTCCGAACTGATGAAGGGTTATTTAATTTATCTCGACTAAGATCTCGTACAAAGGTGTCACATGTGGTCATAACGGAGATTATGTATGCAGACGATCTGTGTTTCGTGGCTAACTCTCCTCACTTGCTTCAAATTCTTATCTCAAGCTTACACCAGGTTTGTTGTCGATTCGGTCTCAAAATCAGTGTTACCAAGACCGAGGTTATGGCAATGAACCTTAGCGATGCCACTGAAACCCTAAAGGTCAACCTTGACGGGAGGGAACTGAAGCAAGTGGAGAATTTTATAAAATTCTCCACTTGCATCAAGGTCGCACTTAGATGTGCTGCCTAGGTACTTATATAAAGTACCTAGGCAGCACATCTAAGTGCGACCTTGATGCTGAAATTAATAACCGTATTGGTGCTGCAGCTGCGGCCTTCGGTAAACTTCGATCCAAGGTACTGCGATCACACGATTTGAAGCTCTCGACAAAAGTCTCTGTTTATGTGGCTATCGTTCTCCCAAACCTCCTTTATTCATCTGAGACCTGGGTCCTTTATCGAAAGCATATCCGCATGTTAGACAGGTTTCACCTGAAATGCTTGCGCGGTATCTTAATCATCAAATGGTCGGATCGAGTAAGGAACACCGATGTGCTTCGACGTGCTAAAGTCTGCGGCATCGAAGCATTTTTGATGCAGCGACAGCTTCGATGGTGCGGCCATGTCACGCGAATGGACGAAAAACGGGTTGCAAAACGCATCTTCTTTTCTGAACTCCAAGATGGTAAGCGGAAATCAGGCGACCAGTTCCTTCGGTTCAAGGATGTTCACAAAAGACACATGAAACGGTGTGATATTGATCCCTTACAGTGGGAAAAATTAGCAGTTTGTCGTCCAGAGTGGAGGCGTTTGGTTCAAGGCAAAATGCAGGATTTTGAAGAGCAAAGAAAAGCGAATCTGGATGAGAAACGCGATGCTCTTAAGGCCAAACCATTGACGGCCATCAATTACAATTATGTTAACGGTGTCCTTACGTGCAGCCAATGCTCGCGCACGTTCACCCACAACATTGGCTATTCTGGTCATCTTAGCGCACATGATAGGGCAAATCACCAGAGCCTCTAATCACTGTCTAGTACCTAGCAGTCACCGTAGCCGAAATCGGCAAGGGAGTATATATTGGCAGCCAGCGTTGGCTTCGTGTGATCTTCTAACATTGTCCCTTCGCGAATAGTCACAGTGTGGTACTTTTATGTTAGGCCGATATTTCACCGTGACGTTATTTTAAACTAAGTAAATGCCTTAATAGTAGAAAAACGAGTTTGGGCGCTGGCATTGGTCTAGCTAGACGCATAACTTAGACGTTGACCTTGAATTCATAATCTTGGCTAATAAAGTAAGGATTAAAATGCAGAAAGACAATATACATTGGTGATGGTGTTCAGGCTGGATCTACTTACGGGCTATTTGGGCTACTGGTCCCTTAGATAAAATGGGACGCCCCCATTGAAAACAATAGGTAGATGATATTGTGAATTAAAAAAAACTTAAAATAAAAAAAGCCGGCCAAGCCGTTACTACAAATGAAAAAAAAACCGGTCAAGTGCGCGTCACATACAAATGAGGGGCAAACTTAACCAAACAGGGTTATTCAAAAATTTTGTTGATTAAAAAAATGGGAGACAGATAGATATATGGTTATAATTTTCATGTAAGTAATATTCATATAAAATTTTAAACTACACAATTCCAGAAAATTCTAGGTTTTTCGCATGGTTAACTTCGGAGATAAGAGGGGGGGGAATAGCATGTCTTTCCAAATTTTCTTTAAAAAAACGAAAAAAAAAAGTTCCGAAAATGTACAGATTAAGTCCTTTTATATGACCCTGTACTTGATCTAGTGCCTAGACTTAAAATTTTTGCTCCCCGCCCTCATAGTCGTTTTTTTGGTAAATAAAAAAATATTTTATAATTCCCACATGTATTTCGCAATACATGTGGGCTGACCATGTTTATAAATATTCCAAACTAGAAGACGCCCGCAAATTCATTCGCGGAAGAGACAAAGTCATAACCCCTCTTTTTTACGACAGCGTAGTCGGGTAAAAAGTACCCTATAACCATCTGGAGATACCCAGCTACCCGTGTACCAAAGATAGTTGAAATCTGTTTAGCCGATTTGGCGTGATGAAGCCACAACGACACATACAAACATGCAAAAAATCCAAAAAATATATTTTTCGATTTAGTGACCTACAAATAGCCCGTAACATTTTTTTTGTGGAAATATCTTCAATGTACAGACATTTCACTTTTACAACTTTATAATAGTATAGATTTCAAATAGATAGCAAAAGTAGTTTTTGAGATGAGGCGCTCTAATAGTCAGATAGACAGACAGACCGCATTGCACCATAAGGGTTCCTTTTTTACCTTTGGTACGGAACCCTAAAAATACGATGCGAAAAAATACATCAGCAAAAGAGAGTGCGCATAGAGAGAAGCGCAGTTTTTCGGCAACAACTCAAAAACGATATATGTACTTATCCAATCATTTCAAAATAATTTTCGTTGAAAGTAAGTTACTTCTGTATTTTTTTTTTACAAAATTAATACATTTTCATTCACAACTTTGTACATTTTGTGTTATGTCCAATTTATTTGATGTTGTTCGAAATGTCCGTAGGTATGTGTAATTTACTTAGGTAGTAAGTATTAATCTAGCCATAGGAGATACCACTATGTCGTATTTGGATAACCTGTAAAGATAGTTGCGTGTTTATTAAAGAACTAGCGGCCGCCGGCGACTTCGTCCACGTAGATTTTAGGTAAAACCAGAGATATAAATGTAGAAAACTTTTTTCTGTCAATATTTTATGCGATGCTGTTAATATTTTAAAAAAATACTCAGAAGATATTCAGCGACCAACGGATTTAGAGTGAGAAAATTGGTATATTGAACATTATTCCATAAGAAGGCAACACTGGTACTTTTAATTTGAACGCCTGCTAAACTATGACAGGCGAAGTTCCCGACACTTGCCAAAATAAAATTTTCTAGAAGGTCCTTCGGCGTTTCAAAAGGATAGTACCAATAGGTTAAGGCAAAGCAAAAAATGGTTGTCTGTAAAGTCGGTTTACAAACAATACTTTTACGTGCTACCGACCGCCATAAGAAAACCGACGTCATAATTTTACTACGACACCATCCCCCCTCTCTATCCCGCCCTCCCTCCCTCTCGCTCTCGATTTCTCTCTCTCTCACTCCCTCCGTCGCCTTCTTTCTCTCTCTCTCTCCCTCCCTCCCTCTCTCTCCCTCTTTTTTCCTCACTCTCTCTCTCTCCCTCTATCTCTCCCTTACTCCGTCTCTCCCCCCTTCCTCCCTCTCTTTGTCCTTCTCTCCATCCCTCTCTCCCTCCCTCCCTATCTTCCTCTCTCTGTCTCACCCTCCCTATCTCTCTCTCCCTGTCTTTCAGTGACAGAGGGTGAGAGACTCACCCCTCTCTTCCTCTCTCTCTCTTTCTCTCCCTCTCTCTCTCTCTCTCCCCCTCGTCTCTCTATGTCTTCCTCCCTCCCTCTTTTTTCGTGTTTTTTCTTTAATAATTCATTGAAAAATATATTTCTGGATAGCTCTACCTATTAAAAAAGAAACCTGCCGTCCTGCTGCCATGTTTCTAGCCACAGTTTAACATTAAAAATCACACATTACTTATGTGAACTTTCAACCCCCATCTTAACATCTCAACGGTTCAACCCCTATTTCACCCCCTTAAGGGTTGAATTTCGAAAAATAATTTCTTAGTACACGTCCACGTACTATAAAGAATATAGGTACGTTCCAAGTTTCATGCTTATATCTTTAGCGGTTTAGGCTGTGCGTTGTCTGTCAGGGTAGGTCACTGCAGGCTGACAATAGGTCAGAAACGCAAGAGTTTTATAATATGTATAGATAATTCTTCGGAATAAAAATATCAGAAATAAAACAATTTAACGGATTATATCGTGTATATTATGTCATTTGAGTTTGCTTTTCAGCTTCCCATGGTCACGGGTGGATCTGTCACGAGTCCACCCGTGACCATGGAAAGCTGAAAAGCTTCCGAAACGTCGGGAACTCAATTGAGATAATATACGCGATATAATCCGTTAAATTGTTTTATTTCAATGAGTATTCGCGGACACAGAAGTAAATATTAAAAATTTCAGAGTTAACAAAAAGTGATGATTATCCATTTATTGTTGAAAAGAACCCGTTTTATTTATTTATCTTATTTTAAAACCATACTTTGATACTAATGTGTCAAATTAGTTTCCTAGCAACTGTTTGTTGATATAATTCTTCGCAATAGAAATGTCACAATGAACAAAACTCGGGGTTTTCTAAGGCTTTTCCATTTATCGTTAAAAACCCATTTTATGAATGAATATCCTCGAAAATTGTAGCCTATGTCCTATTCTGATATCTAAGCTATATTACTGAAGAGTTTTACGCAAATCTGTTGTGTAGTTTTTGCGCAATAGTGGAACGTACATACACGTACATACATACTTTCACGTTTATAATATAGTAAGGATAAGGATAAATAAAAGAAATAGAAATAAATTTTAAAAGATAAAAGGGGCGAGTGAGGGAAGGGCGCACAATTTATGCAAATTACGGAGCGATTATTTCCGAAAATATGCACTTAAGGACACAATTTTTTAAGAAAGCTTAATCTGTTTTTAGAAGACAAAAGTTGAAAAAAGGAAGGAACTATAAATTACTTTTTTTTCACTAGGTATACTCGTATACAAAGTTTTCTTCTTCAATAACGGGTTTGTATACTTCCAGACGCACCATGAAGTACCCGGCAGTAATGCAGCGACTCGGCGGCGCTCCGAAGCCGCAAGTGGTGTTACATCACAACTCGTACTCCACGGGCGAGACTGTCGGGGGTCTGAGCGTGTTGTTCAGCGTGCTGTGTATAGTCGACCTGTTTGGGGTGTTCCCTGTCGTCGCACTGCCGAAAAGCGTCATAGCCTGTGGTGAGTACGTTAAATTCTTGGATAATAGTGGAAACCTGCAAAAACAAATCGTCAACCACGTATCAAAAACCAATTGCTGTTGACCTTTTGTTTTACAAGAAGGAATCCTTATTGGATCCTCCACGGGAAAGGAGTGGGTATGTCGGATTCCACCGAGAAGCATTGACCTACCGACTAAACGATCCTCGGTACCTCTGCGGTAATGTTAGGGGTGACACGGGATCGCGAACATGTCACAGCAATCCCTACCATGTTACCGTCAATCAAACTTGAAGAGACAAAACATGGTATAGCCACACCGTAGGGCGTTGTGAATTATCATCATCATTTCAGCCATAGGACGTCCACTGCTGTACACAAGCCTCCTCAAAAGATTTTCACATGGGCCGGATAGACATTTTCAAAAAATGTCTATGTGAGTCTTTGACGACTCACCCTCTGTGCAAAAAATCACATTGTTTTATTGTTTCGTTGCTACCATGAAAATTATAATTTGATGATGATTAATTACAGGTATGTACGGCATCCCGCTGGTACTCGCGGTGTTCGCACTACAGCTATATACCGCAGTGTTGCTCGGCCGCTGCTGGCTGCTGGCAAAGCAGATCGCACCTACAATTAGAGAGAAAAACAGGTATATCTATACTAATATCTGGGGGCAACAGCGGGGGAAACGAGGGAAAGACAGCGAGGGCGAGTAAGAAGTGTGCGCGCGGCAGAGAAATTCATGCTCCGCCAGGCGCACACTTCATACCTGTCCCCGCTGTCTTCCCCCCCCCCCCCCCCCCGTCAACGGATTTCAAAATAGTTCAAATCCGTTTAACTGATTTGTTGTGATGAAGCCACAACGACACATACAAAAAATAAATATTTTTAGATTCAGTGATCTCCAAATAGTCCGTTACAACCATTTTTTTGCAAATATCTTCAATGTACAGACCCACTACCCAAAGGTTGTCAGGAAGAGAGCGATAAGACCGCCTGTTGTTTACCTTTCTGTACTCTGTTTTTGTGAGATGTGTAATAAACAGTTATTATATTGTACAGACATTTAATTTTTTCAATTTTATAATACTATACATAGAGAACTATTAATTCAAAAGTTGTTATCACCGACAGGTATCCCTACGCGGCCGTGGCGGAACTGGCGTTTGGGGAACATGCCAGGTGGCTGGTCACCTTCCTCATCGACGCTACTGTCTTCAGCGCAGGAGTACCCAACTTTATTGTTGGTAAGAAATAAAAATCTACTTTGTTCTTCATTGTTTCCTGGATTACATCCGACACCCGTTTGTCATTTCTATCAATGTACCTAAATGTGAACCTGTTATACTTAGGTTGGAAAAGATATTTTAACACAATTCTATATATATTATAAACGTGAATGTTTGTGAGAATGTACGTTACGCTGAAACGCAAAAACTACAAAATAGATTTGCGTAAAATTCTGCAGTAATATAGCCTAGATATCAGAATAGGACATAGACTACAAATTTTGAGGGTATTCATTCATAAAAGGGTTTTTTTAACAATAAATGGAATAACATGACCTTTTGTTAATCGTGACATTTTCATTTCTAAATAATGAATCAACAATTGGTAACCTAGCAACAGTAATACTACTTACACGATTAAGCAAAGAACACAACTTCCGCACATAACGTACCTATCATACAAATAAGAGTACATCTTAATATAGCCGGGTAATAGCCCGTTATACATTTTGGATTTGCGATCATCTCTGAACTTGGAGGATTTAGTAATGGAGTACGCATCGCTACAAATTTCCTAACAAAAAATTCTGCCGTTTTACGAGGGGGGCGAGGGAAATCCGTCCACATAAATAATCTAAGTACAAATGCATTTTTTCCTCTCGTTTCTACGCACTCGCACTAAAACAATACCATTATCCTACTTTATCGCACCCTGCAATATGTAAACAGGAGCAATAAATATTCAACCTTAATCCTTTAAAAATAAGATTAATTCCATTAGCACTTACATAAATTTTATTTGAGACGGATTTCCCACGGAACACATAAATAATCTAACTACAAATGCATTTTTTCCTCTCTTTACTACGCACTCACACTAAAACAATACCATTATCCTACTTTATCGCACACTGCAATATGTAAACAGGAGCAATAAATATTCAACCTTAATCCTTTAAAAATAAGATTAATTCCATTAGCACTTACATACATTTTATTTGAGACGGATTTCCCACGGAAATGAAAAACCGCTGTTTGGACGTGTCACGTCAGCCTGTTTGACATGTCGATCGTTTGTATCTTTCCATGAGACGAGATTAATTCTTAGAAAAAGGCAGACGTTTCTCCCATACTGAATTCGCTAAAGCTGATATTTGCTTGTAATTTTATACAAAATTTAAAGGCCGGTAGACCTTATTAACCTTAAATACGGGGAGCTGTCACACGTCAAACTTTCTCGATCTGTCGAAATGAAATACGAATTGTATGCGATTTTTTCAAACTAATTTTGTAATCGATTCCAAGATGCCTGATTTTCTTGAGAACGTTTTATGTATTAATATGTCGTAATATGGTATAATAAAAGCAAAATAATATTCCATCCTTTTGTATGCTTGATGTATTTGAACGCTCTTTGCACCCGTATACAGCACACAGGCATTTTGACGGAGCTTGTCACGCGTAAATAACGATTATAAGACTGCCAATAATCGATGAATGAAGTAGTTTTTATAAAACGGTTTGAACATAGTACCAACGTCTTTGGCAGAGGGGAAACGACATGAAGGCGTCTCAATTTACTAAATACTCCAAGTCTCTGAATGATAAACATTTTGTTACAAAAGTATCCTTATCCACGTGAAAGTATGTATGTACGTTCCACTGAATCTCAAAAACTACTGGACGATTTTATATGAAACTTTCAAGTTATGTACCTTATATATCAGAATAGGACATAGGCTATAATGTATGTCAAATTTCATCCCATTTAGGGAAGAAAAAGGGGATGAACATTTGTATAAACATAAATATTTTTTTACGCTAGGAACCTGAAATTTTGGTAATATGCTTCACACTTAAATTAGTAAAATATCGAGTTATGTGGAAAGACATAAGCTACTTTTTATCCCGGAAAAGTACCTTTTATCCGCGATAAACGAATCTAAGGCGGACGAAGTCGCGGGCGGCCGCTAGTAGCATATAAAAAACAGTAATGGATTGGTTTGACCATTTAAATCATAGTTTTTCAAAATTTGGGAGCGTGCCCATACGTAAAACCTGATAATATTCAAAGGGGGCGCAAACAAATAATAGACAATATGCAAGAATTTTTTATTTAATAAAAGTGCGTTCAAGTAACAGACGGTAAAGAAAAATAATTTTTCGATTATTGATTCCGATGTTGCGTTATTTTCTGTGTGCCGTACCACCACAAAGATTCTGACTGAGAAATGCCATTCACTAGTCACGTAGGTACAAGGCGAAATTTTGCGAGTGCCAGAATGGCGGGTGTATCTTTACAAATATAAATTAAAACTATACAAAAAAAAATAGTAACGTAAAACGGGGGAAGAAGTGACAAATTATAAATTCAAACCTCGATAAAATAGTACATTACTTACCAAGGGCTGTAAATGAAAGAAAGCCTGAAATCGCAGGCATTTGTGACCCGAGCGGAGGAGGTTGTAAATATGCTATAAGTAGAGGGCTTTCTTTTTTACCGCTCATGGTGAGTACATAATTTTACGTCGTCATCTGGCCATAATGCGAGTTTTACCGTACGGTGCGGTAAAAGTCACATTATTGCCAGGTGTCACGTAAAGTTTATTTTAACACGTGGCACGTTGATTTTTATACATGGCTTTTAAGATATGCCGGTTGTGTGTTTCATAATTTAACGATAGGAAATCCCACCTCACCCTGTAGTTTGGGAAAATGATGAATAGCAACTCTGTTTTTCAAGAAAATTTACTTTATTTTGTAAATAAATATGTCATCTAATAAAAAATCCATATGACCGAGGCATCGATTAATTGAGTGAAAATCGTGTTCGTGTCAATCAATGTTTTGATTATAATGTTCCAGCATCTCAAAGCATGCAGCTGTTCTGGTGGAAGATCACCGATGGCGCCGTGGGGGTGTCATACTGCGTCTGGATGCTCCTCATCGGTCTATTGCTCTGTCCGGTCATGTGGCTAGGGTCTCCTAAGGACATGAAGTGAGTAGGGAGTCCATTAAAACTATTTTTTAGCCTGTGTCTGTGTCTTACTTCTGAGCAAAGGCCTCTCTCTCCTTTTTTAGAGTTCTTTTTTAGGAAACGGGACCCTTATTACTCAGACTCAACTGTCCGTCCGTCGGTCTGTCTCTGTCTGTCACTTGGCTGTATCTCATGAACCGTGATAGTTGATATTTTCACAGATGATGTATATTTCTGTTGCTGCTATAGCAACAAATACTAACAACAGAATAATTTTATGTCTGTCTGTCTAATCTCAGTAAACCAATATAAAATGACCGAACGCCGCGTACATTATGCTAAGGAGTGGGCTCTGCTAACACTGGATTTTCATAGAAACGGCCGTTTGTAGAGTATATTTTGTACGGAACCCTTGGTGCGCGAGTTCGACTTGCACTTGGCCGGTTTTTCTTATCTAATACTCTATGGTGAGCAAGGTCTCACCAGTTCTTTACAAAAGCATCCAGACCATCCCGCCATCTCCTAGTTCTGCCCCTGCTACGGTACCCATCTCGGGGATGCTAACCCATGAGTAATTTCCATACCTACTAATATTAGAAATGCGAAAGTAACTCTCTCTGTTGGTTACCTTTTCACGTTTAAACCGCTGAACAGATTTAGATGAAATTTGGTATGAAGATACTCAGTTTGAGACTCTAGAAAGGGCATAGGATAGTTTTTATCCCGGAAAAATGAAGTTCCCAAGGGATAAATAAAATAGTAGGCCACGCGGGTGAACCAGCTGAAAAATCCTCGTATTATAAATACGATAGAAGCGTTATCCGTGATTGGGTTTATGCGAAGTATGGAAAATATAACTGCGCGATTACTCAAAATAATCATTCGGAAAAATGATCACATGTTTTTGAAAACTTCAGAACTTCGCAGAGGTGTGGCGTCAGGAAAATTACAAGGGAAGCCGAAGCGTTTTCATTTACTCATATTTAAAGAATAAGGTGCTTATAAAAGTCTTTCCTTAGGCAACCCTGTGGGAATCGGCTTATATGGACGCCACGCCATTGGTACTCCGTTATAGTCCAATTAGAGAGGGATACTGATGAATATATGAGAATATCACTTAAAACTTAACGACTATCTGTAACACAGTTATGAGAAAAAACACAAAATTGCTACCAAAACTATTAATATCTCAGAAAGAACAGCAGAATCTAAATACTCCAAGCGCTGAACATACATGAGGTCACATTGATAGCTTTTCAGCTGGCCTAACAGCCTTTTTAAGATTGTCGTCGAACTCTGGGACACCCTGTATTTATTTGGTTTGTTTGTTATGACAATAAATGTATTTCTTCTCAAATTCAAATATTTTTATTGCTTGATATGCGTTTACAGAGGTCTTACAATTATAATTTAGTATCTTCCGTATCATGCCTCACGGACGAGGATTTCATTATTTAAAACAATTTTACATAACTTGCTATACCTACCATTGCAGACCACTCGCCCTCACCTCCGTGGGCATCGTCACCACGGTGGCCATCTGTACCTGGACGTGCATTCTCCTGGACGACCAGTCCCCACCCAGCTCTGGGCTGCTGACGTACCAGCCCAGCATCCAGGATCTGATCGTTGCTTACGGCATAATAGCTTTTCAGGTATTTTGTTAAATTAGTATGTATTCGTTAGCCGTAGATAATATTTTTATTAAGAACTAGAAGGCGCCCGCAACTTCGCTCGCGGAGGAGAAAAGTTATGACCCCCTTTTTTTTTCTTCAGCGTAGTCGGGTAAAAAGTATCCTATAACCATCTGGAGAAACCCAGCTACCCGTGTACTAAAAATGGTTGAAATCCGTTTAGCCTATTTAGCGTGATAAGGCTACAACGACACATACAAACATTAAAAAAAAAACAAAAAAATATTTTTACCTCCAAATAGTCCATAACACTCATCTTTTTGAAAATATCTTCAATGTACAGACATTTCATTTTTACAACTTTCTTATAGTACTAGTTCGCTTCTTCGTCCGCCTTAAATTCGTCTCAAATCCGGGACTCAAACTATCTCCATACGAAATTTCATCAAAATCGGTTCAACGGTTTAATCCTGAAGAGGTAACAGAGAGACAGACAGACACACTTTCGCATTTATAATATGAGTATGGACATATGGATTTGGCAAAAAGGTATTAATTTTAGCGCCACCTGTTAGTTTAGCAAGGTACTCGATACTCGTGGGCTCGTAACACATGTTTGTAAATATATGTAATAGTACAAGCGGTCGCCTGCGACATGCGACTTCAAATCAATCAAATCAGATCAAATTCAAATCAATTAAATCAAATCAATTCCTCAAATACAATATTTTATTTACTAATTTAAATGTGAGGCATATTACTAAGATTTCAAGTTCCTAGCATAAAAAGATATTTACTGTCCATACAAATTTTCATCCCCTTTTTCGTTCCTAAAAGGGATGAAATTTGACATACATTATTTTATTCAATGAGAATCCAAAAAAGAAAATAAAATCAGCGTTCAGTTAGACTGACGTGTTTAATTCCAGAGAAAGACAGTTAATGTAAGAAAAAGAAATAATATAATCATAGACAACTCCTAGTTACAAAAGAGGCTTGCAAACATTATAAAATAATCTAACACTCCTCCTCGATTGTAAATGTGATGCTTAAACTTTGCCAAAACATTTACAATCGCACTACAAACGAATTATACAAAAGTACATAAAATTAAATTAATGACATTCACTAAAGCAATAAACAACATTAAATTAAATTAGTATCATTCGCTAATGCAATCGAGTAACATTAATATACATAAGTATACACATAACAAGTCTATTATGGGTAAACTTATCTACTGACAATATTTTTGTAAAAATGTCAGCTGCATTGTTATAAGAGTCGACATGGTATAGAGAAATTATCTTTTTTCTTATCAAATCTTTATCAAAGTGATATTTAATATCAATGTGTTTTGCACCTTTGCTATTCTCATAGCTGTTGGACATCGAAATAGCTCCCATATTGTCTACATAAACTACAGGTGTTAAGCACTCACCAAAATCCTTGGCTAACCCTTTGATATTAATTACTTCGCTGCACTAGCTAGAGTAACATATTCAGTTTCTGCTGTAGAAAGTGCTACGCAGTTTTGTTTTCTCGAGAACTATCCGATGACATTACCATAATACATGATGACCAGGGGTCGGACAAAAAGTGCGGATGACGTCAAACCACTTATAGGATGATGTCAAATAGGTAGTATTTTTGATTTTCATAAACAATTATCATTTATCGACTTCTTTATTAAACGATATCGCCACTTGAAATGAGTAAGTACGTTTTTGACTGACACATTGTCAATCAAGATGAACAATAAATTGACTTCGTTATTGTTTAGTTATTGCATCTTCTCGATTATATTTAGCGAAAATGTATATTTACTAATGTATAAAATGTCATCTTTACTCGAAAATTGTGGCAATTTTCCGTTTTTGGAGGTACGTGACAAACACGTATACTGCTCTTATTGTAATCAAATACGAAAAGATATCGGGCAATCCTATATTTATGTTACAGTAGATGAGACAAAGACCGTTGCAACAAAATGTTGCTAATGTCCTCATTGGTGCTCTTAGAGCATAATGCAAGCAGACCACATGTAATTGATTCTAAAGTTCTCGACTGTACAAACAACGTCACCATAAAAGATTTAGTTCTCAACTCAATCAAATTTTTTTTTAAATTAATACTACTTCGTTACTACAGCTCACACGGAATTTTGAATATAAACATCATCCTTGTGCAAAATTAGGTACGTCATTTTTACGTCATCCGCATTTTTTGTCCGACCTGTGATGATGACACATCCACTCATGCTTTTTCTATCTGCCTTTTGCCCTGCCGAATCGGCATCTGAATAGACGTCAATAGTACAGTTACCATTCTGCCTTTTGTAGTTCAGTCCATACTTTTTTGTTTGCTTTATGTATCTGACTATTCTCTTTGCTTGTTTCCAACATTGGATATCAGGCTTGTCGAGAAATTGACTTAGATATGACACCGCATAACTTATGTCTGGTCTTGTAACGGTTGCCAAAAACATTAAACTTCCAATTTTTCCCTATATGGTACGTCTATTTCATCATTAGTTGCTTTTATTTGTATATCCTTTTCCATTGGCGTTTTTACTCCATTACATTTTGTCATATTAAACTTTTCTAGCATTTTCTCAATTTGTTTGCTTTGATTTATTTTCATTCCATCTTTATTTCTTGTAATTTTCATTCCTAGAAATGTGTTTATTGTTCCCAAGTCTTTTGCATTAAACTCTTTGTGCAGAATCATCTTTACTTTCCTTATCTCTTCGACTTCTCCTGTCAGCAGAATATTGTCTACAAACACTAAGAACCAAACTTTACTGTTGTACTACAAGCAAAAATCTTGTTGAGACCGTTTTAATCCGACGGTCTTTGTCAAGAAATCATTAATCCTCTCGTTCCAGCACTTGGGGCTTTCTTCCAATCCATATAAACTTCTTTTTAATTTTAATACTTTGTTCTTTTCAACCTTCACTCCTTTTGGTACTTTCCTTTAAAAAATGCAGAGGGGGTATCAAATTGGCTTATTTCGTAATTATTTCTTACTGCATGTGCTAAAAACATTCTTATTGTATTCATCCTTGCTACCGGTGAATAATTATTCCCAAAATAACTTTCTTTCTGCTGAAAACCTTTTGCTACTAATCTAGGCTTCTTTAAACCATTGTCTTTAGTCTTGAATACCCATTTCGTGTCAATTACCTTTTTGCCTTTAGTGTCAACTACTTCCCAAGTTTGCAAATGTTCTAATTAATTTATTTCTTTCGCAATTGTTTCTTCCCATTCTTTGTCTTTAATCACTTCTTCATAATATATAGGGTCTTCTGAAGTTATTAAGCAGTATGCCATATATAATTCATAGTCATTTAAGTATTTTGGCTTATTTATTTGCCTTCCTGTTCTGGTATTATTGGTTACATCATTTGAACCGTTTTGATATGCTCCCACTTCTTCTTTTGCTTCATCATAGCTGGTATCATTTCTATCATTTGCTTCAGTTTCTTCTTCATCGTGTCTACTTAGTCTACTTTCAGTGTTTTTTTCAGTTTCAATTGTGTCGTTTTCTTTATCGTGTACTGTTTTGTTTTCCCTTCATCATCACCATTATTAACGTAAGGTCTAAACACTTTTGCTTTTTCATCTCTCTCTTCATTTTTAAATACGATTTCATTTTCATTAAATTTTACGTCTGTTGATATTACGATTTTATGTTCACTGGGATTGAAAAGTCTGTATCCCGAACCACAATATCCGACTATTATAAGTTTCTTAGCACTTGGCTCTAATTTTCTTGGTTTGGGCAATGTTACAGCCCATGCTTGACTGCCGAAGACTCTTAGCTTTGTCAAGTGGTTGTTGTCATACCATAACATTGATGGTGTTTTTCCATTTAATGCTGTAGTCGGACTTCTATTTAGCTCATATGCAGATGTCATCACTGCTTCGCTCCACAGTTCTTTTGGTAATTTTGTCTCAATCAACTTTGTCCGTACTTTGTTTATTATCGTGCGGTTCATTCGTTCGGAAGTTCCGTTTTGCTGTGGCGTATATGGTGCTGTATATTCAATTCGTATCCCCTTGTCCGTAGAGTATTTTTTGAATTTGTTAGAGCTGAATTTGCCACCATTATCGAGTCTTAAGCTCTTTGTTTTTAATCCAAATTGGGTTTTAATATATCTTATGAAGTTTATTATATTGCTCTCTGCTTCATCTTTCGTTTTTAGTAAACGGACTACCAGGGAGTGTGAGTAGTCATCAATAAGTACTTGAAAGTATCGGAAGCCATTAATACTTATAGGCTCTATGGGTCCACAAATGTCCGAATTTATTAGATCTCCAATTTGTTTACTATTACTTTTCTGGTAGTAGAAGCTTCTTCGTGTGCTCTTTCCTACAATACATGTGTCACAGATCTTGTCAGGTATAGGTAAGTTCAATAATTTTAAATCTTTATAGTTTATATGACCGAGCCTTTTGTGCCATAAGTCGCTGTTGTCGCTTGCCACATGAGCATTTTCAATATTCACATCCAGTTTCAATATGTACAAATTGTTACATTTGTTTCCTTTAATACACATGTTGTCTTTTCTTATCAATACACCATAGTTCGTGAATGTAATATTGAAACCTTTTTCTGTCAACTTATTTATTGATAACAAGTTATGTCGAAATCCTTCTACCAGTAATACTTCGATATCTATTTGTATTGGACGTGAGCTTTGATAATCGGCTGTCAAAATGCCTTTTCTTCTAGCTGTCAGAACCTGTCCATTGGCTATTTGTATCTCAATTGGTGTTGACAGTTCTGTTATATTTGTAACAAATTTTTCGCATTCTATTTTTACCATATGGTTGGTTGCACCTGAATCTAGTATAAAGTGGTCTGTATTTTCGATTGCAGCCATTGCTATAAAGGATAACTTATCTTTGGAATGATGTGGGTTTTGACTTTGTCCTCTAGATGTACTTCTGTTACTTCTACCTCTGAACGAACTTCTGCCTCTATAAAAGTTTTGGCCTCGGTACATAGTTCGGCCTCTTTGTGTGTTAAAATTATTGTTGTAGTTACTAAAACAATCAGTGGCTCTGTGGCCTCTCTTGCCGCACTTAAAACAGGCTATAAATGTTAATTCGGCCATTGTTTCTTTGCCGCTATTTTTTAGTTCGGCATCGAATAGTCGGGCTTTTACAAAATCTTCGCATAATTCTTTTTCTACGCTCATAGTTTCAAGAGTAGTAATAACAGTTTCGTATGAATCAGGTAAAGTAAGTAGTAAATGTGCTACCTTGTCACTTTCGTCCAGTTTACAGCCCGCGGCTTCCATCTCACTTATGATTGAGTCAAATTTAAAAAAATTGTCTTGTAAATTACCAGTACATTTTAAAGATAACAGTTTTTTCTTCAGGTGCAACTTATTGAACACGCTTTTTTCCTTTCAAATATTTCTTCTAGCTTTGAAATCATTTGTTTACTCGTTTCTGTTTTTTAAATTATATCTAAGGATTTATCTGATACGTATTGTACGATCGTCGATTTCGCTTTCGCGTCTTTGAGCATAGATTCTGCATACTTATCTTTTTCTAGAGGCGGATCATCCTTTAGAACATTTGAAACGATTTTTTCGATTAATAATTTTTTTATCCTAAATTACCAATTTGAAAAATTTTGTTTTTCGTCAAGTTGAGGCATTACCATGGAAGCCATTATTCTATATTTGTCGTTACAATTTGAATTTATTTTTCGTACCTGAAACACTGAAATACCCGGACTATTTTACTATGCCATCTGGCTGACTATTTTCCTTTTATTTATATAATGCCCATAACCTTTTATTTAATGAACCTCGCACGACTGAACTGTGGAATAATATGCCGTATGCAGTATTTCCGGACCGATGCGGTCTTCAAACCTTCAAGAAAAGAGTGTACTCCCACCTGAAAGGCCGGCAACGCACTTGTGACTCCTCTAGTGATGCAAGTGTCTATGGGCGACGGTGATCGCTTACCATCAGGCGACCCGTCTGTTCGTTTGCCCCCTATGCCATAAAAAAAAATGAGAATCCAAAAAAATAAAATAAAATCAGCGTTCACAGTCTGGCGCAAGTCCCCTTTTAAAAAACGTTCTATGAAACATAAGCTAGCTGCTATGGCGGATATATCTATCTTGCTCTAACAGCGGTATCCCTTTCTCACTCAACTACACATCCGCCATTGTCCGCCATGATTTATGTTTACGTTTCGCCGGGCTTTATGAATCGTGCATTTTTGTGTTTGTATATGTTAAAACTAACTTATTTTGGCGTAACAGTTACGACCATAACTTAGTTACAACCCGTATTCTGTGTTGTACAACAAATATGCACTACAAAACGTGTGAGATTTGTGGTATAAAGACCGGTCGTGTTGGCGGTCAAAAACGAACATTTATGGCTAAATTTCCATTGGATGAAGATAGGTAAGTTAAAAAATCTATTTGTTTTTTTACATAAGACACATAACGCGTGTTTCTTTAGAACTTAAAAGAAATTCTAATATTATTGTAAAAGTTAGTGCGGTACCAAAACGTAGTGGTTATATTCTCTTTAAGCGTTCAGTTAGACTGACGTATTTAATTCCAGAGAAAGACAGTTAACGTAAGAAGAAGAAATAATATTATCATAGACAACTCCTAGCTACAAAAGAGGCTTGCCAACATTATAAAATAATCTAACACATTATAGCCTATGTCCTACTCTTATTTATAAGGCACATAACTGGAAAGTTTCATAAAATTTCTCCAGTAGTTATGAGATTAAGTGGAACGTACATACATACTTTCACTTTTCTAATATAGTAAGGAAGTAAGGATAAGGATAATGATATAAGTAACTTTTTAAAGCATTCTTAAAATGTACTAGAGGACGCCCGCAGCTTCGTTCGCGGAGAGGATAAAAAGTCATAATCCCTCTTTTTTTCTTCAGCGTAGTCGGGTAAAAAGTATCCTATAACCATCTCGAAATACCCAGCTAACCGTGTACCAAAAATGGTTGAAATCCGTTTAGCCGATTTTGCGCGATGAAGCCGCAACGACACATACAAACATACAAAAATCCAAGATTTTTTTTCTTTCGTTTCAATGAAGTCCATTACAATGATTTTTTCGAAAATATGTTTAATGTATACAGACATTTAATTTTTAAAACTTTATAATACTACAGTCAGCAGCAGAGAAACGTGACCCCTCTGCCATATAATGTTAGTATGGCAGGGGGGTTACTCTTCTCTGCAGCTGGCGGTACTAGCTTCTGCCCGCGACTTCGTCCGCCTTAAATTCGTTTATCCCGGATAAGGGTATTTTTCACGGATAAAAGTAGCCTATGTCCTTCCTCGGGATTCAAACTATCTCCATACCAAATTTCATCCAAATCGGTTCAGCGGTTTAAGCGTGAAGAGGTAACAGACAGACAGACAGGCACACTTTCGCATTTATAATATTAGTATGGATAGATGATATTTTATATGTCTCTAAGTGTGCATGGGAGTTGATTATATAAAAAAAATGTAAAGCTAAAAATAAACTTCCAGTTTGACATCCATCCGATGCTTCTGACCATCCAAGTGGATATGAAAGACAGTCAGAAGATCAACTGCGCCGTGATGACTGGCTTCGCCTTCACTGGAGCCCTGTTCGCTGTCACTACAGCCCTTGCCGCGTACCGATATGGGGCTGCTGTCGAGAGCAACATACTCCAAGGTATATTTCTTCTGTTTCCGCGATTATTACTCATTTACTGGACTAGTTCGATTTGTGTAAAATTGTTCCGTAATATTTATTTAATTTATTTATTTTATTTATTTAAATAAAACAATTTAAAGCCTGACCAAAAATATATGACCATGCGCCATGTTGCGGAATTTCACCGGAACTAATTTCTTACACTGGCAATAATTTTAATGATAAGTAATAGTCAGTGTCACTGTGGCGGTTTATTCAAATATGAGTGAAGTGTTATATTAATTGATAAATGACTAAAAATGCCCAAAACAATTCACAGCCAAGAGCGGAACATTATTAATAATGTATATAATCAATTTCTGAAAAATAAACGTACAGGAAATGAAACTATTTCGCTAGAAAACGACGACGGGCCCATCAACCATGTTGCTGACTATTACTTTGACCGGAACATTGACATATTCCGAGACCCACAAAACGATTACGGACACGGACACGGACACCGGCGGCCCCACAGGCGGGGTCGTCCACCGCGATCTTAATAGACGGGTCCCCCACACGTTATCCCATACCCATCCTATTCCCCTAAAGCCCCAAATAAAACCCAATGTCCTTAGCTAAGGCCACTGACAACAGACATGACATAGACCGGCTAGAAAATAGTTAGAAAATAGCTAGTGAACTCGAGCACGGCAATTACCGACACGTGGTGCCGGGAGCTGCTGCGGCAGCTCCACCGCCACAACATATAGTTACGGTAACAGCAAAATTGCTAGCCGATATTCAGCATCATCAATCAAATTTCAAAATTAACATCTGTGCTGACAGGTAAACAACTCAAATAGAATAATAGCGCCCTCTTGACAATGGTCATATATGTCTGGTTTACCTTTAGCGGATTATATCGCGTATATTATAGTCGCGTGTAATAGTCAACCCGTGACCATGGAAAGCTAAAAAGCTTCCGATACGTCGGGAACTCAAATGAGATAATAGGTATACGCGATATAATCCTTTAAATTGTTTTATTTAAATACTCCAAGGTAGTAATTTTTAGGGTTCCGTACCAAAACGGTAAAAAAGGATCCCTTATGGTATACGACTCTGTCTGTCAGTCTTTCCGACTATTAGAACGTCATATCTCAAATAGTAGATTGTTTGACAAGGGGCTAAAATATGCCATTATGACACGAAGTAATTATTTGGACGAGCTCACGAAGTGAGCGAGGACAAATATGTCCGAGTGTCATAATGGCTTTTAGCCACGTGTTAAACACTCTGCTTTTCACTTCGACTGTGAGAAAATAAAAAAGACTTAACACTAAAATTGTATATTTCATGAAAAATAAAAAGTACAGTTTGAGCAATTCTTTATAGTTAAATTGACAGCTTATATATTTTTTTAAACTAATAATGGCCATAGATAATTTTTACTTTTTAATGTGAAGGGCTGCAATACGATCAGAAATTTTGGCCAATCTGATGAGGTTGGTTTGTTTGTTTTTTAATTATTCACAAGTAGTATGTAGCTGGCCGCAAGTTTTTTTTTCAGTTTCATAGAAATTTGTATGGGATTATATGGCTTTCTTTTAAACCCTAGGGGTTAAATGTACTATTTTAGTAGTAGTAGAGGCTAAACTTACTTTTTGAGCAGGAGAAGTGAAAAACTACTTATGCTATCTAATTGAAATTTGGAATTTTTATAAACATGGTCACCCCAAATGTATTGCAAAGGAAACATTTTAAAAATATTTTTATGGGGCAAAAAATTAAAGTCAAGCTACTAGGCCAAATAGGGTTTTCATATGAAAGGGCTTGATCTGCACATATAATGATCAATTTTCATTTCTTAAATTTCGTCTTATTAAGGTAAATGGGCGTGGCGATAAAGGGGTAAGAAGGCGAGCGAGCGGGACGCCTTCTTCCCGCTTACCCGTGAAACCCCTTTGTCGCTATATGATGGTTATTCCGAATTTAGAAGTATTGTCAACAAACAAGCTTGTATTAAACCGGCTAAGTGGGAGTAGAACTCTCGTACGAAGGGTTCCATACTGCCGTAGGCGAAAACCTGTTTCATGGGTTTTCAATTAGACTAAAAAGGTTAGGTAAACTCTTTACCCGAACCTCTCGATTACGCGTCGAGCGTCTCAACCCCTCCACCAGCGAGCAATGTGCCAATCGCATCGAATTTATTCATGGACTTGTATCTATGGCACCATAGATAGTAATGTGAATGTGTTGTTAGTTTTCCCACACAAACACAGAAACACAAAAAATAGTTTCATAGAAGTATTTTTATTACTGGAAGGCACTTCGTTCGCGGAGGAAAAAAAGTCATAATCCGTCGTTTTTTCTTCAGCGTAGTCGGGTAAAAAGTATCCTATAACCATCTGGAGAAACCCAGCTACCCGTGTACAAAAAATTTTGGAAATCTGTTTAGCCGATTTTGCGTGATGAAGCCACGACGACACATACTTACATAAAATCCAAAAAAAATATGTTTCGTTTTAGTGACCTCCAAATAGTCCGTAACAATCATTTTTTTGAAAATATCTTCAATGTACAGACATTTCATTTTTACGACTTTATAATAGTATATATTTGTTGTTATTATGGCCGTCATATTATGTCAAAATGAGACATAGGTATGAGTATGTCGTTTCAAGAGTTATAGTCTGTTGATGATGTCCAGGGATACCTCCTTCGGTGCCGCTGTTCGTGGTGGCGCTGCTTGTGACGTTGCAGCTCTGCCTCTCCAGCGCCGTCGGCAACTCGGCGCTCTTCCAGCATATCGAGGACTTACTTAAAATTCCTAGAGGTGAGATACATATTATATTATTTAAATTAAGCAAGTAGGTAAATATAAAGCACTTATTTCTATTGCACTACTGTTTTTTAGCTAAAAAGTCAAAATAGTTTATTTCTTCTTACATATGCATAATTAAAGAAATTCCCCGTGTCACCTAGGGCAAGGCTATGGCTGTCTCGCGGGATGGCACTTTTCATTGATTGGGGAGCGTTCAAGTATTACGTAACGCAATTTTTGGAGATTATTGACCCTCGCTCCCCCCATGTAACGCGCCGTAACGTTTTTCTGTTCCCTCCACCCCTCTAGTAAAACGTTACGTAACCATCAAGTGACCTTTTTTACAAAAAATGGTCATCCCATAAAAAAAATCGAAACAAAAAAAGTTAGAAAATGCTTGAGAGAATCTCTGTACGCGACCGTTCTGAAGGGTTAAAAAAACAATGTTACGTAACGCGTAACGTTTTACAAGAGTCCCCCCCTCCCCCAAATTCGTTACGTAATACTTGAATGCTCCCTTGCCCGTCATTCAATTGCTTAGCGCTAGGGATTGCAATCCGGTCCAATTCTCGATCCGGCCGGATCCGACCGGATTGAAGTTTTGCTATTGCGTCTATCCAACATTATGCTTTTTGTACAGTTTATTGGCCGTGAAGTAGACATGGGGAGCAGTTTGTGCAAATTAACTAACGAAACAATGGTTTAGCGCTAAAAGTCACCTTATTAAGTCAAAAATCAGTATCACTAGCCACTTATTTCACAGTAATATGAAAATTTAAGCATCTGCTTCAATATATTTAGCCTTAGCTTAATAAAATTATAAACCTTTTTACAGCCTCACATATGGTAACCAGTAAATGAAACAAAATGAAATCTTCTTTATAAAAAATAAAAATAACACTTAAATGAAAGGAACTTTTTCATAGTTGTAATAGCCAAATCTAAGAATTTACCACTAATTTGGTGTATGGGATCATGATTCATGTCATGATCGTTCTTTTAACTTTAACCCCACTTTCCTTCTCCACTATATAATATTTAATCAACTTTATCAACAATAATCAAGACCAAACTTCCTTAATACCTGTAATATTAATCTATACGTATAATAAAGCTGAAGAGGGTCGAAAGTCTGTACATGGAAGATATTCGAAAAAAATTTGGCCGGGGATACTTAAAATCGATAACAGAACACGTTCCAACAGTTTTTAGAATTTTCGTCTGTTTGTCTGTTTATTTGTACGCGCATCACGTTAAAACGGCTGAACAGATTTTGATGCAAACTTTACTAATCGGTCGAAAAAATCCCCGGCCAGGCTATAAAAATTCAACCCTTAAAAGGGGGGGTAGCCACTACATTTGATTGAGTTAAGTTTGCACCTGAATCTTATCGCGCTACTTAGGAAGGAGGTGCAAACTTCTCTAACATGTGTTACGAGCCCACGAGTATCGAGTATATGGCTAAACTAACAGGTGGCGCTGAAATTAATACCTTTTTGCCAAATCCATACTCATATTATAAATGCGAAAGTGTGCCTGTCTGTCTGTCTGTTACGTCTTCACGCTTAAACCGTTGAACCGATTTTGATGAAATTTGGTATGGAGATAGTTTGAGTCCCGGGTTTGAGGCTACTTTTTATCCCGGAAAAATACCCTTATCCGCGATAAACGAATTTAAGGCGGACGAAATCGCGGGCAGAAGCTAGTCATACATAAATAAAGCTAATCAGTAATCACATATCACATCACGCTGCACTTTAAATAATATGTAAGATACATATAATACATACTTGTAACGTTAATTGAAAAAATGTTTTTCTAATTTGGCCAAAGAAACATAAATAACCATTAAATAAAATTCACGCCTTGAACAATAATTAAGAAAGACATCGTACTTAACTTATATTGACTCTTGTCATTTTTTCCTATCTCAAATTTTCACCAAATTAGAATCAGCTTTCATGAGTTGGATAGTCTGAATGTAATATGTCTGTTGTGGCGTCTCTTCAGTCTCTTCGTTTTTTTTACCGGATCCGGTGCCCGCCAAAAAGTACCGGATCCGGCCGGATTAGCGGATCCGCCGGACCGGATTGCAATCCCTACTTAGCGCTAATGATTGATAGATACATGTTTACGAAATACTAAATATTAAAGACTTATTGAAATAAAACAATTTAACGGATTATATCGCGTATATTATTTCATTTTAGTTCCCGACATTTCGGAAGCTTTCCAGCTTTCCATGGTCACGGGAGGAGTCAATAATCCGTTAAATTGTTTTATTTCAATGAGTAATAATCGCGAAAACAGAAGAAAATATTATTAAAGACTTGTTTATAGAAAGACAAAAATAAAAGGTCCATGGATTAATCCGAATCTTATAGAACCGAATAGAGTAATTAAAACTATTGCGAGTAATTCCAGGGATTTGGGAGTACTTATATGATGAGGATGCATTTGAGTAGGTGTGAGTGTATGTGTGTATGATCGTGTGGGAGTGAGTCTATTGTTGTAACATTATTCCTTCTGTTTTACTATAACTCTAATTTCTTGCTTCGAGATAAAATACGTATTAACAAGTTCTTAATTTCGTTCTTTCAGACTTCTGCCTCCAACGCTGTCTTATCCGCTCCGGCATCGTGGCGCTAGCGGTCTTCCTAGGCGAAACCGTGCCAAGATTCGATGTAGTCATGGGACTCATCGGCTCCACCCTCACAGGCCCTCTGATGTTCATATTCCCACCCCTATTCTTCCTCAAACTGTGCCACACGAAATCTAACCTCACAAAGCACGAGCTGACAATGTCAACGTATAAACAAGATGGCGGCCAAACAAATGGCGACGCATTTCCGCTTATTCTACGGAACGCGTGGGAAACAAAATATAAGACTTTCGTTAATAGCTACGAAGAGTTATTTTCTAAGAACTTGGAGCAGTATAGCGTAAAGTGGTATGATTTATTTTTAGCACTAGTAGTTATGGCGATGGGGGTCACCGCGACGGTGGTGTCGACGTATTTGAGCTGGTCGGACGCTATCAATTCGGCCACGTTTTCGGCACCATGCTTGTATAATGTCACGGCTGCGGCTAGAAGCTTTCTAGAGGCTACTAGGAACACATAACCTACGAGTAATTTTGTCGTAAATTTGAGAAGGCTTGGTTTATACACAGTTTAACTCAGTAACGGTCTTGCTAGCCGATTTTCACTCACACCCAGTGGTCAGATGAACTAGGCATGTGGAGGTATCGTCATGAATTTAATATATTTGCTTAATCGTTGGAGTCGACGCCATTTTGTATATGCGGTTGTAATACGATATATATTAAGAGCGCTTTTGTATTTTTGGTAATAATAAAGGGTCAGAAACGTATTTTAACGTTGTATTTCTAAGAAATAGAAAATGTATTTAAAATTATAATTAGTTACTTGCATAAGTCAGTTCCTTATTTTGTAAGTAGCGGCCTCAAATTTAAGTTATTTAGTACATAAGAATACATGTGTAAATCGCTCTTATTAAAACATATTTTTCAACAGAATCTCACTGAAAACAAGTATTTTCTCATCATCGTTGAACTATGAATATTGTGCATTGTATATTACAATAAAGTACATGGTAAAGTGTAACAACAGAATTCAGCATACAAATCGAAACTTGTTAAACATTTTTTTTTATTATTCAGATGTTGTATATTCGGCGCACGCGCGCGAAAAGTCCTCAGTACTACAGCGCGAGATGTGTTTCGTGATAGATGGATGGACAATTATAACATGTGTGTTTTTTTTTAATAAGCGACGTGAGCATAGCTTTCGGGGTGTCCAAGTCAAGTCCAAGTGGATAATGGTTTACCTATTGTTAATAAAGTTTAATCTGATAGTAATAATTTTTCTTTTATTTAATTCTTTATTATGTTATTCCGTATTCATCTTCATCCCGTCGATCCCGTCTAATAATAAAATAGGTACATAGTTGTTTCTCGTATCTTTTTGCTTCTTTATATATTGTTTTGTGAAGAAAGGAAAAAATATTTCAAATTTCCAAGTAGTATAAAGGGAGAAAAATATTTTTTCACTTCTCCCGCTCAAAAAGTAGGTCATATTAGCTTCGCGAAGCGAAACTAAAATAGTACATTTAGCCCCTAGGGTTTAAAAGAAAGCCATATAATCTCATACAAATTTCTATGAAACTGAAAAACAAAAACTTGCGGCCAGCTACATACTACTTTACAAATAATTAAAAACAAACAAACCAACCTCATCAGATTGGCCAACATTTCTGATTGTATTGCAGCCCTTCACATTAAAAAGTAAAAATTGTCTATGGATTCTTAGTTTATAAAAAAATATAAGCTGTCAATTTAACTATAAAGAATTGCTCAAATTGTACTTTTTATTTTTCATGAAATATACAATTCTAGTTGTTAAGTCTTTTTTATTTTCTCGCAGTCGATGTGAAAAGCAGAGTGTTTAACACGTGGCTAAAAGCCATTATGACACTCAGACATATTTGTCACTTCGTGAGCTCGTCCAAATAATCTCTTCGTGTCATAATGGCTTATTTTAGCCCCTTGTCAAACAATCTACTATTTTCCACAAAAAGGCAATGAAAAAGAGCTATCAACCGCGTCCGGAATACAGCTAAAAAGGCCAACTATTGGCCAGTCGTCGTTTTAAAAAAATATAAATATACGGGAGAGGCGTCTGCCCAGCAGTGGGACGACTACGTAGGTTTAAAAAAACCGGCCAATTGCGAGTCGGACTCGCGCACCGACGAGGGTTCCGTACAAAATATACGTTACAAATGGCCGTATCTATGAATCCAGTGTTAGCAGAGTCTTACTCCTAAGCAAAATATCCGCAGTGCTCGATCATTTTATTGTGGTTTTTGATATAAAAAGACATAAAATTATACTGTTTTAGTATTTGTTGTTATAGCGGCAACATAATTACATCATCTGTATAGAATTCAACTATCTAGCTATCACGGTTCGTGAGATACAGCCTGGTGACAGACATGCAAAGAGACAGATAGACGGACAGCGAAGTCTTTGTAAAAGGGTCCCGTTTTACCATTTGGGTACGGAACCCTAAAAAAGTTCACGCGCCGCACGAGTATTTATTCGAATTTTTAATTCGAACAGTTTAATTCGAATTTAAGGTATAATGAAGCTATTATTCGTTTTTATTGCCTGAGGTAAAATACAATTAAAGTGCAAAAAAACCGTTTAAATGAGGTAATATTCAGGTCTGTTGCAATTTTGTAGTTTACTAGTCAATGTAAATTATGTCGTAATTGTAATTGAATGCTATTTCTAATTATACGCAGCAATTATACGCATACAATTGTTTCTTCGTTTCATAAGGTGACGGTGATCACTTACCATCAGGCGATCCGTCTACTCGTTTGCCCCCTATATCATAAAAAAACAAGAATCAAATGCGAGTCTGACTCGCGCACCGAGGTTTCCGTAGAAATTTTTACTTATTCTACCCGACTTAACTGGCCGGCTAAGGTAAATTTGCCTTTGGTATGTATGGCGTTACGTACAAATGAGGGGCAAAGTTCACCAAACCAGGTTATTCAGTATTGTTTTTTTTGGGGATTAAAAAAAAACTAACAAAAACAAATAATATAGTTATAATTTTCTTGTAATATTCATATTCAATTATATAATTCAAGAAGAAAAATATGAGATCTTTTTCTTGGTAAACTTCGAAGATAAAGATGTTATAATTTTTCCACATTTACCTTAGCTTAGCAAAATGAAATTTAAACACAACCTAGTAGCTGGACTTTGAATTTTTGCTCCCCCTTATGTTTTAACATATTTCCTTTGTAATAAATTGGGGCTGACTATGATTATAATTATTCCAAATTTCAAATAGATACCATAAGAAGTTTTTGAGATATGGCGCTCTAATAGTCGGACAGACAGACAAAGTCGCACAAAAAGGTTCCATTTTTACCTTTTTGGTGCGGAACCCTAAAAAGGACAAAAACTGAATAAAAACCGGCCAAGGCCATGTCAGACCATGCTCAGTGTAGGGTTCCGCATCCATAGGTACAAAAAAAATCGATGTGAAAAAGCGCACCAGCAAAACAGCGTATCTGTATTGCACTTAGGTATTTACGTTACGTCCTTTTGTTGAGAAGCGCAGTTTTGGGCAGTAACCCAAAAACTGTATTTTCGTTGTTATGTACTTAAGAGTTACATTTGTATTTTTTTTCATATTTTTTGAACTTACGGATTAAAAGAAGGAGGACAGCGGAAAGGGGAGGATACAATTTATGGAAGAAATCTTAGACTATTTATAGAAGAACTAACTGACGAATTATGTGCGTGGACTTCTGTTTCATGTATGGAGTGCCCCCTTAGAAATATTTATTCTTATTTTTTATCTACCAAACTTAGACAAGACACCTGTACACCAAAATTTATCAATATACATACTTGTGGTTTTTGATTAAAATGCCTGTGACATACGCACGGACGGACAGGCGGACATGACGAAATTAGAAGGTTTCCGTTTTTGCCATTTTGGCTACGGAACCCTAAAAAGATTTTGACCTGGAAATGGCCCGTTTCACATATTTTTGTCAAAATATCTTCAATGTACAGACATTTAATTTATTCACCGAAAGAAGGAAGCATCTCCGTTGGGCAAACGTGCTTTCGAATTTGCGGATGTTCCACGTATACTCGTATATGTCTCTGGCAAGTCTCTTCTACTCTACAGGTGGCATTTCTTAACCGATTCTCATAATATTTTCTGAGGAAGTTACAGGTCTAACGCTTAACTGAGTCTGTTCCTTGAGTAAAATTTACGTATCGGTGCATCAACGAAATTAAATAAACATGCGTCACGAAACCTGCTGCGTAGTTACCTGCAAGAACAATGGCGAAAACAGTAGGTAATCACAAATTCTATAAATTTCCACAAGCAAGTTGGAAAACGAGAACAACGAATACAATGAATAATCGTTAGTCGTTAAAAAGTAAGTAAGTTAACCTAATTTGGCCATGTTTAACTTAGAATAAATAAAAAGTCTATATTAATAACATTGAGTACTACAGTCACAAATAATCGTCTGAAATATATATGAATTGCGTTATTGAATTAAATTTGTTTGTTTCTCGTGAAGCCAGTCATGTGAAAGTCTGTGAGTGACTGCTTGAAATTTATCTTGTTTTCCATTTTAGACGGAAAATAGAAAAGGTCAAAGTTATTATTGACACTATAGACTTACATAATCGTAAAGAATATATGTAAATTACGATAATTCGTTGAAATTATTTGTTTATTTACTTACTTTTCGGAATGACAGCCAGCCATTTGACATTTCACAGTCCGCCGCAATTGCAACCGCTAGTTGGCGCTGTCATCGCGCACCAGCCAAGTTAGAATACGTCATGTCTCGTCACTTTATCACCCCTTCCGTACCGCTCCCATCTCAGGAACAGACTCAGTTAAGTGTTAGACCTGTAGATAATTATATGGATTATTTTTGTCGATTTTGTTTTTTTTTTTCAAAATGGCGGAGATACGGGGATTGAAAGACTCGCGAGGTCTAGAGCTCCCAGAGCCACTAGTTTTATACAAATTTATAACAACTTCTAGTACAACTCACACAAAGTATCACATGACTTGTTGTCACGCGACAAATATTCTTGGTCTTTTTCTTTTGAATACAGTGTGAGAGTACGCGAAAGAGACGGGTACCTTGTGTCGCGTGTCAAAACCCGGCCAGGCTAGGTCACTCCAGTCTCGACCTTTGAAACCATTCCGGTCTAATAGGTTTCCTGGATACCTTTTATCTTCGATTGACACGAAGCATAATTAGACAACCTCACCTTGTGGTGCTCATTTGGTTTAAATCGCTCCGCTCGAATTAACACCTTTAAGGGGAGAATAGTTGAATGCTAATTAATAGTGCTATATAAACCGCACCATTGAATTGATATCTTTCAGTCTTTTAGAATACTACTTCCCGTTATCTCTAATCAGTATCACTTTAAAAACTGGTGTTACTTGAGGAATATAATTGGAACACTCAAAAGGTGAGTGTCAGAGGTACTTCAATTGTCCTCAATTTTAACCCCCTAAAACAAAAGAAGGGGTGTTATCCTATCTATATTACAAACGTGAAAGTATGCATGTACGTTCCACTTAATCCCCAAAACTACTAGACGAATTTAAATGAAACTTTCCAGTTATGAACCTAATATATATCAGAATAGGACATAATATATAAGGACATAACTATAATTTAGGTCAAATTTCATCCCTTTTAGGGACGAAAAAGGGGGTGAAACTTAGTAAGCTTTAAATTGCATCTCTACGCGGACGAAGTTACGGGCAACAGCTAGTAACTAATACATTTGACGTGTGTATATGTGTTTGTGTATCTGTGTCTGTGGCATTGTAGCGCTTGAACGAATGAGCCGATTTTAATTTAGTTTTTTCTGTTTGAAAAGGAAATTCATCGATGGTGTTGTTAGCTCTATGTTTAAAGGAAATCTGTGCAGCTGTTAAAATAATCTGCGTTTTTAGGGTTTCGTAGTCAACAGGAACCCTTATAGTTTCGCCATGTCCGTCCGTCAACAGCTTAGCTCAAGGACTCTTAGAAACCTGTAATTTTTCATGGATATACATATAATATTACTGACACTGCACTAATAGTTCAGAATTCATAAAATTAAATCTGAGAAAAAAAACAGGCCAAGTGCGAGTCGGACCCCCGCACCGAGGGTTCCGTACAAATTTTTACTTACCCTAACTTTATTACCCTGTACCGGTTGAGTTAAGTTTGTACCTGATATCTATAGCATTGCATACGAATGAGTTGTTCAAATAGGTTTTTTGCTAATAAAAAAAAATTTGTAGTTAGAGACATGGCTAATATTTTCGTATAATATTTATATTTATTTATACAAATTGTGAAAATTTCAAAATTTTTGGTTGCTAAACTTCGGAGATAAAGGGGGGTGGTGTTATTTTCACATTTTCCTTAATAAAACAAATCTAAACACAATAAAGAAAAAAAAAAGGTCAAAATGTCCAGGTCCTTTTATTTGATATCCTACTTGATCCAGTAGTACTTTAAATTTTTACCCCCTCATATTCGTCGTTTTTTTAGAAAATAAAAAAATCTTTAAAAATATTTCCTTTGCAATACATGTGGGCTGATCATGTTTATAAATATTCCAAATTTCAAATAGATAAATGTAAGTAGTTTTTGAGATATGGCGTTCTAATAGTCGGACACTCAGACAGACAGAGTCGCACCATAGGGTTCCTTTTGTACCTTTTTGGTACGGAACCCTAAAAATGAACCCATTCCTATAGAACCTATTACCAAAATCTTGCGTATTAAAATGGGCATCAAGACCGTGTCAAAAGCTTTACCTGTTTCTCAGGAATGGAGTCATATGAGCTAACAGTGGCAGAGCCGGTGATCCAAGATCGGGAGTTCAGCAAGCCGCTGATGTGCGGGCCGGGCCCGTGCGACCTGTGGCCGGCGGTGGCGGACGCGCTCGTCAGACCCGTCGTGTCGCCCGCATGCGAAGAATACTATAAAGTAGGTACTATATAGGGGGAGGGGGGTTGGGGTTGGTTGGTGGGGAGATCTCCCTCTCAGCCCCGTCGTATACAACAATAACAAAAGAATACCGTACTCCAAAAATATTCCTCCACTGTTCTCCCTCCCCCTACTAAGTTTACGCATGGTGTATGTATTATTATTTACTCCTAATGTCTAAGTTAGATGATTATATACTTAAATCAAAATCAAATCAAATCAAATCAAATTCATTTATTTCGTCATACGTAGGTAAAATAAGGTGACAGTGTGGTATGATATAGAACAGCTATGATGTGTTTTTTGGCGTACGAAACTTTGGCAAATATTAAATTAAGTGATTTATGATATCTAATAAATAAAATTTAGTCTTAAACCTGTTTAACAATATTAAAATATAATAACGCTAAAATAAAATGATGTCAAGGATAATTAAAATATTCAAAAATTACACTAACATTTACTTAATTAAAACTAATTGGTACTGTCAGTATAAAAAAGAAAAAAGTTCAAAATCATAAGTAAAATATGTCAAAGATCTAAGCACTATCTAGAATCATTTAAATAATCCTTAACATTATAATAACATTTCTTGGCCCTTGGTCGTGGCATCACACATGAGCATTAATCCGGCCCTTGGGGAGAAAGAGCAAATTCTCTTTTTCCCACCTGGGCAATTCTCGTCCGACGCGTCCATGCCGCGGGGGTGGGCACATATCTCAGTAGGCCGGAATGAGGGGCGGCGAAGTTCGGACGGGGACCCAGTGACACGGGGTATAGCGCGGTCCCCTGCCCAGAAAACCTCAACGGCTGCAAAGGCGGAGATAATAGATATTGGTACGGCGGAACAGGCGGACGAGGCACAAACACAGTGGCAAGCTGCCCTTGAATACGGAGGTCACAGATTGCACTGGAGCTATCCGGCCAGGCAGGGCAGGATAGTAGGGCTGGCGTCGAAAAAGATCCTGATCCTATCGGCGGCTCTCAAGCTCTCCAGGAGAGTTACTGCCTTGTCGTCAGGCGGCAGCCGGCCGTAAAACTAACAGCCAAAAAAAAACCTTCTCCTCACATGATATGCACAAAAATCAGAATAACGGTATATCTATTAGGGCGTACCCTGTAAGCGACGGAACTGCGAATAATCACAAGAAAAATACTACGGCTTTCCCCCCAAGCGACGAATACCCTGACAAGAACAAATATTCGCATTCTAAGCTAAGCAGAATAAGACTCGCAAAGTGGAACCTGGGGTCTCTTACGGGAAGAAGCCAAGAGCTAAGTAACATCTTAAGAAAAAGGAATATACACATTTGCTGTATACAAGAGACAAAATGGAAAGGCTCAAAATCAAAAGAAATCGGGAACGACTACCAGGTCGTATACTACGGAACAGATAGGTAATAAAAGGAACGGGGTGGCAATAGTTTTAGATAACAATTTTAAATCCCGCATAATAAACGTCACGCGAACGAGTGATCTCCTAATTGCAGTCAAATTAGCTATGGATAACCAACAGATTACTAACACAATATCGGCCTATGCCCCTCAGACGGGATGTGCAGAAGCGGAAAAAGTCGCTTTCTGGGAGGATTTTGATGATCTTATCAACAGCATACCCTCGAATGAATACAAACTAATTGGAGGCGATCTTAATGGTCATGTTGGGACCAAAAGCACTACATACAACGCTGCACACGGGGGATTCGGAATAGGGGAAATAAACAAACAAGGCGAAGTAATCCCGGAATTTGCAACAAGACACTCTCTGACCCTGATAAACACAAACTTTCAGAAGAAACTAGGGCATCTGGTTACCTACAAGTGCGCTGGCAGAATTTCGCAAATAGATTATATAATTTCTGACAACTTTGTAAAACAAAAAATTCAAAGACTGCAAAGTCATACCTGGTGAGGCCTTAACATCACAACATCGAGTACTTGTCGCCGTTTATGATCTACCTAAGCCCATAAGAACTGTTGTGGATAGAACGCCGAGAACTAAATGGAAAGAGTTGGATAGCCCCAAAGGAGAGTCGAAAGGTAGTCCTTTATGAGGGGTATTAACCCCTCATAAAGGACTACCTTCAAGCTGATACAGGAGTAGACTTCGAAAATGCTGAAGCTATGTGGTCTAAATTTGAAAATGTTTGTAGAACAGTAGAACAGGATCTTGGGAGTATCCAAAGGAAAAGATCCGGCCTGGTGGAACGAGAAAGCAAAAGAATCCCTGGCAAACAAAAAGAAGATGTTCCATGAATGGCAGCGTTCGCAATTTCAGAAAGACAAAGAATAAAAAAAAATAATTAAAAAAGAACCCACTTCAAAATAAACTAAAAAGCCAAAAATAATATTTTATGTACGGTACGGATCACATTTGAATCACCTTTTGAATTCGGTGCCAAACCATTCATTTATTACTATTAACACAAATGACACGCAAGAACCGCGGCGGCGAGCCTTTGTTATTACCTAAATTTAGTTATAGTAATTCATATTTTTGTTGCATAAAGGACTTTACTTCAGGTTTGGCACCGTCTTCAAAAGGTGATTCAAATGTGATCCGTACCGAACATAAAATATGATTTTTGGCTTTTTAGTTTATTTTGAAGTCGGTTCTTTTTTAATTAAAAAAAAATATTTTGTACTTTTTAGTGATGGATTTTAGTGATGTAAAGTATTTTTAGAGCTCAAAATGGGAAGATTGAAGAGACCCTATTGTAAATAAATAAGACCAATTGTAGATAAGAATATTGTAAATAAAATCTAAAATATAAGAATTGGCTAGGTCAAAATGGTTAAGTCCAGTAGCTTGCTGGTTAAAAAAGAATACGACTAACAGTCTCAACTGACCCATAATATTTAAAGAATTATCTCGCAATTCAAATTGGCGTAGAATCTTGAGTCATATTGAGACGGAATATTTCCGTCTCTGATGGAGTAGTGAATGGAGCTATGGGCATAATTAAAAAAAATGGCCGGCCCTAAGCGAGATCAGCTGGAGGATGGGGAGCTACCGGAAGCCGTGTACGTAAAATTTGACTATGAAACTGTTGGTCTTAGGTTAAAAGATAGTGACGGTTGCATACCCATACCTCCATCATATACTACGTTTCAAGCGACAACGGGATACGGAGATTGATTGATTGATTAAATCGACCACATGATGAGAAATCGTTAACGGAAATAACAAGACTACGAAATCTGCCTTCTAACGATCGAAGCCACACATAATACACGACTTTTATGACTTCTAGGACTTTTATAGGACACTTACAGCCATAATGCATTCTAATGTCAATTGCTCATGACCTTCAGCTGAACGTTGCTATTTCAGAATCAGGGCCGTTAACCGTTGAGGAGTTCTCTGGTTCTCCACTTTGCTACCCTGATCTTTACCAACTTCTGCCTTTAAGCAAAATATGATAAATAATTATATTGCGATTAGTGAATTAAATAACATTGGTTGAGCCCCAATTAGTGTATGGTGGCTTGTGTCTTCATCATCAGTTTTTCTTCACCAAATGATGATTTTCGAGTGTAAATGCTTGTTCTACCTTAATAAACACCAAAATCGCCATAGATGTGCCCATAACATTTGAGGAATTCTTTCGAGTCCTCATCACCAGATCTTCACCAAAATTTTATGGGATCAACTTGGAGATTCCTACTCTTAACCAATAAAATAATTTTCTAAATCAACTTGCAATCCGCGAATTAAATAACACTGGTAGAGCCCACAGTGGTAACTGATGGCTTGTGTCCTCATCATCGGTTTCTCTTCACCAAATGGTGATTTTCAAATGTAAATGCTTAAACTACTGTAATAAATACCGAAATCGTCATAGATGTGCTCATAATATTCGAGGAATTCCTTCGATTCCTCATGGATCCCGGCATCAGATCTTCACCAAAATTTTATGGGACCAACTTGAATATACCTACTTATGAACAAAAAAATATTTTTTCAAATCGTCATGTAAATGACGGATTTCTGAGGTAACAAACTTAAAAAAAAATACAACCGAATTGAGAACCTCCTCCTTTTTTGAAGTCGGTTAAAAATATACAGAAGCGAAAAAGCAAGCTAAGAGATGCGTAGCACAAGAACGAAAAAGTCAAACCAAACTTTCTACAACACTCTGGAAATAGCTAAAACTGAAAATGTGGTCCTAAAAATAGCAAAACAGAGACACAGGGCCACAAGGGATATAAAAGTAAATAAATATATAAAAAGTAACGACCATAAATTACTGACAATGTAGAAATCAAAAATAGATGGTATCAATACTACAAGCAGCTTCTCAATAAAGAATTCCCAAGCGAAGACCTTCCATCTCTCAAACCCATACACGGACCCATACCAGAAATTCACCCTGAGGAAGTTAGAAATGCGGTCAATAAAATGAAGAGTCGAAAAGCCCTTGGCCCGGATGAAATTCCCGCAGACCAGTGGAAACGCCTGGGCCCGGTAGGAATACTTTGGCTTACTAAATTATTTAACATCATCATAAAAACAGAACGCATCCCGGAGTCGTGGCGCCAAAGCTTCTTATTACAATTCTATAAGAACAAAGGTGATGTGGCGCTGTGTGAAAACTAACTTCGCATACGCTCAAGGTTTGGGAACGACTCATAAACAAACGTCTCACTTGTATCTCCAAAATATTACCAAATCAGTTTGGCTTTGCAGCATCCAAATCCACTACAGACGCCATACAAGCAATCAGAATTCTGATGGAAAAACATCGAATGAACCAGAAGGACCTTCATCTAACATTCATTGATCTTGAAAAAGCCTTTGATGCAAGCTCTTCGTTCTCAAAAAATGCCAGAACACTATATTCGGCTTATCCAGGACATGCATAGTAACGTCATCAGTGTCATCACTAGAGTTCGAAGCCTCGCAGGCTTAAGTGACGCATTCGAGGTCAAAGTAGGTGTCCATCAGGGATCCGCTCTGAGCCCCCTTTTATTCAACATGGTTATGGACTATCTCACCAACGATATCCCTTCATCACAACCATTTCATTCATTCATTCATTCATTTATTTTGATAAAACATAGTTTTACATGTCATTAATTTATAACTAAAGGTACATTACAATTATTTTGTATAGATTTTTTTTTGTTGGGAAGCGAACCGGTTAAGAGTGCGCACTCAGTTACTTAGATTAGAAATTCACCAATCGAGTAAATTGCGTCTACTGCCAGTTTAGCTTTAAGTTTGTTCACAAAACAGCTCATGCTAGGAGTATTTTTTATCTCCATGGATATTTTGTTATAGACTTTAGGGCCTATAGTATGCACTTGTTTGACTTTGCGAGACGTATACAAGGTGGGCGCAGTTCCCCGCGCCGCCTAATACAGGGTGTTTGGTAACAGGATGCAAAGTTGAAAGGAGGTGATAGCTTAGGCCATTTAGAACATTTTAAGCGATATATGTGTTAGGGAAATGTTATTAGTTTTTTTTTTATTTAAGTTTTAAGATTTTTCTGGGAAAACTCCAAAATTTCAGACTACATCGACAATAGTACTTTTTTACTGTAGGTAGCATTTTTTTTTGTATTGTGAAATGTCTATCGTACACCGTAAAAGTTATTTGAAACATCTGAGTCTAAAGAAAAAAAACTACAGCGATTTAAACGTTAAATAACATGAAAAAAAAAATGATTTAAGTGTTTTCTAAGGACGGTAAAAAAAAACTAAAATAGCCCCGGTTCTTCAAACCAATTAAAAAACATGCTTGGCTATTGCCCTTTCATTTAAGCTATTAAGCACGACTGTAGCTATCGTATCTTTAAAAATAAGCCACTTAAACCAACTAGAGAGCTAAAATGTTTCACTCTACTTGTGATACTTGTGACGAATCTAATTATGATTTTGTAATAAAACATTGGTTCTTAATCCTAAGTTGGCGTTTACCTGACATTTGAAATGTTTTGAAAGGGTTAAGTGCAGTGGACAAAACTGTCACATGCAATTTTAATAAACAAAGGTTCGCGGTGGTGTGAAACAAAAGGGACCGATAGCGGCGGGCGGCGTTTAACAAAGATGACTCATATTTGATTGTGTTTTTATTGGAAACAACTCAGGAGTACACTTTACAAATATGCAACATTCGAAAATATAAATACATGGCAGCGTCAAGAATTTTAAAGATTTTAAATAAGGCTGGCAGCTATCTACTGGCTTTAATTTGCAAATTGCTCTTATGCAACGTTTCTGTGCTTTCAGTAGAATATCTCTATATGACGAATTGCCCCAGAAAATGACTCCATAGTGCATGATTGAGCTTACAAAGCCGTGGTACGCAGCTAAGACAGTTTTTTCGTCATTGGTATTAGCTAGCATGTAGAGTGCATATGAAAAAGTGTACAATTTCTGACAAACTTCTATGGAATGTGTCTCCCATGACATGTTACTGTCTATGTGGAGTCCTAGAAATTTGGTGGCATCAGGCTCTTCAATAACTGTTCCTTTGAAGGTAATGTTTAGTTTGGGAACCTCTATTCTCTGTTTAAATTGCATTACACAAGTTTTTTCCAAGTTAACTTTTAAATTATTAGTATTATTACCTTCTAGCCATGTAATGACATTTTTAATAGCTTGTTCGATCTCATTGACATAATTGGTGTTGACATCTGAATTAATCAAGATAGTGCTGTCATCAGCGAAAAGCAGCATTGGATGTTGAGTGCACTGGACTATATCATTGATATAAATCAGAATTAATACCAGGGAGATGAAGTATGTGTGCGTTACGCTACACTCTACAGTTTTTGGTAACCCGGCTAAAGTAGAAACGCAGAGCGGAGGCAAATAATTAACAGTGGCATGTTCTACCTGGCCATATTAGGAAGGGAGGGAGGGAATGGCAGCGGTCGGGAGGGGGATCTTTCCTCCATCGTACACAAAACCTAACAAAAAAATTGTCAATCGAAGAATAAAATACTCCTAATATGCATACCTGACTCCCCCTTTGCACTTTCCCCCTTAGCAAGCCAGTTATGTGTGAACCGGGTCCGTTCGACGTTCGGCCGCCACCAAGGCGCTTGCCATCTTATCCCTAAACGTACATAGACATACGAAAGTATTCTCTTTCATATGATATATAACCGTCCCGTTAAGTTCGAAAACTTTAAACAAGTAGCTTCCTTCTGCAGGGAAAATAGCCGAGGTGGTACTGTAATACTTGTAAAAATAACGCTAGAGGTTAAACCTATACAAATTCTAACAGATCTGGCAGCGAATTGTTACTTCGAATGCTGTGGTGCTGAAATAGTAGGTATAAACGTAATAGTTATAGTCATATATAGAATACCGGAACAGACTCGATCTCATGTAGGCATTTTTATGCACAAACTTAACAAACTCCTATTTCGATTAAGCACCAAATACTGTAACAAAAAGGTAATTATCTGTGGAGATTGGAATATTGATATTTTGAAAGATAACCAATTTTCCAAAGAACTTGCAAGCACATTATTAAATTACAACTTCAATATGCACATTCGTTCACCCACAAGAATGAAGGCGTGCTTAGATCAAATAGCTAGCAATATTAAAAAAGTAGAACCAGAGACTCACAAACTCAGTTTATCCGACCATGATATGGCTCAAACACTGACCATTGATATAAATAATAATAAATCAATTGTAACTTGGTTCGAGTACAAGAGAGACTATAGTGACTATAATGTTAGTAAATTTAACGAATCTATAGCAGCCTTGTCCTTCTCAGATGTTATAGAATCAGATGATTTAAATAAAGCTTTTACTATATTTTATGATTTAGTATGTTTGCTACATAACTTGTGTTTTCCGTAAATTAAGGTAAAAATTAACAACAGATGTAACAATTTAAAATGGCTAACCAAAGGTATAAAAAAATCAAGTCATGTTAAACGCAAACTATATTTTAAGTATAAACATACAAAAATTGATAGAAATAAAAATAGATCATATTTTAAAAACTACAATAAAATCCTGACAAAATGTGTTAACACATCACGTCAAATAAACAATAACAAATACATATTAGCGAATAAGAATAAATATAAGGCTAAATGGAACATTATATCTTCGTCTACTAATTGCTATGAAATTTGTAATAATGACATCCAATCTATCCAATCAAATGGCTTATCATATCATGAACCAGAAGACATATGTAAAATATTAAACAATTATTTTATAGACATTATAGACACTAATACTAATATGCCAGCGAAGAATAAATACAAATTCAATGGTAAAGATTGTTGTTCTCATACGATTTTTCTAAAACCAGTATGTGAAAGTGAAGTGTATAAGCTAATTATGACATTAAATAACAGTAAAACATGCGGATATGACAATATAGCGACTGACATTCTTAAGCTTAATGCCATGAACTTAAGTCGCCCGCTAGCCCATATAATTAACCTGTCACTTAGTCAAGGTATTTTCCCTGAGCAACTAAAACTGTATATTGTTAAGCCACTTTTTAAAAAAGGTGACCGTGAAGACCCTAATTGCTATAGACCCATTACAATTGTTCCCATCTTGTCAAAAATAATTGAGAAAATTATGTACGTCAGATTAACTGATTACTTAACCAAACATAATTTACTGCAACCGGAACAGTTCGGATTCCGGAGGAACCATTCAACAGAACTAGCCCGTTTCAACTTAATTAAATGTATTACTGAGGCAATAAATGATAAATTACCTGTAATGTCAATATTCCTCGACATGAGCAAGGCTTTCGATTTCGTTGATCATACCATACTTCTCTCAAAGCTAGAACACTATGGAATCAGAGGCAAAGCTTTCGAGTGATTTACAAGTTATTTAAAAAATAAAAAGCAATGTACTGAAGTTACAAGAATAACTCAAATAAATAATAGTTTTTTAAGGAAAATCTACAGGTCTGAATTTCGTTTAAATAAGTCAGGTGTCCCGCAGGGTAGTAATTTAGGACCATTATTATTCCTGCTTTATATTAATGACCTTCCACATGCAACAGCCGAAAAATGCATTCTATTTGCTGACGACACGACGCTAATAGTAAAAGGGAATAATACAAACAATTACGAGACATCAATTAATAATGCTTTGAATGACATATACACATGGATAAATGATAATAATCTTAACATAAATCTGACTAAAATCAAATTCATTCAATATCGGTCACACAGAACTATTCCTAAATGATTAAGTGTTAAATATAATCATAGTTATATAGAAGAAACTGACAGCATTAAATTCTTAGGTTTAGGTATTGATAGCCAATTAAATTGGAAGGATCATGTAGATTCTATATGCTCTAAATTGGATAGATTTGTTTTTGCCTTAAGAAAACTTAGCAGAACTGTTTCTACTGAAGCAGCAATAACAGCATACTATGGTTACATTTCATCAACACTTAACTATGGCCTTTTATTGTGGGGAAATTCGGTTAATGTTGAAAAAGTATTTAGATAACAAAAGAAGTGCTTGCGTGCAATTGCTAATTGTTGGATAACCGATAGTTGTAAACATATATTTAAGGAATATAATATATTACCTTTGGCGTGTATGTACATAAGAAAAGTTTGTTTATTTGTAAAGTCTCACGCTGATTATTTTAAGTTACGTTCTGATGTCTCTGCTGGAAATCTAAGAACACAGTACAAAAAACTCCTCTACAAACCTCCTTGTCGTGCTGATATATACAGACGAAATGCTTATGACTCCTGTATAATTGTATATAATAATCTACCTGACACATTGAAGTTGCTGAAAAATCCTGAATTTAAGACAAAATTGACAAAATAGCTACATGAACATTGTTTTTATTCTGTAAAGGATTATTTAGACATAAATAATAGATATTAGAATTTAATTTATGAACATGCTCAATTTATTATTATTACTGTATATTTATCTTGCTTGTATTGTTAGTTTCATTTTTATTCGTAATGTTAACCTGACAAATACATAATTTGCATGCCAAAACGGCTGAATACTGATACCTATACCTGATGACAACACCACTGTATTTACGTATTCTAGCAAATAAACATTTCTTTCTTTCTTTCTTTCTTTCCCTCCCAAGTCTTTATCTGCAACCGCGCCTAATCCTAGCAAAGTATGTGGAGACCCGAACAAGTGACGGATGGCTTCAGTAACTTTCCCGTTTTTTCAGGTAATGGCTGACATTCGCGCCGGCATCCAATACGTGTTCCAAACTCGCAGCAAGCTGGTGCTCGCCGTCAGCGGCTCCGGCCACGCCGGCATGGAGACTGTCATCAGCAATCTCCTCGCCCCGGGAGAACTCCTGCTGGTGCCCTTCAGGGGTATCTGGGACGAGAGGGCCTGCAACATAGCTGGTAGATATGGTGAGCCAATTCCACACACACTCATCAGAGCAATAGCAATCTCCTTCAATCAATCAAACAAATATTTCTCTATTTGTAAGACATAGGTAAGTACACAGGTGTTACGTTGATAGTATGATCGCTATGCTTCGCCATGATATGGCATACAAATGTAGAAATAGGTAGGTTAAAACTATTTCATTAAATTATATCCTTGATCTTGATCTCCTTGAGATCTAGAAGAGACTTGCTGAATAAGGGCGTTGAGGGGCAGAATATAGATTGAGAGAGCAGCTTTAAACACGCAAATGCTCGCTCGCTGTCAGTGGCCACGCCGGCATGGAGACCATCATCAGTAAACAAAAGAAAACTCCTGCTGGTGTATTTCAGGGGTATCTGGGTTCTGGAATGAGAGGAGCTGCTACATAGCTGGTGGATATGGTGAACTAATCGTATTGCATTTAGATATGATGAGTCAGCTGCAAGAGGAACCCGTCTATCACTAACCTGACGACTGTCCCGAATCCGTAAAGCGACTGTAAAGTTATTCACTAACATGGTCGGAAATACACACACACATATATATATATATATACAAATGAAAACATATATAGAGCATAATTTCGCAATCCTAGTCCGGAAAAAAAGAGCAGAAATCGTTCTCGAATTGACCTTTCCCGGCCTACAGTAGTAGTCATTTTCAGGTATCAAAGTGGAAACTATTCGAACTTCGGTACCATACACGACGTTCTCATTGGAAGAAATCGAGTCAGCACTGAAGACGCATCAACCGGCGGGGCTGTTCATTACCCACGGAGATTCCTCCACAGGGACTATTCAGAACCTGAAGGGTCTAGGAGAGCTTTGTCACAGGTAAAAAGTTTTTATTGTCTGTGTTGACAAGCAAGCATACAGACTGCCTGAAGTCTATTTTGAGGCTTGAGATAAATTTGCCAATGCTTGACATTTAATTCCATTAATTGGTATCTTGTTAGTCACCTCTGTTGCTACGAATTAACGTTGAAGGTGTCAGCGAATGGAACAGAGCCAGGCACTAGAATATGTACCTTTTATGAACGTATACAACTCCCAAAATTCCATAAATGCGACCTGTTTAGACATACTGGTTAACGGGATCGAATGATGGAATTACTGTTGAAGACAACCGGATGTCCGGAAAAGAAATCATCTCACGGATAATGTTACTAGTAGACGTTGACTTGTCCTCCGCTCGATGAGCTGTTAATAGTACTTAATAGCGACAGAGCACATATAGCATCCTGAAGGCAATGTCGGTGTCGGGAGTTCACAGGACTTTAAGCCGAAGCCAGCGCGCCCAAGTAGTATACCTAATCTTTAATTGTTGCCAGCTACGGAGCGCTACTGTTAGTGGACACGGTGGTGTCTCTGGGCGCGGAGCCATTCCTCATGGACGCGTGGGGCGCAGACGGCGTGTACGCGGCGTGCCAGAAGGTGCTAGGCGGGCCCGCCGGCATAGCGCCGGTGGCGTTCAGCGCCCGAGCAGAGTGAGTAGCTATTAGCTGCCAGAGGCTTTAATATATGGACAAGTCGCATTTACATTCGCACCTCTAAGAGTTACTCATTTAGCCTTCCTGCGGTGTGTCACATTATTCTGAAAGTATAAGGTTAGTTTTTCCCTGATATAAGATACACGTGAAGTACCTATTTAATTTGAGTAGGTACTTGTTCGCGGTCAAGATCTAAATATTCTGGCTTCTGAGGCAAATTGTCAAATGTTATGACTTAAACAAACGAAGAGAAGGTAAGATTTATGATTACCAATAGTTGTTGACACGAGTCTATGGGCCGATACATACGGACAGCATTTGAACTGCAGTCCAGCTACAAAATGGCAGTTCAAGTGCAGTTCTGCTGCAGTTGGTGTAACTGCATCCAAACTGCAAACCGACTGTGCAGTCCGCTTGCATTTGCCGTGCAGTCCTGTCAACCGCACACCGACTGCAAGCTGGCTGCACGGTCGTAATGCAGTTACATTGCAGTTGGACCGACTGCAATTAACTGCATTATTGTATCTTGTCGGGAAAGGTTAGTGTTCAAGATGTCTGTTAATTTATTAAAACTTCCTCGCGACATTCGAAAATACTTGTAAAAATACTTTTCCTGATCTTTGATTTTTGGAAATAAAGTATAATAATCGCCTTCGTGTTTATTGTGTAGCAATGACTGAACCCATACATAACGGTTTCGCTTCAAATTCACTTTACGAGTTCGATGACTTCGACGTCGAAGCAAAAGAAGCAGCAATAGTATTTCATCAAATCTCATACTGAAATACATGTGTACTCTATTCACTTCCACGAGTAACTGGCGGAGCGGAACATAAACACTGCAAACATTATGAGCCGTTCTATAGCAGCCGTATTGCAGTTGCTTCAACTGCATTACGACCGTGCAGCCAGCTTGCAGTCGGTGTGCGGTTGACAGGACTGCACGGCAAACGCAAGCGGACTGCACTGTCGGTTTGCAGTTCGGATGCAGTTACACCTTACACCAACTGCAGCAGAACTGCACTTGAACTGCCATTTTGCAGCTGGGTTGCAGTTCAAATGCTGTCCGTCTGCATCGGCCTTATGGATATATTCCTCTCGCTCTAGTGTTAAACAACTGTATTTGAGTGAGGGAAACGGCGCTATACAAATATCGAATTTGAACATCGGGGTAGTCCCTGAAATATATTTTTTAATCTGAACACCGTACCAGTACCTGCCCATGCCTTGCAAAAGGGATCTTTATTTACGCCAAATATTTTTTTTAAACTGCCTCGGTCTTTAACTGTTTCAGTTTCCAACGCCCTCTAAACCGGGTTTTTTTTCAAGCCGTTGCGTTATGTAACCCTCGTGGTCCAAAAAAAATGTATCAGGACCTTATGTGGAGTCAATAGCCGTGAGTCATGCAGACCCTTATTCCAATAACGCTAGGTCGCACAGAAAACACCGATTGTTACCAGTAAGTAATAGGCTAGTAATAAGTAATAAATGTGCCCATAGCATAATAAATTACCATCACCCTTAAAAACATCACCTGACCAAAAATTTAAGAAGAAATTATTTAAAATATTATGTGATTTGTTTTTATGGTATTAATGAATTCTTTGGACGTAAATTTTGATCGTGGACATATTAATATTATTACTGTTATTATTATTATTTTTTAACGGACCTTAATTTTTAGTCTTCATTTTTTTTTTTTTTTTAATTGTGACCGATCTACAATAATATTAATTAATAATGACATATAACGGTAAAGCCCCGACTGTACATAATATACTAAATTAGTTATTGATTTAATATTTTCTTCTGTTTCCGCGATTATTACTGACCATGGAAAGCTGTAAAGCTTCCGAAACGTCGGGAACTAAAATGAGATAATATACGCGATATAATCCGTTAAATTGTTTTAGTTATTGATTTGATTATATTTAAGTTATTACCTACTATTTTTTATTGATCATTGTCAGTCTTAACATTAATTGTGTCATTTCATTATTGTTGGATCGAGTATTTATATTTATTTTTTCTTAGGCAATATGTAGTACATAGTGGCTGAATATATTATGGGAATGCTAATCATAATAATTGTAACACCTGTATATGTACCATATATTCTAGTGAATAAACTACATTCATTCATTCAATGAGTAAGGTTGGATTTTATTGAATATAAATTCAAAAATTTTTACGATTGCCGAAAAAACTGAGGTTGATAAATGAAATATTTGAGAAATGAAACAGTTTGAGAAACTGATTTTCTAGTTAGTAGCCCCTCGGAAAATATTTAATTTAATTTCCGCCATGTTTGTATGTAATTCCTGTGTTATGTTTCCTTTCTCTCTTGTTAATGATTTCAGGGAAAAGATAAACAACAGCAAGCACGAGCCACCATTTTACTTCGACGTGAAGTTACTGGCTCGCCAATGGAACTGCTACGACGATACGTTCTTGTAAGTACTTAGTACCCATCTAGTCTATCTATATTAGAATAATTGGTTTCGGAACGTGCTATCCGTTTCCCAAAACACCCGTTCCAAATCAACTGTTTCTTTAAATGTTCGGTCATTCCAAAAATTTTCTCATAGCACCCATGTGCCAAAAGATCCGTTCCTCATGACACCCGCATGCCCGAAACACGCGGTTTTAACCGACTTCAAAAAGAGGAGGGGGTTCTCAATTCGGTTGTATGTTTTTTTATTTTTTTATTTTAATGTTTGTCACCTCAGAACTCCGTCACTTACACGACGATTTGGAAAATTATTTTTTGTTCATGAGTAGGTATATCCAAATTGGTCCCATTAAATTTTGGTGAAGATCAGATGCTGGGATCCATAAGGAATCGAAGGAATTCCTCGAATATTATGAGCACATTTATGGCAATTTTGGTATTTATTACAGTAGTTTAAGCATTTACATTTGAAAATCAACATTTGGTGAAGAGAAACCGATGATGAAGACACAAGCCATCAGTTACCACTGAGGGCTCTACCAGTGTTATTTAATTCGCGGATCGCAAGTCGATTTGGAAAATTATTTTTTCGGTTAAGAGTAGGAATCTCCAAGTTGGTCCCATAAAACTTTGGTGAAGATCTGATAATGAGATCGATGAGGAATCGAAGGAATTCTTCAAATGTTATGGGCACATGTATGGCGATTTTGGTGTTTATTAAAGTAGAACAAGTATTTACACTCGAAAATCATCATTTGGTGAAGAGAAATTGATGATGAAGACACAAGCTACCAGTCACTAATTAGGGCTCAACCAGTGTTATTTAATTCACTAACCGCAATATAGTTCTTTATCATATTTCGCTTGGCAGAAGTTGGTTAAGATCAGGGTAGCAAAGTGGAGCTGATAGTGGAGGACCAGAGAACTCCGCAACGGTTAACGGCCCAGATTCTGAAATAGCAACGTTCAGCTAAAGGTCGTGAGCAATTGACATTAGAATGCATTATGGCTGTAAGTGCCATATAAAAGTCGTACAAGTCATAAAAGTTGAGAGAGTTAGTTGTATTCTTTTTTAACCAGCAAGCTACGGACTTAACCATTTTTACCTAGCCAATTGTTATAATTTAGATTTTTATTTACAATTGGTCTTATTTATTTACAATAGTCTCAATCGTTGCATTTCAGGCAACGCTTTTTCGTCGTCGTGTGGTTTCTTCAGTAACTTGTTTGGTTCCAAGTCGCAAAGAGCTTATACCCTCCAATGTCTTTACACGACTTAGAGCAACATACACTTGGCCTTTTGCGAAATGTTTCTTACCTAAGTCAATCACGACTTTGTTAAGTGTGGTGCCCTGGAGTTTTTGCACCGTTACCGCCAAACTAAGGATCAGCGGAAGCATCCTCCTTTCAACATCTCCATAGCCTTTAGTTGACTGATATTGTTGCAATCAGCATTAGGGGACTCTGCTTCATCCCGAGCAACAGTTTTTAAATGGTTTAGTGAATTTTTAAAAAAGAGGTACAATGAATATGTATTAACCAACTTTTAAATCTCTTACTTCCAAAGACTCGAGATGCGTGCAAAGGGCCTCCTCAATCTTCCCATTCTGGACTCTAAAAAATACTTTATATCCCTAAAATCCATCACTAAAAAGCAAAAAAAAATTTTTTTAAATAAAAGAAGAACCGACTTCAGAATAAACTAAAAAGCCAAAAATAATCTTTTATGTATGGTACGGATCACATTTGAATCACCTTTTGAAGTCGGTGCCAAACCTGAAGTAAAGTTCTTTATTCGACAAAAATACGAATTACTATAACTAAATACTAGCAGGCGTTAAACTTAAAAGTGCCAGTGTTTCCTTCTTATGGAATAATGTTCAATATCCCTATTTTCTTAAATCTGTTGGTCGCTAAGTATTTTTTTTTTCAAAGATTAACAGCATCGGACAACTGACAGAAAAAAGTTTTCCTCATTCATATATCTGTTTTTACCTAAAATCTACGCGGACGAAGTCGCAGGCGGCCGCTATTAACTAAATATATAGGTAGGTAATAACTAAAGACTCGCCGCCGCGGTTTTTGCGTGCCATCTGTGTTAAGTAATAGTAATAAATGAATGGTTCGTATTTTTGTTGAATAAAGAACTTTACTTCAGGTTTGGCACCGACTTCAAAAGGCGATTCAAATGTGATCCGTACCGTACATAAAAGATTATTTTTGGCTTTTTAGTTTATTCTGAAGTCGGTTCTTTTATTATTACAAAAACAAATATTAGTAACATCTGTATGCCAAAATAATCATTTCTCATAGCATCCATATGCCAAAAGATTCGTTTCTTATGATACCCGTAAGGAAATCCTGTTTAAACTTAATAACCGTTCAAAGACTTACAATGTGTAATGGGTACTGATTTTTTGGGATCGGGTGTTTTGGGATACATATATGAAACCAAACGTATTTTTTGGGGTAAACACATTCTAGGAAACGGATTATTTAGAAAACGGTAGTGACGGGAACGGAGGTGCCGGGATTAGGTGTTTTTGGGAAATGGATATCAAACCTCACGTATCTTTTGGGAAAAATACATTGTGGGACACACGTAAACCGGGAAACGGATTATTAATGAAACGGTAGGGATGGGAACGGGTGTTTTGGGAACGGATGTTTTGGGAAACGGACAGAACGGTCTGAAAGGGAATAATTCCCTTGCTCTCATAACCGTATTTTATCAATTTAGCTACCACCACACATTAAGCCCTCCACTGCTCTGGGCGCTCCGTAGCTGCCTGGAAGAGCTGGCCGCAGAAACGCTGCCCAGATCGTGGGCGCGCCACGCTGCCGTCACAGCCCACTTCCACCAACGCCTGCACGATTACGGCTTCCATTTTCTCGTGAAGAACCCAGAAGATAGACTGCTGTCGGTCACAACCATCGAACTACCAAACGGTGATTTGAGAAAGTTTGTGGAGCTCATGAGAACTAAGTAAGTATGTAGGTAAAACATCCTGTACATCTCAGGAGGTAAAAACTAAATCTTATAGGATTTTCAAGTGACTTAATTGACTGAGAAAACCCTGCCTGGCCCCTAGGCAAGCTCTTCCTCCAATGGCTGCACGCATACGGTTTCAAGTTCCCCGTGAAGAGCCCGGAGGATCGATTATGCTGCTAACGGTCACCGCTGTGTTGATCTGCCGAAGGGCGATTAGAGATAACTTGTGGAGAATTATGAGTGCAAAACTAAATATGCACTATTGACATTTTTTTTCTTAGATTTAACTTTATGGATTCTGTACTTTTAGCGCAGTACTCCGCAGAGTAGACACACATGGTGAAACTGTAAAAGGCCCAGATTCCCTACATCATCATGTAATCTGGGGGCACGGCAGTGCCCCCGCCAAGTCGAGCAAAACAAAGGCACTAGCTAGTCTGCTATCAGTGGAGAGTTTATTCTAGATTCCGCATTATCCTTTACTTTTTAGGGTTCCGTACTCAAAGGGTAAAACGGGACCCTATTACTAAGACTCCATTGTCCGTCCGTCCGTCCGTCTATCTGTCTGTCCGTCTATCACCAGTCTGTATCTCATAAACCGTGATAGCTAGACAGTTGAAGTGTTCACATATGATGTATACTTGATGTATACCTATCTGTTGCCGTTATAACAAAAAATACTAAAAAACAGTATAATTTTATGTCTATCTCTCTATGTCAGTAACGAATATAAAATGATCGAACACCGGGTACATTTTGCTTAGGAGTAGGGCTCTGCTAACTCTGGATTTTCATAGATACGGCCATTTGTAGCGTATATTTTGTACGGAACTCTCTGTGCACGAGTGCTACTCGCACTGGGCCGGTTTTTTCTTAGATTTAATTTTATGGATTCTGTACTGTTAGCGCAGTAGTACTCTATGGCAGGTCTGTCTACAGACATGGCGAAACTGTAGAGATCCAAAGTTAACTTCATCATCATAGCTATATTTTCAAGAGCTAGGCAAGAGTGGAATAAGTAATCTCCAGTTTATTCTAGATTCCGCATCATCCTTTACTAGTTTTGTATGATGAAGCAATGTTATTTGTTTGTCTTTTTTTTGCTTCATCAAAACTGTTTGAAGCGGTGGTTTCCTATTTTTCTTTTTAATTTTTGACTTCGTAGTCCTAAAATATTTATTTAACAAAAGCTTGTTGATTACAGGCACAACATCATGATAACGCTAGGCCTGGGCCCCACTGCGGGGAAGGCGGTACGGGTTGGCATCATGGGCGTCAACGCTACTGAGGAGATGGCGGACCAGGTTGCTGGCGCCATGGCAGAGACCGCGAGGGCTTGTAGCTAGCTTAGCTGTGTGTTTCAATAATAAATTACTATGTTCTACACAACTTGTTTTTAATCACCTTAATAATTAATATGACAAACATCCAACAGCTAAATGGATTTCATACACTCTTGCAACTCTAGCGCCATTCTCGAGGTATTTGGAACTATTATTTACTGTTTACAGCGGGACACTTTTACATCTGTTCTATAAGAGATTGTGCTCCTTACTTTTTTAAACTCCGTACTAAGAGCATTCTTCATTTGACATTGACTGACAAAGTTTCATATGACAGAAATACCATCAGAAACATACTTAAGTGACTATCTGTAGGCTTTATGTTTATGTTAAGGTCTTCTATCAATGGTCAGTTAAGTGTGTGGCCGATCGTATGTCAATCATTTAATACAATAGGTATCTGATTGACACTTTGAAATGAAACCAGTTGTAGTATGTAGTAAACATTATGCACTGTATCTATTCAAAATGCAGCTTATGGGTCAATTATAGGGTAAAGGCCTACAACGCTCTTCATATCCAGTATAACAATGCATTAAGGGTCCTGTTGAGGCTGAGGCTGCGACGGTTCTGTAGCGCGTCCGGGATGTTCGCCAAGGCGCGCACCGATGACTTTTAAGCGATCAGGCGAAAGCGGATCGCATCTCTTTTAAATCGTATCCGTCGCAGTCACAACAGGATACTGAAGGTTATCGCCGATAGACCGGACTGGACTGGACAGTTCCATTCTTCATGTGTGGGTTAAGGAATTGATTCATATACATTGACATCTGTGGATCAGAGCTAATTTAATTTAAATTAAAACATGATTAGCTAAATAAAATTAAATAAAAGTAAATAAAGTTAAATTAAATTAAATTAATAATTAACTAAATTAGGTTTAATACTGATACTAACCATTTTATGGAATATTAATTCTGAAATAAAGGTATTTTATTTTATTTTCAAAATGAAGTTAAAATCTCTAATTAAACTGTAAAATACATGAAACAGTACTTGGCTTGAAAGGTTAGAATCCGGGTCATAAACATTAAAAAATAAATATGTCAATGTCAACGGGTATAGTATTGACGTTGCTTGCTTATGTTATCGTAGTCTACTTGCTAAATACTGTTGCTTGTTTTCGTGTTGTGTTTAGATTCAGACGCTTGGCTCTTTTGTTGAATATAATACCTGTGAAATGTCACTTATTTCTGGATAAATTTCCTAAAGGAGAAGGAGGAAAAATTTAGCGCCTAATTTAAATTAAGTACACTAAATATTAAGAATAGAGTACGAATCGTGATCTTTAACGCTATTAAGGAGCCCCACCCCACTCAACATTTTTACGGCATTAAAGAAACACTGTTATAGTCATGGAGATGAAAAATCCGTGTTGTTGTTGCTTGTTCCGGGAATCGAAGAAGGATTTGAGGACGCCGTACCACCAGCTCGGCATAACGGAGATATTCTCAGATATGATTGAAGACTGCTTTCAGATACGGGTAAGGACATAGTATTGTCTAATACGAAATTGGAGATAAGATAGTATTTACTTTAACCATGTTCTAGTTAAAACCTAGGTATAATATGTATAATCACTGGTAGGGTGTAAAATATGTTTTTTTCTATATTACTAAAGTCTCCTGTTCCTAATACATAATTTTTAGTTTCCAAGGCAGGTTTTCTTTTATTTAGTTAGTAAATTAAAATAATATAAGTAACTGCACCATAACCAGTGGTGTAGCTACTAAAGCTCTAGACGATGCTGTGCAGCGGGGCCCCCAGGTTGATCCCTGACTGCCCCAAAACCTCGAACTGACATGGGGTCCCTATTATTTTTTGCACTGCGGCCCTTGATTACCTACCTATACCACTGACCGTAACATACCAACTCCAAAATAACCTAAATTGAATATACATGGCAGAAAGGAGAAATGGGATAAGTGACAGCTTGGTGGGGGTTAGTAATATCTTCTCCTCTTCATCATAATCACATAGCTGAGGATCACAACCAGATTAGGTCATTATTTTATGCACCAAGGCTGATTGGTTTTTTGACAGCGAAACTGGCATGCTTCCTCCACTGCATTGGTCCTTCGGGTTCAGTGATCCCCCCCTTAATCCCGTTTTCCCTCTACATGATCCAGCACCATGAGCTTCTCTAGGCTGTCTGGCCCTCATGGTCAGACTCTGGTCTAGTAATATACCCAACTAATTTTATAAGGTGTATAATTGGGATGTTGACTTTACTCAAATAATAAGAAAACATTGATGCAAAATGGTAGTAAAGTTGCTATGATAGTAATCCTACAAAGAAGATGTTCAGTGTGATACCTTATGTGGAGCTTGTTTTATGAGCCTTTGAAGTTGGGTGGGAAAGTCTATTTTTAAAGTATGAAAATATTAGGAACTGATAATAAGATTTTAATAAAATGTAGACGGGTAACTTCTAACTTTCAACTTTGTTCTCGGAGGAGAAAAAGTTATAACCCCTCTTTTTTTCATTAGCATAGTGGGGTAAAAAGGATTTCATAACCATCTGGAGATAACTGGCTACCCGTGTACCAAAAATAGGTTAAATCCGTTTTGCCAATTTGGTGTGATGAAGCCGCAACGACACAATGCAAACATACAAAAAACGATTTAGTGACCTCCAAATAGTTCATTACAATATATATTTTTTAAATAACTTCAATGTACAGACATTTCATTTTTACAACTTTATAATAGTATAAAAGAGAAATGTATATAATAACTTTTGTTATGTAACCGTTTTTATAAATTTGGGAAAGTCCAAAAATGTGATTTTTAACATAGTTGTATCTAGTGAGATTTATGAGGTTGAAATAGTTATTTCACCAATGTTTCTATTATTGAGAGGTTGTTCTATGAGGATAATATATGTTAAAATCACAGAAAAAAATTGTGAAAGATTGTCAATGTCCCAATTAAATGTCTCGTATATGTAGCTTATCCTATTTCTCCTTTCCAATGTCATTATATTGAGGGAGAAAAAGGTTTGTTGTAAATAAATTGAAGTTTCTTAAAGGTAGCACAAATTATATTTCCAGCTTACATTAGTCAACGACACGGATGGCATCTGTGAGGTGTGCATGGGCCGTCTGCGTGATGCAACTGATTTCAAGCTGCAGGTACAACGAAGCCAGTTTGAGCTGCGGGAGCGGCTAGCAGAAACTTTACTGTTTAAAGGTGAGACACAGTTCTAACTATACTGATGAAACGGTTCCCCTTGTTTACGCATAATTTGTTTTGTAGTAATTGTAATTAAGCATAAAGTGTTTTTGCATAACCAAACTTTGCCGAATATTGTTTATGCATGATTTGCGAATCCCGAATGGTCCGAATGCAGAATAATACATTCGCAAAAATTAATCATGCAGAAAGATACTTGTGCATAATCTAATTTCGCCTACTTTGAAGATACTAAGGTAAGTAGCTGAAGGAATAAATTGGGTTATGGCTTTTTTATGGGATTATGAGATATGAGAGTCAAACGAGCAGACGAATCGCCTGATGGTAAGAGATGACCGTCGTCCATAGACACCAGAGGAGTCACAAGTGCGTTGCCGGCCTTTCAGTAGGAGTATGCTCTTTTCTTGAAGGTTTTTTGGAAAGTTTTAAAGAATTTTAAGACTTGAAATAATACTTTTCGTATTACGGTTTTCTATTATTAATAACTAGTAGGTAGTTTTGGCGGAAAACACTGGCCCCTTTAAGACAGTGTTAAGAACTATTTCTGCTTGGGGTCTGCTAAACAACTTTATCATGAGTCGTAAAACTCCCGTGATTTTTTTGTATAGAGATCAAGGTAGGTTTAGACGAAGACTATTTTCAGCCGCCTACAGTACGGTGCCTAAAAAAGACACCGTATAAACACTTTCGGTGCCATTTTTTCGCGGCGTGGCAGCGCTGGCTATCCGTGCCTATTTTTTGACGCGAGGAGACCTCCGCCCGCGTCTCGCTGCCCCCGCGCCTATTTTTTGACGCGAGGTGACCTCCGCCCGCGTCCGGCTGCCCCCGCGCCTATTTTTTTGACGCGAGGTGACCTCCGCCCGCGTCCCGCTCCCCCGTGCCTATTATTTGACGCGAGGTGATCTCCGCCCGCGTCCCGCTGCCCCCGCGCCTATTTTTCTGACTCGTGTAAACGCGTCGCTGCCAGTTTCTTCAAATGTATATCTTCCTCCAACATATTAATCAGCTCTTCACGTACTAACGCGGATAGTTTGATTGTACATTGCCTGTTCAACTTCAGAGCTCCGGAATTCATTTTAAATGTGACCAGGTGATTATTCCGTAACTAGAGTTAATGATAGATGAGACTGGAATCAACCGCGAAATTTAAAAAAGTAGCTGCGGTGTGCTTTAATGACTAGGGTTAAACAAATTTATTTGGTTTTGTCATTAATTTATACTTTAAAAAAAAATTAAATTTGTTTATATCTAGCTCAAACAGGCACAGCGCGGCTACATTTATAAAGGCCATAGCAGGAAAAAGAAATAAAAATGTAAGAGCTGGTTTTTTTTTTCTATAATTACTTACATCTAGTAGAACAATTGTGCAATGTTTTGTTGAAAAATTCCCAATGGTTCAACCGGGAAAAAAATTAATCCGAATTCATGAAATATGACGTTTCTCTAAAAGTATTAAACTTTATCATACAATCTTGTTTCATTTTAATTAACTAAATAGTATAAATGTCCTGAAAGAAAATTGAGTCCCATCTTTAACATTTCTGTAAAAAACAATCTCATCTTTCATTAGCCAGACTCTATTACAGATATCAAAAAACTTTAAACTGATATCGAAAGTGCGTTATTTAACGAGTAAAGTTATTAATGTCATAACTTTCTAAGAATCAAACGAGAAGTATCCAAAATTTTGACATTAAACTCTCCCATACATAATATGAGATTAGTAGTAAGGTTTTAGTTCCCTTATTTTAATTGATCTAGTGCTCATTTTACCTTAATCATATTTTATGATAACGTATGATATGATAATAATGATTTTACTGATTGAAATAAAACAATTTAACGGATTATATCGCGTATATTATATCATTTTAGTTCCCGACGTTTCGGAAGCTTTCCAGCTTTCCATGGTCACGGGAGGATATACGCGATATAATCCGTTAAATTGTTTTATTTCAATGAGTAATAATCGCGGAAACAGAAGAAAATATAATGATTTTACTGATTAAGGAACGTACTTTTGATATCAGTTTATTTTTTTTTATAAATATGTAGTAGTTACGGAATAATCGGCTGGTCACACTTAACGATTACACCTTGTATAATGAGTAGGCATCTTTTTTTTTAGTACCTGACTTTGAACTGGATAGGTCTGGTTAGACCTCCTGACCAGTAATCGGATTTAGTGGGGGGAGCACAAACCCACAAACAGGACTGCCATCCGCGGCCACTTAGAGTTGGAGGGGGGGGGGGGGGGGAGGGGGCTACGGAGACTACGGGCTGAGTAGGCATCGGAAATTCGAATGCTTTTATACCTAAACTTCGGCGTCAGTACGTACACCGCGTAGATGTGGACTAGCATGGAGAGGGAGCCTATTTAATTTTACTAACAAAATTCCCGGGATTTACCGGCATACTGGAAATTACTATAACATCAATAGGTACATACGTATCAATGTATTAAAAAAAAACTATTTTAGTAGTTCCTGTTTACAAAATTTTATTTAATTCACATGTGTTTCATTTAACTAATAGATATTTAACGTCACAACCTAAATAGTTTAAAAATGACCTTTTCATGTCGTTTTGTATAATCCCGGGATCCCGGAAATTGAAAAATTAAAATATCATTTTTAAGACGCCGACTCCATACTTGCTTAACTTTTTCCGAGAGCTAGTTGTAGGTATAAAAGCATTCGAAATTCCGATGCCTAAAAATGAGTGTTTTGCTTCAGATGTTGACCAAGTCAAGCCCAAGCTGGAGACGTCGGACGACGGTGACAATGTTATGAGTGAAGAAGAACTTGTATGTAAGTGTGTGTGACGGAAAGGAGAAAGCAAGTAAAAAAGAATTTCAATAAAAATAACAACTATATTCCGAATTAAACAGGGTAGGCAGGATTACACAAAAACTCAGCATAAAGCGATATAAATAATTATATAAATTAACTACGAAAGGTTTTATAATTTGATCCTTATAGCAGCCAAACAAGCATCCATATCCATACTAGTACTAGTATACTGGTGTACCACAAATCGCTGAACCGATTAAGATGGAATTTTATACGGAGATTCGACTTTTGTTTTCAGATGAAGAGTCCGCAGGCAAGACAGAGATGTCGGATGACGATGCGATGAGTGACAGAGAGCTTAAAACATGTGAGTACCTTTTTGATATAGGAATTGAGCGCTGAAAATAAACATTTTATATTGTCAATTGAAAGTAGAAAATAATATTTTGACAAGAGGTCCAAAAATACCATAATTCAAGCCTCAGCGAATCCAAACACCACAAAAAAATCTGATTAGACAAAAAATACAAAAAGACTGAAAAAAAAATCCGCCCTGGCATACATTGCCAAATTAAGGGTTCGGCATTGAATCAAACATTAAAAAAAGAAAATAAAAGAAACGATCACAAGGGGTCTAGCAGGCTAAGCGGACTAGAATGACCCCTACGAGTGATTTGGTCATTCTTTTAGGTGGTGTACTTAAGGCCTGCCAGGACACCACCTGAAAGAATGAGCAAATCGTTCGTAAAAATACAGGCAATAAAAGAAACGATCACAAAGGGTCTAGCAGGCTAAGCGGTCAAGAGTGGCCTCGATGTGCGATTCGGGCATTCTTTTAGGTGGTGTACTTAGGGCCTGCCAGTGCACCACCTGAGAGAATGACCAAATCGTTCGTAAAAATACAGGTAATAAAAGAAACGATCACAAAGGGTCTAGCAGGCTAAGCTAAGGCTTTGCTGAAGCAGGAGTTCCACACTTCGATGCTGTTGTGCGGACGCGTATTGCTGCCTTCTGGGAGAGATTACGATGCTCTCACAACAGTATCCTATCGGCTGTATACCGCGACATGGGTAGCCCATCTTTAAATACTGGCTATCTGCACACCGAAGTGAGAATCTCAAATAAATAATGACGCTTACAAATTGCTATGAATAATTTATAATGTTAATTTCAAATGTTTATTTTATAAATTTTATTTTATTTTTGTATTTGCTGTGGACGTGACGTGTTGTCTTCGTATGTATTATAATGGGTGTTCTGCCTCCACAGTAAAACTTTATTATTATTATTATACACTTATTTATTTTCAATCTTAGGTAGGTTTTTTACAATATATATATATATATAAAAAGTAAAATACAAAATGCAAATACAAAATATAAACACATTATAAAAAACCTAACCTAGGGTGCCGCCGGCAGCGGGGCAGGGCTCAAGCTACCGGTGGTTAGGGCTGCACAGAGAGGAACCTCCTGACAATGCGGGCAGTGTCCAGGATTACTGCCTTCTGTATCTGACCCTTGATCCAGCCATCTAGCGAGAGTCTCTTAAGATGCTCGTCGAGACTCTTCGCTATAAGACCGTTTACCGAAACGACTATTGGCACAATGATCGTCGAATCAACATCCCACATGGCGGTGACCTCGTGAGCCAAGTCAAGGTACTTGCTGAGTTTGTCCTTCTCGGCCTTCACGAGGTTCTCGTCATGCGAGATGGTAATGTCGACGAGCATTGCTCGGCGCTTAGATCGATCTACCAGCACGATATCAGGCTTATTGGCTACAATAGTCCTGTCCGTGATGATATTATTATTATTATTATTATTATTATTATTATTAAGCGGTCTAGAATGGCTTCGATGAGCAATTCGGTTATCCTTTTAACTGGTGTACTTAGGGCCTGCCTGTACACCACCTGAAAGCATGACCAAATCTTTCGCCAGGGGGCCACTCTTGTCCGCTTAGCCTGTTAGATTTTAACTGGTGTACTTAGGGCCTGCCTGTACACCACCTGAAAGCATGACCAAATCTTTCGCCAGGGGGCCGCTCTTGTCCGCCTAGCCTGTTAGATTTTAACTGGTGTACTTAGGGCCTGCCTGTACACCACCTGAAAGCATGACCAAATCTTTCGCCAGGGGGCCGCTCTTGTCCGCCTAGCCTGTTAGATTTTAACTGGTGTACTTAGGGCCTGCCTGTACACCACCTGAAAGCATGAACAAATCTTTCGCCAGGGGGCCGCTCTTGTCCGCCTAGCCTGTTAGATTTTAACTGGTGTACTTAGGGCCTGCCTGTACACCACCTGAAAGCATGACCAAATCTTTCGCCAGGGGGCCGCTCTTGTCCGCCTAGCCTGTTAGATTTTAACTGGTGTACTTAGGGCCTGCCTGTACACCACCTGAAAGCATGACCAAATCTTTCGCCAGGGGGCCGCTCTTGTCCGCTTAGCCTGTTAGATTCTTTAACTGTCGTCTTGCTACAAACTTTATTCTAATGGATCCTTTTGATGAATTTCATCAACTACCGGAGTTCTTGCATAGGTACATACTAACGTTTAGAAGTTTATTTGTTCTAGTAAATACTGCAGTAGTCATACATGCAGTTGGGGCCGGTATGGTCGTATTAACATTTGCTAAATATAAAATATTCCTAGCACGACTGGAAATCTAGAACTATTCACTTCGCTCTATATTCACTCTTGACTCAATACAGAATTTCCACGCTTTTAGTATGACCTATTTTGTTACAGCCCCTGAGGATAAAGTAGCTGGCGCGGAGCTTCTCTTGGCTTCATTTGTTCCCACCAGCGTCGAGGATCAGCTCGCGATGACATCTTCCGTGAGGCTCGAGCGCCTGCGCGGCGATAAGGCGCCGCACGCAGATCAGATATGTCGTAAGACTAATAAACGCGAATTGAGTCCGACGACTCGCATGAGGGACGTGTTCGATGGCTCCGTTGGAGCTCGCGACGAGAAAGAGGCGCACACATGCGACACTTGCGGGACACAGTTCACGCAGAAGCTTATGTTGTTACGACACGTCAAAATACATATAGAACAGCAGCCTATATGTGAAATTTGTAACAAGAAATTCTCTTGTAGAAGTGCTTTGAAAACGCACCTTAAAATACACACAGGACACAAACCTTACAAGTGTGAAGTATGTCACAGGCAATTCTTGCGTAAACAGCACTGGAAATTACACACCATGATACACACAGGACAGCGACCTTACAAGTGTGATTTATGTGACAAGGCCTTTATAGAAAAAGGTTCTCTTAAAAAACACATCAGAATACATACAGGACCATATGTCTGTAAAATTTGCAACTGGAAATTCAGTCTTAAACAGCATTTAGACACACACATTGCAAGAAGACATACGGGGCAGAAAGCTCGTAACGGTGACATAGGCAGCGAGACAGAAAAGGGTATCCCGACAGGACAGCACCCCTACAGTTGTGAATTTTGTCACAAGAGATTCCCTGATAAAACACGTCTGAAAAGACACATCGCAATTCATACGGGAGAGAAACGTTACAGCTGTGAAATATGTTGTAGGAAATTCTTGCGTAAATGCCACTTGAAAGATCACGTCAAAATGCATAAACGACTGCAACCTGGTGACATAAGTATCGATCAGTACATAGAAAAACTTAACCAGAAAGAGGACATTAAAAATCTTACAGCCCAGCAATTATACAGCTGTGAAGTTTGTAACTGGAAATTCACAATTAAACTGCACTTAGATGAACACATTGCAAAAATACATACGGAGCAGAAAGCTTGTAGCGGTGACGTAGGTAGCGAGCAATGCATGGAAAAGGGTAACCAAAAAGAGCCTACAGGACAGCACATATATACTTGTGAATTTTGTCCCAAGCAATTCCATGAAAAAGCACGCCTGAAAAGACACATCGTAATACACACAGAAGAAAAACGTTACAGCTGTGAAATATGTAGTAAGAAATTCTTACGTAAATTCCACTTGAAAGAACACGTCAGAATACATTATAAACGAAAACCTGGTGACTTAAGTACTGAGCAAAATATAGAAACGCTTAACAAGAAAAAGGATATTACAGTCCAGCAATCATACAGCTGTGAAATTTGTAACAAGCAATTTCCTCGAAAAGGACGTCTGAACAAACATATGAAAATACACACAGGACACAGGCCACACAGCTGTGACATATGTGGCAAGAGCTTCATAGAAAAAGACCACTTGGCAGTGCACATCAGAACACACACAGGACTAAAACTATACACCTGTGAAATATGTGGCATTCAATTAACACACCGTGCTAGCTTGAGGACACACCTTCGGTTACATACAGGAGAGAAACCTCATAGCTGTGAAATATGTAACTGGCAATTTTCACGTAGACAACATTTGATCAGACACAGTAAAACACATACCAGACAGAATTCTTGCGGCAGCATACAGAGTCCATACAGTTGTGAAATTTGTCACAAGCAATTCACTATAAAAACAGCCCTAAAAAGGCACATCGCAATACACACAGGAGAAAAAAAACACATCTGTGAAACATGTGGCAAGGAATTCCATCGTAAAGACCGCTTGACAGAACACACTAGAATACACACAAAACATAAACGTGGAGATGTAAGTAGTGAGCAATGCACAGAAAAAGGTGACCTGGAAAAATGTATTGAAATACTTACAGAACAGCAATCAAATAGCGGTGAAACGCAAAACCCGCTTGAAACGGTACAACACACTACACTCAGCAAGGAAACCTAACGGTGATACTTAGAGCTTTAAATCAACGGGGATGGCAAGCTGTGTCATTGCTAGACTCCGCACCATTGTCGCGATGACGTCACGATAGGGTATGGTGGGGAGTAGATGGAACAGTCTATTTTGTATGATTGACGAAATACTATTTAATAAAAAATTATAATAATACAATTTTATCAAGATATTTCAATTTATATCAACAGTGGTACTCCTACAATATGGTTTAATTTAAAAAAAGGGAGTTAAGTATTTCCCTGCTCCATGACTTTCGGAAGGAACCAAACTCCTAACGGCCAAAAGATCGAGTACGCGTGAAATTACGACACGCTTCTTCCAACGAAACCAGCAGAATTCCATTTTGCTGCGTAATCCCTGTAATGACGTCTGTAGGGACGTTAAACGGTGTCACATTCATGAATCCACCGAGGAATACCCCCCTGCCAAATTGTGGAAATTTCTCAAGTCTCTCGGAGTGGGTAAAAGTCTAAAGTCCACAAAGTTCTTACAGGGTTCTTGACTTAGACGCAATTAGAATCACTTGCGCTGTGTGTGGTGGTGATTCGAACAAATGATTTAATATTTAATAGATCTAAGATTTAATAAAAATAGCAACTCCTTTTATAGCACAACCTTGGACTATAACCTCGAATTGCAGTATGACGCATATTGCCTATTGGAACATGTGTAACTCCGTATCTATCTATACTATTATAAATTTGTAAAAAAAGTGATTCGTAAAGGACTATTTGGAGGTCACGGCCAAGAGCATGTCAGACCATGCTCAGTGTAGGGTTCCGCAGGCGTTCCTTAAAAAAAACGCACTAACAAAATACGATATGAAAAAGTGCACTAGCAAAAGAGCGTATCTCCACGGCACTTACGTCATTTTTTGGCAATAACTCAAAAACGGAATATTCGATCATGCTGAAAACAATCTTCATTGAAAGTGTTTATTAAGTTTTATCTTTGTAATTTCTTAGGGCTCCGTACCCCAAAAGGAAAAAACGGAACCCTTATAACCTCACTCATGTGTCCGTCCGTCCGTCTGTCACAGTCAATTTGCACAGAAACTATTGGACCAATTGAGTTGAAATTTGGTACACATACGTAAGTAGAATTTTAAACATTTCGGGGTAATTTTTGGGGGTCCATTAGAAAATATAAAAAACTTGTTTTCAAACCGTATTATACGATACATCAAATGAAAGGCCTTGTTACGAAGATCTCAAATATATAATTTTTATAATTTTACTTTTTTAAAGTTATTAAAGAAAATATGAAAAAATTGACCATTCCTCCCTTACCTCCGAAACTAATAGGCCTAAAATTTTTAAAAAATACAGAAAATAGTTCTTTGCCCATAGATTACAGGAAAACTTATAAGAAGTCTATGATATTTAAAGTAACATAGAAATTTGCTCAATATATGTGCTTATTACGTTAACATACTTATTTGCCATTGGTAAACTAACCGCGACCTATGTTGATGTATGGGGACAACAGTTCTCCAACAGCAAAATTAAGTTTGTTCCTCAGTACAGTATAGTAATCAAAATTTTGAAAATAAATACAGAAAATAGTTCTTTGCCGTCATTTCTTTCGTATGAAAATAATAAATATTTTTCGTAATCGGCTCTTTGCGGTACACAAGTACTCCGGTTTATCGCTATTGTTCCATGGTTGTTAGAAAGGTTTAGGAAGGAACAAAAAAGTAAAAATTTGATAAAAACATCTTACGTAAAAAAAATGTACTTAAAAATGTCTTCATTATTGTATGAGTATCTATTGCATAGGCAGACAGTAGTTGTTTATTTAAGTAGGATTCTAAAGCGCTCAATGCTTTACGCAGCCTGCTCTCGAGCTACATCAGCTAGTGGTTTATATTTAGTTTCATCAGATGGAGATTAACCCCCCAGCAAAGATGCCAGAAATAAGTCTAGTTCATGTAGAAATGATGACGCTGATAGAAAATAAATTAAAACCACAGTTCGAATTTCTGCAGTCTCCAGAAGACTACATTCACATAATTTTTCATAATGTCCAATCATTGCGAAAACATTTACTAAATGTAGAAGCTGATTTTATAATTAAATCATCTCATATCGCCTTATTTGTGGAAACTTGGGGTTCACAAAGCGACAATTTTGTGCTGGATGGTTTTGAGCAAGTTTGCACATTAGACGGCAATAATAGTGTATCGAATGCAAACCTGGGTTGGGGCTCGATCGCATATATAAATAATAGTTTTGCTACTGATCCAGATAATCAAATCAAATCAAATCAAATCATTTATTCATTACAGACAACATGGGTCCAGCATACATTTTTTTAATGGATCCACGAAAAGTGTTTTTGTAAAAAGTCCCGAGAGTGGGCATTGCGACTGCCACACGTTCATAGCATTTGGTGTTCAATTCATTACCGTATATAAATCACCAAATTGTCTTCCAAAATTTGCTGTCGAATGCATGTGGAACGTTATCAGTGCACACGAAAAGATAATTATAGCAGGAGATTACAATATAAATTTTAGGGATAAATCAAAAAATGAAATATCGGAATTTATTTTAGGTATCACTCGGTCTTAGTCCTCGTATTCAAGAGTACACCACCAGACAAAATTCAATAATAGACAATATAGTTAGAAATTTCCCTGTACAATCTGGCAATAAACATATTTTTTTCAGTTATTACAAACAAATGAAATCACGGGGACCTACCTTCGCCGCACCACTCCGAGCTATTTGTGGAGGGATGAATAAAGCTATTATTATACAAATAGAAAAATTATTATAAACAAAGATCAGAAACAAATGAAAAATTTTTTCGACGATACTGGACTTGAACCAGTGCCTTGAGCCAGACCGGGGCAGCACGCTCTACCATTTGAGCTAATCGTCCACACCAGCAGTCGACGAATTTTGTCATCTGTTCTTGCTTATGGATCTCTGTATGGTGCATCCGACTCTTTAGCCGTTAGCGCCGCCTAGTGCAGAACTATGAAGTTACTTTCACCCCGAACAGATACCTTTACAGGTACCATTGCTCGGCGAGAGGTGGCGCTATTATCAAGACTGTACTTTTTGTTTTACAAATATTATGATAATAATCACAATTTTTGCAATTTATTAGTGGATCACTCCACTAGCTTTATTATTATAAACAAAGATCAGAAACAAATGAAAAAAAAATTCGACGATACTGGACTTGAACCAGTGCCTTGAGCCAGACCGGGGCAGCACGCTCTACCATCTGAGCTAATCGTCCACACCAGCAGTCGACGAATTTTGTCATCTGTTCTTGCTTATGGATCTCTGTATGGTGCATCCGACTCTTTAGCCGTTAGCGCCGCCTAGTGCAGAACTATGAAGTTACTTTCACCCCGAGCAGATACCTTTACAGGTACCATTGCTCGGCGAGACTAGAGTACTTTTTGTTTTACAAATACAGTCTTGATAATAGCGCCACCTCTCGCCGAGCAATGGTTCCTGTAAAGGTATCTGCTCGGGGTGAAAGTAACTTCATAGTTCTGCACTAGGCGGCGCTAACGGCTAAAGAGTCGGATGCACCATCCGACTAATAAATTGCAAAAATTGTGATTATTATCATGATATTTGTAAAACAAAAAATAGAAGAATTGTTCTGATGTTGTTTAAAATTTTGCATGCAGCTTTGGTATTGATAGTTTTTTTTTACCTCTGTCTGTCCATACAACTAACCGATATATAAACACATTACCCTCCTTTGCGTCGCGCAGTGGGGCAAAAATGACCCCATACTTCGTACATTTTCCTCAGGAGTAGGGCTCTGCTAAAACACTGGATTTTCAGACTAGATTTTGATACGGCCGTTTTTAGCGTATATTTAGTACGGAACCCTCGGTGCGCGAGTCCGACTCGCACTTGGCCGGTTTTTTTCATATTTTTTGGACATACCGTTTCGAAAATAGAGAGGGGGGCACACAATTTGTGCAACTTTCGGAGCGATTATTTCCGAAAATATTCACTAAATCAAAAATTTGTTTTAGAAACCTCAGTCTTTTTCAAAGAACTATCGAAATATATGCCACACATTATTTACTATATATAGCTATACATACTACAAATTTCATTAACATACATTTAGTAGTTTTTTAGTAAAATGCCTGTGCCATACGGACGGACGGACGGACATGACGAAACTATAGAGGTTCCGTTTTTGGCATTTTTAAAAACACTTACAAACAAAATAACACCACACCTACACACTGACAATGTTTTGCGTAAACCGACCCGCGATTTCGCCTGTATGTTGGCAGCGGGGAATGGATCCGTATGACATCTCCATTGACTATATTGGCATTAGTCCCACCGCCGGCGAGAAAGCGGGCAACTATCGACTATTTTCTCGCCCAATTCGCTTAAGAAACGCACAATAGATGTAGACGCCGTGTCAATAAAAGAGATACATATAGGGGAGAGTTCTCGCCGTCAGTTTGAACAGCCAGCGATGAACTATGAATATATGTGTCTCTTACTAACACAGGATCTGTATTTTTTGTTCGTTTCTTGGGCGAGAAAATCGCCGATAGCTGATCGCTCCCTCGCCCTTGGTGGGAGCAGTGCCTTAGTTGTAAGCTGACAATGACGTGTTCCAATCCCTTTAAGGTACAAGACAAGTGCCGAATAATTGATAACACCTGTCTTCATAATCATAAATATGGAAGCCGAAACATATTCGCATTATAAAAATAGACCTAAATCGATTGAAACGTTAAAGCAACAGTTATGTAAATATACAATTATTGCTCGTTTAAAGGATATAACTTATACATACTTTATGACGTCATACAATAAAAAAACTATAGACATTAATTCACTTTTATTTTATTTATTAAAAAACCGGCCAAGTGCAGGTAGAACCGTAATCTGCGTAGGGTTCCGCATCCGCAGCCGTTCATACTAAAAAAAACACTACAGATGAAAAAATACGATATGAAAAAGTGCACTAGCAAAAAAGCGTATCTCCATGGCGCTTCGACCTTTTGCTGAGAAGTGCCGTTTTTCACTATAATTAAAAAACCGGCCAAGTGCGAGTCTGACTCGCGCACCTAGGGTTCCGTACAAACTTTCACTTACCCTAACATTATTATATTACTCGGTTCCGGTTGAGTTAGGTTTGCACCTGATATCTATACATTGCATACAAATTAGGTGCAAACTTAACGCAACAGGGATGCCCAAATATGTCTTTTGAAAAAGGCTATATTTTTTATGATTTGATTACAAATGTATAGTTTTCAGATGCTTGTATGCATTTATAGTATGTCATGATATCACTTCCCAAATTTCATAGTTCTATGTCAACGGGAAGTAGGTTATCATTTTAATTCCCCTGCGAGTGTTGAAATATACGTTTTTTGCAGCATGAATAGCCGTATCTTTTTCAATCACAAGCCGAAAGCTCAGCTTGTGACAATGAGCGAAACGTGACCTTTTTCGTGCATACAGCCGGCGTTCATCGATTTATAAGACGTTATCATGTCAAAAATCGCAACAAAAAATAAAATAAGTTCTAATAACCGACTTCGATTAATCTGCCATTATGTTGTGCAAAAGTAACAAGTTTCCAAACTCTTTTAAAAACTTGTTACTTTGAAATGACAACTGCACGTTATTGCTGTTTCAAAACTCTTTGTAGCGACACTATTGCTCCACCGCCTGGCCAAAGAGAATGCCTGGCGTTCAAAAGGTTTTCAATAGAGAAGATGAGTTGTCGCTACCACCAGTTTGAGATCCTGTAATACCTTAATTTCCGAACGGTGTAAAAATATCTTATCTGTTAAAAAGTAGTTTAGTAGTCTTTGTTTTTAAAATATTATAATTAGTAATGAGGTAGCCTGGGGCTTTTTCTTTGCAGCGTTTCTTTTCTCCTCAGTATGCCTCATTTGTGAAATGCTGGTTGGTAAATTATTAAAATAAAATAATCAAGCCCTTCTGGCACATTTGTAACTGTCTTTACAGATTAGGCCCATCTGGCATGTATGTACACCTTTATTTGTTTTTTCGAAGTGGTTAGTTCGCACAAATTTTGTTCGCGCGCCATGTTCCACCGTGCGGACAACTCGACAGTCCACACTCCAGCGCGTCCCCCGGACAGAAGAAGCCGGGCTCTTCCAAGAGAGCTCATCCCGCCACCCGAGTCCCCTGATCGTCCAGGATCCCACAACGCCGCAGACAGGCCAACTTCCTCAACACCGCAGAAAGGCCAACAGTCGTCGAAATCGCCGTCACTGGCGACAAACCAAGACACTGCAGCGGCAGCAGCAACAACAACACCAACAACGTCCCTACAACCAAAATAAAGCCGCTGAGAGGCCCCCAGTTCCCAGTCGCAAGACCCAAACAACGGCCGCCCCCTCGCAGCTCTATCTGACGCCTGCCAAGAGGCAACCAAAGAAGACTCGCGCGCAGTAGCGGACGGAACAGATTCTGCCAAAAAGGGCCAAGCCCTGTTATGGCACCCTACATGCCCAGAAGGGGTATGTGTAGAAGACCACACGACGCACGGCGGCAGTAGCTTGTTAGCGCTCCAGAGGGCAGGTCGCGGCCTAACCACGAGTTCTTGCAAGTTGCTGCTCTCAGAGACGCTTAGGTCCATCCCGCTTTAAGTAGTTGGCATCAGGTCGCTCTCCCGGGGACTCGGCGCTGAGTCCTGTACTATCCCTAGCGCGGAGTGTGTGCACGCTTCTTGTCGCTATCCAGTGGAGGTTCAGTACTTACGTTCCGAGTGGACTGTCTATCGCGCGGTGTGTCCACGTATCTGTCGCACGGGACAGTCCGGGAAACCATACCTCGGGCTCGGTGTGTGTTCACGCATCGTGAGACTGAGTGTGGTTTACCACGAAGGGTATCGATCTCCGCCCCCTGCTCCCGCATTTAACATTCCCATCGACGGGACACTAACCCTCCGTGTGGCCGGGACTCAGAGTCCCCTAGGAACTAAGTTTACATTCTATCGACGTGAATAAACAGGCATAAAAGCCCTCTGTCATTATATAAGTTAAACCGGTGTTTGCTTTAACCCACAATCCCTGCCTTCCTAACCTGAGCTAGCTCGGAAACCCTCCAGATCCCGTCTGGATCGAGGGATATGTACTATAGCTAGCGTATACTAGTGTAGGGATATCTGATATACACAGATACACTGCTAAAGATATAAGCATTTGGAACGTATATTTTTTTATAGTACGTCGACGTATACTAAGAAAGGATTTTTCGAAATTCAACCCTTAAGGGAGCGAAATAGGAGTTGAACCGTTGTATGGAAAGCGTTTATTTGGAAAGTTATAAACTTGAAACTTTGTATAAAGCTGTCTTACTAAAAAAAAGACAAATGATTTAGCGTTGCTATAAAATCATCCCAGTTAAAAAAAAGGTGTAAGTTTGTATGGGAAACATGTCGTTTTTAAAGTTAGACGCTTAAAACTTCGGTCACAACCTCCTAATGTACAGTGAAAAACATTGATAAGGGCATCTTTTCCAATTCATCCAATTGAATGTTAAACTGTGGCTAGAAACATGACAGCAGGACAGCAGGTATCTGTTATAATAGGTGGAGCTGTCCAGAAATATATTTTTAATGAATTATTAAAGAAAAACACGAAGAGGGAGGGAGGGAGAGGGAGAGAGAGTGAGGGCGGAAGAGATAGTGTGACGAGGGAGAGAGCGAGAGGGATAGAAAGAGAGTGAGAGGGAGAGAGAAATGGGGAGAGTCAGAGAGAGCAAAGGAGAGATGGAGGGAGAGGCAGTGAGAGAGGGAGGGAGAGGGAGGAAGGTAGGGTAAGAGGGAGTGAGGGAGAGAGAGAGAGAGGAAGGTAGGAAGCGTAAGAGGGAGGGAGGGAGAGTGAAAGAGGGTTGGGGGGGGAGACAAAAAAATGGTGTCGTAGTAAAATTATGACGTCGGTTTTCTTATGACGTGACGATAGCATGTAAAATTATCGTTCGTAAACCGACTGCCTTAAAATACTATCCTTTTGAAACGCCGAGGGATCTTCTAGAACATTTTATTTTGGCCAGTGTCGGGGACTTCGCCTGTCTCTTCTTCTCATAGTCTAGCAGGCGTTCAAGTTAAAAGTGCCAGTGTTGCCTTCTTATGGAATAATGTTCAATATCCCCAGTTTCTCATTCTAAATCCGTTGGTCACTGAATACTTTATGAGTATCTTTTTTTTAAACATTTCATTTATTCAATAAGTTTTCTTCATTTATCCTCTGGTTTTACCTAAAATCTACGCGGACGAAGTCGCGGGCGGCCGCTAGTACAGAAATAAAGCCCGATCAGGAAAATAAAAAACTTCGCCATATTGCGGATTACTATTGAAACTAATTTCTTCAACTGGCAAAAGTAACTTTACAGAAGTCATTAAAGCCATATCACAGCCATATGTCAATTGCTGACAAAGTGAGGTGTTGATTGTGCGTGGTTTATTTCTGGAGTATTGTGAGTTATTTGTGCGTTAAAGTACCAAAAACTATTAAAAGCCACTTAAAGCGATTTATAATATGACGAAGTATTTGTCGCATAGATAGTCTGAAGGATTAGACTCTATTCATTGATTTAAACTAACACGATCTTCACTCATTATCACAACACAACAAAACGGGACTTAATCGCGTATAAATAAGATTTATTTAATTACCTTTCGTTGGTAATTCTTCGACGTTTCGGACGTCGCGTTACGTCCATGGTCTCGAAGAACACTGGTGTGGCGAAATGAACGTCTTCTAGCCGCGCGAGTTTTTCGATCTACCCGCGCTTGATGTTTATTATTAGGTTGAACACTACGGTCGTCACTAGACTAAATGTAAGTAACATCATATAACATCCGATAATTCGCCTGACGTCGTGAGTGTAGTGTGTCGGTCTAGTGACGACCGTAGTGTTCAACCTAATAATAAACATCAACCGCGGGTAGATCGAAAAAATCCGCGCGGCTAGAAGACGTTGATTTCGCCACTCCAGTTTCCTTCGAGACCATGGACGTAACGCGACGTCTGAAACGTCGAAGAATTATCTACGAAAGGTAATTAAATAAATCATATTTATACGCGATTAAGTCCCGTTTTGATTTGATTTTGTTGTGTTGTGATAATAGACTCTATTCCTCTAAATAACATCTCCGACCTTGTTGTTAACATGACTAGTAGGTTTTTTTTACTGGTAGGTATATCATACTTAGTGTTGCTATAATTATTGCTAATTTAACGCCCCCAGAGCAGGTATTATATTATCCGTCGGGCTTTAAATAGAATGACTTTATTGTCTAGGCTGTTCTCATCCGACCTCTTAAGATAATAAAATTAAAAAGGAATGTGCCAGGAGTTAAAAAGGAGTGTGTGAGAAGGTATAAAAATATCAAACAATTTTAACGGATAATATCGCGTATAATTATCTCATTTGAGTTTTTGTTATAAATGATGGTATAGTGGTACATTTAATAAATTCAACTCGATATATTAATATTTCTTTCTAAATGTTAACGAACATTATTTATATATCGTGTCATACACTTGCAATTTTGATTGGTATTTCTATTAAAGGCTTGAAGGTACTCGTACCTTAGTTTAAATCAATAATATCCAACATCCAATAACTTATCTATATGTTTGCAAGAGATTATACAATCAGCCGCACCACTCTGTCTAATATCATCCGTGCATGTATTATTGCAAATTCCATCGTGGATATGCCGTTCATCGATTTGCTCTGAGCTGAAAAAATATATAAATTATCATTAGTAAGTACTACTGCTGAAAAATAGACGGAACGGTTCGAGAAAAGGTGGGTAGTGCCCAGCTTCTTTTTGGTTCGTCTTGGCGGGGACACTGCCGTGCCTCCAGATCAATGAGCCAAATATGTCGTCTAATAAAAATCCCATCAAAAACATAACATGTACAATAAAACATTTTAAATAAAAAAAGGACCGACTTCAATATAAACTAAAAAGCCAAAAATAATCTTTTATGTACGGTACGGATCACATTTGAATCACCTTTTGAAGTCGGTGCCAAACCATTCATCTATACTATTATAAAATTGTAAAAATGAAATGTCTGTACATTGAAGATATTTTCAAACAAATGATTATTATGGACTATTAGGAGGTCATTAAAACGAAAAATTTGTTTTTTGGATTTTATGTATGTTTGTATGTGTCGTTGTGGCTTCATCACGCAAAATCGGCTAAACGGATTTCAACTATTTTTGGTACACGAGTAGCTGGGTATCTCCAGATGGTTATAGGATACTTTTTACCCGACTACGCTGAAGAAAAAACGAGGGGTTATGACTTTTTCTCCTCCGCGAACGAAGTTGCGGGCGCCTTCTAGTTTATTAATATTAACAGAAATGGCACGCAAGAACCGCGGCGGCGAGTTTTTAGTTATTACCTAAACTAGTTATAGTAATTCGTATTTTTGTTGGATAAAAGACTTACTTCAGGTTTGGCACCAACTTCAAAAGGTGATTAAAATGTGATCCGTACCGTACATAAAAGATTATTTTTGGCTTTTTAGTTTACTTTGAAGTCGGTTCTCTTTTATTTAATTTCTTTTATTTTTTGCTTTTTAGTGATGAATTTTAGTGATATAAAGTATTTTTAGAGCTCAAAATGGGAAGACTGAGGAGGCCCTATAGTAAATAAAATAGATCAATTGTAGATAAGACTATTGTAAATAAAATTTTGACTATCGGTTTGGCTCAGTGGGAGTAACGTTACCTGCGAAGCTGAGGTCCTGGGTTTAAATCCCGGTAAGGGCAAATATTTGTGTGATGAGCATAAATATTTGTTCCTGAGTCTTGGATGTTTTCTATGTATATAAGTAATATATCTATTAAATATATCATCGTCTAGTACCCATAACACAAGCCTTATTGAGCTTAGCATGGGACTAGTGCGATTTGTGTAAAATTGTCCCGTAATGTTTATTATTTATTATTATTATTCACTTTATTTATTTGTCGTCATAAGTTAGGTGTTTTACAATATGAATATAAAAAGTAAAATACAAAAAGCAAATACAAAATATAAACACATTATAAAAAAACCTAACCTAGGGTGCCGCCGGCAGCGGGGCAGGGCCCAAGCTACCTGTGGTTAGGGCTGCACAGAGAGGAACCTCCTGACGATGCGCGCCGTTTCCAGGATTACTGCCTTCTGTATCTGACCCTTGAACCAGCCATCTAGTGAGAGTCTCTTAAGATGTTGGTCGAGACTCTTCGCTATAAGACCGTCCTGAAACGACTATCGGGACAATAATCGTCGAATCAACATCCCACATGGCGGTCACCTCGTGAGCCAAGTCAAGGTACTTGCTGAGTTTGTCCTTCTCAGCCTTCACGAGGTTCTCGTCACGTAGAATGGTGATGTTGATGAGTATTGCCCGGCGCTTCGATCGATCTACCAGGACGATATCAGGCTTATTGGCTACAATAGTCCTGTCCGTGATGATAGATCGATCCCAATAAAGCGTGGCACGACCATTTTCAAAAACTGGCATCGGTGCGTACTTATAGTACGGCACCTCAGACCCAACAAGACCGTATTTAAGAGCAAGTTGCTGGTGGATAATCCTGGCTACTTGGTTATGTCTGTGCAAGTACTCGCCATTAGCAAGATGAGAACAACCAGAAATTATATGCCTGAGTGACTCTCTGGGACGGCGGCATGCCCGACAGATGTCGACCGTACCGTCCTTCAGTATACCTCCGGTAGTTGTTCGTCATGATAACTTCGTCCGCAATTGCACAGGCAAAACCTTCGGTTTCCCCGAAGAGATCGCCGAAACGTAGCCAGTTCACCGACGCGAGCAGATCTACATCAGGCCCTGTAAGGGCCTTGTAGAACCGCCCGTGTAGCTTTTTACTCCTCCATACGTTCTTGCGGTCTACGGTGCTAAGCACCGTTGGTCTGCGCCAGTTCTCGTTAGCCAGGGATAGAGGGGTGAGGCCTTTGTCTACTGCCACAACATTGCGATGTATCCCACACTCATTGTTTAGGAAATACTCCCTGAGACTGCACACCTCGCGGTTATGGAGGTCCCCACAGTTGCGCGGGATGTACAGTCTCATAACTGACGAGCGTGGGTGTAGCATGCGGTGTGTAGTGAGCAGCATACGGACCCTCCTATCCAGAGCGTCCAGTTCAGTCTGGGTACACCTTAGTATGCCCAAGGAGTAAGTGAGCAGGGGCATCACCCAAGCGTTGAAGGCGCGCGCCTTATTACCACCCGACAAAAGACTGGTCAGTACTTTTGTCAAGCGGCAAAAAAAACGCTCCTTCACTGCCTGTCTAATATCTCCGTCCACAATACTCAATGACTGTGACATACCAAGATACTTGTAAGTTTCAACTTCGGAGAGAGATCTGAGAGACATTGCCTCGGAAAGCTGTAAATTCGTTGAATTTACGACTTTCCCCCGCTGTACATGCTTGACCGCACACTTATCTACACCAAACTCCATCTTGATGGCACTGCTGAAAGTTTCTGTGACTTTGAGTAGCTCCATCAGTTCTGGTCGTTTCGGTGCAAACAGCTTGAGATCGTCCATGTACAGCAGAAGAGAAATGATCTCACCCTCTCTGCGAAGCCGGCAACCTAGTCCTGAATCCTTCAGCAGAGTGCTGAGTGGATTCAGGGCCAGGCAATGGACTCAAACTGTCGCCCTGGAAAATACCCCTCTTAATCCTTATGAAGTCCTGTGGATCAGGGGAGCCATCTCGGCCGCCTGGTTGACGAAGGACTGTGGTCCACTGCCTCATACATGAGCCTATAAAGGATTTTAAAACTGTATCGATTTTATACAGCTCCAAGATTCTCTCAAGCCATGAATGAGGCACCGAATCATAGGCCTTCTTGTAGTCAATCCAAGCGGCCGATAGAGACCCCCTGCTCCGCCGAACTTATTGACAAATGGTCGTGTCAATGAGGAGGCGCTCCTTAGTACCACGGGACCCAACCCTACATCCATTTTGAGGGAAGGCCAAAACGTTGTTCGCAACAATGTGCTGGTTAATTTTTGCTCTCAAAATAGATGTAAGGAGCTTGTACAGCGTGGGCAAGCACGTGATGGGTCGATAGGTTTTCGCTTCCGTGGTACTACCGGACTTATTCCGTGGTACCCTCCCACTTTCAGTATACTTTCCTTTGATCGCTCCGGAAGAGGCGATTCTGCTGGAATCGATCCACACGTTCTCTGTAGCGGCGGATACGGCTTGCCCACGCACAGACTTTCTGCTTCAGGAAGTCTATGCGCTCCGTGACACAGGCCATGTAATCACGGGGTCTGACATCAGTCCCCGCAAAGGCCTGTGCTACGTAGCGCATGACACGAGGGCGGTTGTTACCCCCCCTGAAGCAGATTAGCTTTGCAATGAGAGTCCTGAACGAACGTACTCGCCGCTCGATCCGTATTTGCCAGGCGGGGACACCATCGGTAGTCCGCGGTGTTCTGTCAGCGTCCGGGAACTTGACACGAGCAAGGCGGCACGCCGCGATGGCCCCGCAGTACATGATCGAATGGGTATCAGCTAGATCTTCGCTAGCCCGCAGATACGGGTCTAGCAAAGCGTTCAGGGCTCCCACTAGCGCTAAGTTACGTCTATTCGTGGGCAAGCGTGGTTAGAGTCAGGTGCAAATCGATACCGCTCAATCGTCTCTTCCAGAGTCCTCCTCAATTGCTCATTGGCCTGGGTACTTACGCTACTCGTGCAGTGCTCCTCGTCAGAGTCGGGATCGACCCGCGGCGCCCCCGGCACCAGGTCGAGTGCTGGCGCCGGAACCGGCGACGTAGCAGGTCGATTCCGAGACGACGTGGAGGCCGCGCGAGCAGCCAGTACTTCCAGGCGCAGTCGATCAAGCGTCGCGTCGTCCAGCAACTTACGCCGTTGGATGGCGCGCACTTGATCCGATAGTCGCTGCGCAGATACGGTGATGGCCGGTTCGAGGGTCTGGAACAGAAGGAGCATCCTGTCCCGGTATGCGGACAGGTGGGTTCCCCCCTCTGTAGCCCCATAGTATGCGCGCATGACATTCTCGTTGTTGGCTTGAGACCATCGCATGCGACGCCACTATACCACCGGTAGCGGGAGCCGTGGGCGGAGCAGAGTGCCCCGCAGGCCCCAAGCGTGCCGGCAGCGGTGGCCACCCTCGTCGTGCAGGTGGTCGTGGCGGCGGAGGCGGCGGCCCGCGCTCGCTGTCGCTCGACTCGCTGGTGTCGTGTGCGGTCTGGTACTGTTCACCCGACAACGACGCCGAGGAGCTGGGCGGCGCAGGTGGAGGTGGAAGGCGTGCGTATCTTTGAGCCGCTTGGCAACGTGTTTTATGCGTTTTATTATTATTATTATTAATCTAAATCATAAGAATTGGCTAGGTCAAAATGGTTAAGTCCAATAGCTTGCCGGTTAAAAAAGAATACGACTAACAGTCTCAACTGACCCATAATAATTAAAGAATTATCTCGCAACTCAAATTGGCGTAGAATCTCGAGTGATGTTGAGACGGAATATTTCCGTCTCTGATGGACTACTGAATGGTAGCTATGGAGCTATAAATAAAAAATAGAGATCAGCTGGAGCACGGGGAGCTCCCGGAAGCCGTGTACGTAAAATTTGACTATAAAATAGTTGGTCTTAGGTTAAAAGATAGTGACGGTGACCCATAACCATCATGTACTACGTTTCAAGCGACAAGGGGATACGGAGATGTGGAGCGTCGTATGTTACCTTTAATATTTAGTTGGGCTGATACTGTTCATAAGCTACAAGGTACCACCCTCGAGGAAGCTGTGATAGACATTGATAAAAAGAATTTCGCTATAGGGCAAATATATGTTGCACTAAGCCGTGTCAAGTTCCAACTAAAACCACTAAGGTGTTTGCAAAAACTGGACGAAAACAAGTGGCACGGGTTACATCAGCGGAACGAGGAGTCACTACAACGGCTGTTATTTGCATGTCTGCGTCAGGAACTTTCGTTCCACCTATGTTTATTTTTCGAAGAATCCGTATGAAGATTGAGCTCATGGAAGGGGCACCCCCAGAGTCTGCTTGGGCCTGTAATGCATCAGGGTGGATGAAACTGGAAGTTTTTACCCAGTGGTTTGAACATTTTCTACGCCACACGAAGCCATCCGAAGAGGATCCAGTAATGCTGATATTAGACGGTCACCTGTCTCACACGAAAAATTTAGACGTCATTTTGAAAGCACGGGCGAACCACGTTACAATTGTTTGTTTGCCGCCACACTGCACACACAAAATGCAACCACTGGATGTCAGTGTGATGTATCCCATGAGTGTTTATCACAACCAATCACTGGAAAAATGGATGAACAATAACCCAGGAAAACCAGTGACTGTGTTTCAAATTGCAAAAATTTTTGGAGAGGCCTACCTAAAAGCTGCAATCCCAACAAATGCAATCAATGGATTTGCTAAAACAGGAATATGCCCCTTGAACCCAGATGTATTCACTGAGGTTGATTTTATTGCGGCTGCAACCACAGAAAACGAATCGGACGAAGAAGAGTCGGAGTTGCCGGAGCCGCCAATGCGTCGTGTTAGTTCAGACACTGAATTTATACAACACCATCACACACCATCTCCAACACCATCTCCAGCACCATCTCCAGCACCATCTCCGTTAGAGAGATCTGCTAGTCCAGATACGCAGCGGCTGCTCGCTACCAGTGTTGCTGAATTGGATTTGGAATCGCCTAGAGCGCATAAAACTCCTTTATCAGTAAACGAATCAGTGCCAATTCGCAGTCCACTTGCCACAAATTGTGGGCAAAAGAAGCACGTTGAAAAGGAAAACCACTCGTACGACTGTTTTAACTAGCACACCATACAAAAACTATTTAGAGGAAGAAAATAGCAAAAAAAAAGAGAATAAAAAAATTGTGAAGAAGACTGCATCTAAAAAAACAAAGAAAGGCAAGGGAGTAGGTAAAGGGGTAGGTAAAGGGAAGTCAAATAAAAGAAAGAAAACTTCATATAACACATCTGAGTCTGAAGAAGATGATACTGAGTGTCTGTACTGCACAGAAAAGTTTTCAAGCGATACCAAGGGTGAAGGATGGATAAAATGTTGTGCATGTGGAAAATGGGGCCATGAAGCATGTGCTGGGATAGAGGATGATGACGCTGGTGAATTTATTTGTGATATATGCAATGCAGCACCTGCCAAAAAGCGTTTAAATTTATAAGGAGGTAGAATAAGTTATTTTCGTTATTCATTCGTAAATGTTTTGTTTGCTACTTTTGAACGATTTGTTCGCTTAATTAGGTATTCAGAAAGGAATACGATATTTGGATTGATCTCATTATGATTAATGTAACTGGTTCAAATTAATAACTAACTAAGAAGACTGTTTTATTTTCGTTTTTATTTTTTATGACTTTTAAAGTCATCCGACTGTTGATTTTGTTAATTTTATTACCTTACTTATTAATGTATGACTATTTTAAATAAATAATATGTTTCATTATTGCGTTTTTTTTGTTTTTATAACATTTTTCCTCATAAAAATATTTGTTTACTCGGAATGGGGGTAAGATAATCATACGGATCATCTTAACCCGACCTGGGTGATCATCTTACCCACAGGGGTGTACAAGATGATTACTTTGTAAGGTTTTAAAAAAAATACATATTTTAATGAAGCCTCAATTAATTTCTGGTTTTGAATATTAGGAAAGTTGGATAGATATATATACTAGTAGTAATCGCCTTTATTTTTGGTTTACCTTGAAAAATATGTATTTTACAGCGATTCCCGCTTAAGGTGATCATCTCGTACTACTTTCCCCTACATTTAGTTTCAATTAACCTTTTTTTCAACTAAATTTAGACAATATAGGTATACAATTCATGTTATTTTGGAGTTGATGCCACCCGTGTAACGATTTTTAACTTAGTAAAATCATCAATTTTGAAAATTTTGCAATTTCTCTGGGTGGCGTCGATTCCAAGATAACATATTTTGTATAGATTGAGTTGAAAAAAAGTTAACTGAAATTAAATTCAAGGACTTATTAGTATTTTTTTTAGTCCGTTTTTATGTATAATAAAAAAAAATGCACCGTATATTTATAAATTATGTGTGCATTTAAAAATATACGTGACATCTGTGCATCAAGGGGGCCATTTTGAACAGTTACTCAAGTAATTGTCATCGTTAGCCTTAAGATACTCTTGCTGTGATTTCTTATTAAAGTTTAAATTATTATTACCGCTTTATTTTATTGTTATCTCCTTCTAAAAAATAAACTCATTTTTAGGTACATGTTGAAACCTACACAGGTTTCAACATGTACCTAAAAATGAGTTTATTTAAGTAATTATGTCAGATCCGTAAATTTGGTATCGACGTCTAGCCACTGCCCTATACTACAAACACAGAACAAAAAAAAGTAGGTAAATGACTTAGTTTCTTCAAAAACAAATGAAATCTGAAAAAAATATACGTTTTGTCCTTATTTACGTTTAATATATTTTTTTGCTCTGTTATTGAAACGTTTGCGTATGATTGTTAGATTTAATCGATTGCTGATATGTTTAGCTATCTAATAAGATATTTTTGTATTCGTAGGACGAATAATTGACAGATAATACCAAAAATACCACATGCACCCGTGCTTAGGTGTTTGGAAAATTAAAAATGCCGCCATTTTATGACCGTTGACTTAAAAAAAAAACACCTGGTGATTTATCGATGGAATTGATTGTACTACACAACCTTAAACGCTCCGACATCGTTGACCAGACACACTGTATTGTATTGAAGATGTTGTAATATAAAATATAACATTATTTGACATAAGCAGGCAACAATGACTGCTTTTACTGATCGATTTCTAACTCCCTGTTTTATTACAAATTTGAGTAGTTCACATTACAAATATCAAAAGAAAATAAGGACTTTTCATCAAATAATAGAGATCAATACAATGTTCTCGGTAAACTTCAAGGAATCCCCTGTGAAGACTCTGTGTGCCTATACTTATGGAATTCGTAATTTAAGGCATTTTTATTAATTGCTCCTTGTTTTGATGCACTTTTACCCCCGATTTACTATGTTGTTTTACTTGGTTATATTTGGTTCATCAGTCTATTTAACATTTTTCTCGTCCTTTCCTGACTAGAAATTAGTCGGAAACATGGAAATTCGATAATAATGCAATAATATAGTGCCGTAGGCAAAACAATATTTTATTACAAATACTTTAAATAAATCCTAGATCAATTACGTAATTTATCTAACCAACTCCGGTACTGGTTACGTAATTGAGATATCCGTAATTTTGGAAGCCCTAGCCCGAAGTAACATGGCCCACAGAACAAAAGGTCATTACAACAACCAAAGAAGCACGCGCACCTGCCGAACATAGAACATGTCTCCAGCTGGAAGAGGCTGGTACGAGCGACAGCGCGCGCACTGCAGTTTATCGACATGTGCCGCAATAAAATTCGATCGAACGAGACTCAGCTGATAGCCGCCGCGCGCAGAAAAAGGAGGCGCGCAAAAATCACGCAAGAAGAAGCTTGGAACGCGCCGCCCGGCGGTAAAAGACGCCACCGCTCGCTGCGCCATATGCCGACTGAAGAAAGCGAGGCCGGCGGCGCCTCCACTGGGGATCTGCCCGCTGCGCGCCTTGCGCACCACATCCGACCCTACACTTACACGGGCCTAGACCATTTCAGCCTGCTAGACGTATAAAGAGTCGTCCAGAGACGTCGCCCTCTTCACCTGCATGACCTCGAGAGCCGTGCACCTGGAGGTGGTCACCTCTCTCAGCACCGATTCAGCAATCAACGCGCTACGCCGTTTCATCGCACGAAGGGGCTGCCCGACCGACCTGTGGAGCGACAATGCGACGGTGTTCAGATCAGCAGACCGCGAGCTCACCGAAGCCCTCCGGGACGCCCCCACCGCGCGCCGCATCAGCAGGCGTTTCCTGTCCCCCCGCCGCACCATTCATGGTAGGGGCATGGGAACGCATGGTGGTGCACGCCGTAAAAGAAGCCCTGCGAACAACACTACACAAAAAGAGCCCCAGCGACGAGACACTGCTCATGCTGCTGGCGGAGGTCGAAGCCACAGTCAATTCACGACCCTTGACTCACGTGGCTGTGGCCCCTGATGACCCGCCGGCCCTGACTCCCAACATGATCCTGATCGGCCCGGACTGCCATAATCCAGCTCCCGGCACGTTCAGTGAAGAGGACGTGGACGCGCGCCAGCACTGGCGGCGCGCACAACAGCTCGCCGACACCTTCTGGCGGCGCTGGGTACGAGAATACCTGCCACTACTCCAACACCGGCGGGAGTCTCTGAGCAGCGGAGTCAGCCCAGCAGTCGGAGACCTCGTGATCATCAATCAATCAATCAAAATATCCTTTATTCAAGTAGGCTTAGATACAAGCACTTTCGAATTCTCAGTTACAATGAGAGAAGTTTTTGCTGGGAAACATACAATTAGATCCGACATTTGTTGCAAGGATTAGGGAAAACCCAGAAAAAACCTAATCAGATCATTTAACTTAAGTATAATAATATTTTCTTCTGTTTCCGCGATTATTACTCATTGAAATAAAACAATTTAACGGATTATATCAACGCGCTAGAGTAGCACCCCTTTGCAGAGTGCAGGCATTTATAAGCTGGACTGCGAGTGTGGTCTTTCATACATTGGTCAAACGAAACGCAGTGTATCAACCCGGGTGAAGGAGCACATAGCAGATGTCAAGCACCGTCGGTGTAATAGGTCTGCAGTTTGTGAACATGTCATTGACAAACCAAACCACTCAATTAAGTTTGATAAACCTTCTATCCTTGCCAAAGAAAAAAGATATTTTCCCAGGATGCTACGCGAGGCTATTGAGATTAAAAAGCATCCTAATTTCAATAGAGAAGATGGATTGTCACTACCACCAGCTTGGGATCCTGTAATACATCTCATCAAGGAACAAGCGAGACACAGGACTGCAAAACCTTAATTTCCGAACGGTGTAAAATATCTTATCTGTTTAAAAGTAGTTTAATAGTCTCTGTTTTTTAATATTATAATTAGTAATGAGGTAGCCTGGGAGTTTTTCTTTGCAGCGTTTCTTTTCTCCTCAGTACGCCTCATTTGTGAAATGCTGCTTGGTAAATTATTAGAATAAAATAATTAAACCCTTCTGGCACATGTGTAACTGTCTTTACAGCTTAGGCCCATCTGGCATGTATGTACACCTTTATTTGTGTTTTTTCAAAAAATGGGTAGTTTGCACAAATTGTAACTTTGACAGAGGAAAATACATCTTTTCTCAGTCCTCCCGTGACCATGGAAAGCTGGAAAGCTTCCGAAACGTCGGGAACTAAAATGAGATAATATACGCGATATAATCCGTTAAATTGTTTTATTTCAATTAAGTATAATACTTACTTATCATTGATAAAATCATCATTTTAAAAATTTAAATAATTAGAAAGGTAAATCCCAAAAGGATTGTCAATAAAAAAGGAAAAAATCTAGAATGTGCCTAGAATAAAATTCTAAATGTCAGAGTTTATAAAACAATTAATATGCGTGTACCAATTAACTATTACAATATTGTCTTAATTATACTTAAAACTTTTACAATTGTGTTATAACTAATTTATAATTGATACACGCAGAGGAGATGTACAAATTCTCCAGATCAATGTTAATATAAAATATTAACTATTTTTTTTTCAGAGATGTATAAGACGTCACGACATGCGATAAAATTAAATATAATAATTTGACTGAATTCTACTGAGATGTATAAGGTCTCTTAGGGGTCAAAGTGAATAATACATTAAACATAATTATTATTAAATCTAAATTTCTTAGAGATGTATATGGTCTCTAGGCGTCATAACATGCAAAAAGATAAAATTAGTTAATTAAAATCCTCAAAAATGTTTAAGGATATACTTCTATAAATAAAACAAAACTCTGTATACATCCAGTCTCTAAATCAAACAAAAATGAATAACTTCAATCGAGTACGAGTACAGGATGAAGTCTCTCACGTCATCAGTTCATTAAACACTGGTAGGCAGTTACTAGGTATACAATTAATTTGGCCCTTGCTAGCATGAACAGACCGGACCCCACAAACGGCACCCGTTCACGAGCATGACGCATATCTCAGCCATCGCCTCCTTCAAGCATAATTTAGGGTAGGTTGTGACCCGATCAACGACGCCACCGTAAGCAAAGACCTTTAAGCGAGCATGAAATGCTCACACTGCCGGGCATTAAACGCTAAAAGTATTGCCCGGTGAGAAACAACAAATGTGCTCTGCGACCCTAAAGGTGCGTCCACACTTGTATTATTTGCTCATATCCGATCACCGTACCGTGACATGACTGCGTATCGCGCTGCTTGGACGCTTACTGTCGGCGCGCCGATCATGCCGTACTCGTACAATATAACTGTGTGATACGCGTAGCAAAATGGATTTCGAGCGATCCGATCGGCGCAACGTCCAAACGCGTGATCGTGACACGCGATCATGCCACGCGACGATGATCTGATACGAGCAAATGATACAAATGTGGACGCACCTTAACCTACCTCGCAACACCTGGAAACGAGGAACGGTGACAAAAACCTACCCAGGGAGCGACGGAGAGGTACGAATCGACGACGTGACCACAACCCGAGGGCACGTGCTACGAAGAACCACCAAGAAAGTCGTTGTGTTACCGGTAGGATCCCGGAGCGACGGCGGGAGGATGTTCACGACGAAATAACTCATAACTTTGTAATAAAATAATATATAAAACTATGTAATGTAAATGTGATAGATAAGGTAAACATTTAGAAATCCTGTTAGCACTAAGTTCCTATCCTATTAGAATCCCATTTGATAATAAACATTTTTAACTCAGCGATTTTTAATGTACCCAACGAGATTAGCTCGCTTATGATGCATAACCATATAAGGTAATAGGCCGGAAGTAGCGTAGGTACCCAGGCGCAAGTACTGCGCATGCGCGAGCTTGTACGGGACGCGGCGCATAGACATAGCGTTTGAAAGAAAAACGGTCGTAATATCGCCATACGCATATGGTATAAGTAAAGTAGGACCTAGGTATAAAATCTATACTATTACAAAGTTGTAAAATGAAATGTCTGTACATTGAAGATATTTTCAAAAAATCGATTGTTATGGACTATTTGGAGCTCACTAAAACGAAAAATATATTTTTTGGATTTTATGTATGTTTGTATGTGTCGTTGTGGCTTCATCACGCGAAATCGGCTAAACAGATTTCAACAATTTTTGGTGCATGGGTAGCTCGGTATCTCCAGATGGTTATAGGATACTTTTTACACGACCACGATGGAGAAAACACGAGGGGTTATGACTTTTTCTCCTCCGCGAACGAAGTTGCGGGCATCTTCCAGTTAGATATAAGACTTGTAAATAAATCCTAGAAATATTGTTAAAATAAATAAATTAGTCTTCAGAGGGGCGAGGTAAGGAGCGAGTGGGGCGGGCCTGATATAAAAGGCGCGCGGCCCCCCGCACATCGCCGCACAACCCTAACTGTTCGGACGCTCCTACACCGCTCTCTGCTGCTCACCGTCGCCTTCTGTCAAAGTCTCGCCGTGCGAACAGCGCCCCACCGCTCGACAGTTGGGAGGGATACCTGCACTCTTGCTGCTTTCTAGTCGGTGCCTTCGTTGTATGGTGGAACCCGGTCCCACTCAAACGGACGCCCCGGGGAAAGCCATGCAGGGTCTGGCATAGCCGTCTAGAATAAGCGTCACAGAGTCAAGGTTTTCGGTCCGTTTTTTGAAAATTTTCGAAATGGACCCAGCCCCCGCCACCACCAAGGGTAAAAGGGAGGGTAGATCGGTGCCGCAAGGTACCAGGATACCTACGCTGTCCACCAGCGTCCCCCCTCAACCCACACCGAAGCCGCACTTTTCTGTCGGTACTTGTGAATCTGCCGGTTCACGACTACCGACAGAAAAAAATCAACATCACCGAAGCCGTCGCCGACCACTACGCCGACACCGAAGAGGCCGCCGATATTCCAGCGACCCCGACAAACACCCAGAAGCCCCACTTTGCCGTTGCTATGCCGTCCAACTGGCGCACCGCGGCCACGGCCCCCGGCACATTACTGCCGCCGTTGTCCAGCGTCGATCCGATCCCCTCGCCACGGGAATGCCTAGATCGTGACCGCATCTTGGTAGCCCGCTTTATCGAGATGGGCGTAGCGTCGCCGGCCCTCATGGCTTAGATGGCCGTCTACATACGCGTCAAGGCGAACGAACTGGGGGATGATGTGGAGGAGCTCCACCCGGACGACCGCCAGTACCAGAACCTACTCAGTCAGCAACTACAAGGGGACTCACCATGAACCGACACTTCGAGATCACCGCACGGCGGACGAAGTCTGCGCGCACCCGTCTCCGACCAGTCCTTGCCAGTAGCCTCCCTCTGCACACTAAGCTGGGGATCAACAAGACGTACCTGCGGTCCCGTCTCACCTACGCGGCACCCGCATGGTACGCCTTGACGTCAGACTCCAGCAAGAAAAGGCTGCGTGCGTAGGAGAACGAGGCCCTGCGCACCATTGTCTCGGCTCTGCGCTATATGCGAGATTATCCACCGAAACCTCAAGTGGCAAGGACTGGACGACTTCATCGACCAGCTATCCGGCGCCATGTTCCACCGTGCGGACAACTCGACAGTCCACACTCCAGCGCGTCCCCCGGACAGAAGAAGCCGGGCTCTTCCAAGAGAGCTCATCCCGCCACCCGAGTCCCCTGATCGTCCAGGATCCCACAACGCCGCAGACAGGCCAACTTCCTCAACACCGCAGAAAGGCCAACAGTCGTCGTCATCGCCGTCACTGGCGACAAATCAGGATACCGCAGCGGCAGCAGCAACAACAACACCAACAATGTTCCCACAACCAAAATAAGGCCTCAGAGAGGCCCCCAGTTCCCAGTCGCGCAAGACCCGAACCACGGCCGCCCCCCCACAGCTTTATCTGACGCCTGCCAAGAGGCAATCAAAGAAGACTCGCCCGCAGTAGCGGACGGAGCAGACTCTGCCAAAAAGGGCCAAGCCCTATTATGGCACCCTACATGCCCAGAAGGGGTATGTGTAGAAGACCACGGACGACGCACATCGCCCACTACCGATCGAGCTCCCGCACCTCGCCCGCCTGAACCTGCAAACTAACGAAGTCTTCTCATTCAAAACCCTCGACCGTCATCACCTATAAAGAAAAGTCTACAGTCCACTGCGTCCTTGTGGTTTCTATAAGCCACATTAATAAATACCGAAATCGCCATAGATGTACTCATAATATTCGAGGAATTCCTTCGATTCCTCATGGACCCCGGCATGAGATTTTCACCAAAATTTTATCAAACCAATTTTGATATATAATATAAAATATTTTTCCTAATCGTCGTGTAAATGACGGAGTTCTGAGGTAACAAACATAAAAAAATACTCCGAATTGAGAACCCCTCCTTTTCTTGAAGTCGGTTAAAAATGCACAAGCCTCGCAACGCAGTTCTTCTGCCGTAAAAAGTTGTGAAATCGAATGTAAACCAAGTCGGTTAATTCAGCACCTACCTATCTATGAGAGCAGCTATCCAAGCACTGTCATAAATGATGCCTTGTTAGTTAGGTAACAATATTTTATAGCAACCACATCGATATTAATAATTTTTATTTCTTTAATAAATACCTACAGTGACTAAGCATACAGCAACGTAATCTACTTAGTGATTTAAATAGTCCTTGAATATTATTATGATTTTTACGTTTTTATATGACATTATTTAATTCGAAAAATATGTATTTTGCCATACCTAGATAAATTCTGCATTTTACTAACACCGTAGCCTAAGTTAATATTAGAAACAAATGGTATGGATAATTGTTATCTGTCAAATAAATGAATTGAATTGAATTGAATATAGGCAGGCGCGGCTCGCTCCGCGATTTAAGGTGCGTCCACACTTTTATCATTTGCTCGTATCCGATCATCGTGCCGTGGCATGACTGCGTATCGCGCTGCTTGGACGCTCACTGTCGGCATTCCGTATCATTTGCGCCGCCACGTGAAGAAACGCGTCCACACTAAGCCGTAGCGTATCACCGTATCCGATCACCGCGCCGATCATTTTGCATGCTGCAGTTAAAGGTGCGTCCACATTTGTATCATTTACACGATCAAACATTCGTTCCGTGGCATGATCGCGTGACACGATCGCGTGTTTGGACGTTGCGCCGATCCGATCGCGAGAAATCCATGTTGATACGCGTATCACACACTAAAACTCAGATTTTTAATTCAGGACTAAAATCTGACAGTCCTCATCTTGATGATTTAAACAAATAAGCATTATTTCATAAAAACGTGAATGAGAAATCGTGCGACCAGTAATATTAGGGAAAGTTTTATTTAATGAATCAATCAATCAAATAATGCTTTATTCAAGTAGGCCTAGTTACAAGCACTTTCGAATTGTCAGGTACAGTACATTAGAGAAGTGTTTCCTGGGAGAGATACAATATGATCCAACATTTGTTGCAAGGATTAGGGAAAACCCAGAAAAACCTAATCAGATCATTAAACTTAAGTATAATATTATTTAATATTTTCTTCTGTTTCCGCGATTATTACTCATTGAAATAAAACAATTTAACGGATTATATCGCGTGTATTATCTCATTTTAATATTATAATATTATTGATAAAAATTATCATTAAAAAAAAAACTTAAGATAAATCCCAAATGGATTGTCAATAAAAAAGGAAAAATAATCTAGAATGTGTCTAGAATAAAATTCTAAATGTCCGAGTATATAAAACAATTAAGATTAAAATAATAATAATACCTCAATTCCTCAATTCGTTAAAATAATTATACATATACCTACATGACGCTATAATTTACATATTGATAAAAATACTGACACTTAAACAGGTATGCAGTGATCACAGCGAAAGTGCGCCCGTTGACGTTAAATTTTGGTCGTGAATTAAAAATCTGAGGGATTACTCCGAAACACATAAATCGAAGTTCGTAACGTGCTGTCCCTCTCGCTCTCATGTTATGATGTATTTGAGTGAGCGGGATGGCGCCATACAAACTTCGTTTTTCGGATTTCAGAGTAGGCGCTCAGAGTATAGATCGGACCAGCAAGGCATGATCGTCGTGCGGACGCGTCCAAGCAGCGCGATACGCAGTCATGCCACGGCACGGTGATCGGATACGAGCAAATGATACAAGTGTGGACGCACCTTAAGACGCTAGCCGTATCGTTTCACCGCTCCGATCATTTTGGCATTTCGCCGATCATCATTTTTCGCGTGATCGTTCTTCTGTAGTAGCGTTGTGTTCCATGTAAAACAGTTGCATTCTACGAACGCACATCAAATTGGTTGACACCCGTGCAGAAACTTGAAGATCATTATCACGACAGCTGATAAGCCACGAGCGCCGAGCACCAGCGTGGACAGCAGTGCCCATGCGTCGGCGGCACCGCGCGCGTAGCAACTAAAAATGGCAGTACTTTGGAAATTCGCCGTAACACACCTGCGCCAGCGACTCAAGCCACGCCTCTCGGCCATCTCTTTCACGCGTAGCTGCAATGTACGAGACAGAAGATGATCGGGCAAAAACCGACTCGAGATGGATCGCGGCGTATCATGACCGCGTAGCATGATCGCGTGTCATGATCGCTACTGTGGACGTCGCACCGTCGCGATCATGCCGCGCTTGTCCGATCCGAGTGTTTGATACGCGAAGCAAAATGGAATTCGAGCGATCAGATCGGTGCAACGTCCAAACGCGTGATCGTGACACGCGATCATGCCACGCGACGATGATCTAATACGGGCAAATGATACAAATGTGGACGCACCTTTACGTTCGTCGCTACAAGTACATGCCGGGTGCCCCGTGCACAGAGGCATAGTGGCTGCCACGCTCTGCCTCGGATCGCACGCGCACGGTAGACCCTCTCGCTTTCCGGATTTACCATTGTAGATGATTGTAGGTACCTACTTTCATATTTAACACTGGATTAATCAAGTAATACTAGTAATACTCAGAACAATTTTGTTTGGTTTATGTAATTTTTAATCGATTATTTGCTGACATTTGTGTATTTAAATTCTAGTGTAGTAAGTAGGTAGATATACAGGGTATACCAAACCAACATACTTACTAAAACCACAATTCGTATGCAGGTAGGTCCTTCTAGCCCTGCCATCTTGATTATAGCCGAACCCAAAAACTTCAAAACCTCTGAATGTTTGAAGGAAATCGCATTTTTCCCTGGACATGTTAGATTTTATTTAGTGCAATAAGGTTTTCCCTGACATTAAGAGGGTTTTACCCGGACACATTTTAAAACCTGCCCGGACGGCCCCCGGACTGCCTCAAAACTAGGACAAATCTGGAAACCCGGACGGATGGCAACCCTATGTAAGAGCAGCGTTCCACATTTATTTAGTTATTTTGCTCAAATAATATATTTCCTTCACGTTTCTATGAAAGGAAATATATATGAATTTTATTTTTTGCTTTATTAAAAGCTTATTCATGTAACAAACAGTAGACAAAAAGAATTTTTCAAATAATTCTAAAAATACCCAAGATATTAGCCATCAAACATTTCATTCTATCTCTTTCTAGCAAAACAGAATTTAATATGGACTTTATATGACCGTAGTAGACTGTGACGTAACAGTCTATATCGGACCTCTCTGTCAAATCGCTGTCTAATTAATAGTTTAAAATGCTTATATCGTACGTATTTCTTGGCCGATTTTAATTTCACTTCTTGGTATAGTTTCTGCGGTATTTTGATATTTCTTTACGAAAAACGATGAAAAAATTTCACGCATGTTCTCTATTATCATGTTCACGTTAAAGTATCGGTCCTAGTTTTGATATATTTGTAGGTTTATAGGTTTTAAGGGTTGCAGATTTCGAAAATAGCGTCCATTTTCGAAATTCAAGATGGCGGCCATTACTTTTTATGAAAAGTCATCAAGGGAGTCGTTTTTTAAGTTTTTAGAGAAGCCGATTTCGAGAATGGAGTACATTTTTAAATAATGTTGTAAAATAAAAAAATATTTTGAAATTTCGATATAACTATAATTATTACACTCGTCAATAATATTTCATTTTGACAACTACTTCATCTCACGGCTACATAATAGTAGGCTTAAAAATAATAATAGTTTTTCTGTATTCAAAATTGATTTTAATCGACTAAGAAATCGGCATTGAAAATCGCGGGGTACAACACTATTGACAGAAAAATAAGAAATCAACCTTGAACGCGTCTCGACAAGTGGTCGACAGTTCGGATTGTTTTATTTTCTTTGCTGGTTTTCAATGCATGCTACGTCTGGCGCGTCAAATTAAAGCCGCAATGGAAAAGTAGCATTAGACACAGAGTCGCTCGCTACTGTTTATATGAAATTAATACTGAACAACAAAATAAATTGTTGTATAAATAACTCCACCAAAAACATAAATGTAAAAAAGGAGAGCCAAATTCAATACAAAAATATGCTTGGCTGTGGGCTTCGCCGCAAAAAGAATGGAGATCTAAATGAGTTCCAAGTTCTATGGAAAATTCAAATATGTATTTATAGAAACAAAATAACATTATGAACAAGTATTAAACTCTATTTCTTTGCTTTTTTGGATACCTATAACAATTGCTGTTATTTAAAAATGTGAGATGTTAAAGTAGGTTAGATTTGACTTTTCCTTTATTTCCTGACCTTTTTTTATTTCCTACGCTTTACACACAATTACCGAGCTACCGATTCCAAATTTCATCCTTCTAGGTCATCTGGAAGTAGGTTAGATTTAGGTACTATAATGTCAGTCAGTGCTAAAATTTACGACTTTTAGACCTTCATATCTTTATAACCGTTTGTGCTAGCTTCATGAAATTTGGGCTTCTAGATGACTTATGGATATACGTAATTAAAAACACGTAGTTTTATGTGTTTACGTTAAAGAGGTTTTGAGATATAGAAGTTGGGTCAAAAGTGGCACCAAGTGGTTCGTGTAATATTACACTTGGCGCTGGTAGCCACTTCCTTTGCTTGAACTTGGCTTGACACGCTGCCGCGTGTATAGATAACTGATATTTTAGGGCAAGAGTACTTACCGATGAAAGGAAATATCTCGATTAATAGCTCCAACATTTTTGGTGCTGTTTAAACAGTTTAACTATCAAGCAAGGGACCATTTTGTGTTTACATCCGAACGTCACACGCGGAAAGCGGTCGGTCGAGAGTGGACTCACCATCGCGACGAGCAAGGACGATTTATAATCGTCTTTTTGGCACGCGAGGTACATACATTCTTTCCTTCTATCTCGATGTAGTTCTGTGCATATACCTACTGGATATGCGAAAAGTAATTTGTACTAGGTATTTAGAGAAATTCAAATACTACCAAATGGTATACGCGTGCAGAGACATTGAGTGTCATAGTATGATTGGTGGATATTGTCACTTCTGGTCAAAAAAATCTGACGCCATTTTTCAATTTCAAGAAACCCTCATTTTGTATAAGTAAAATGAAGACATGGTCAACCACAGTTTTAAATAAAACGCGTACGCACTGCTCGCTCCGGAAGATGTTGCAGTCGGTGTTGCCAACCAAAATTCAGGCAATCCATACAATATATTTGCAAACTTAAAACAACGTTTTGTTTGATATTAGATTCACATGTTGCACAAAACATTATATTATTGTACTGATAACATAATGTGGTAAACAGTACTACGAGTATATGGATTTGGTTATTTAAACATTTTATCTACTTGCGTTATTTTAGAGGCCACCTAAATATTGTATTGTTTAATTGACAGCTAGCAACAACAAACGAATTATGGGGTAAACAGTACTATATGAATCAAGCTTATTTAAGCAACAAAAATATTTTTTGTTACTTGCGTTATTTTAGAGACAACCTAAATATTGTATTGTTTAATTGACAGTTAGCAACGACAAATGAATCATGAAGGTATAGTTTACAATTATCGAAATTTTATCTCTACATTAATAATATGTACTTATAAATAGCTATGAGTATTGTTTACTAAAATGTGTTTACTATAAATTTCTGGCATTTATTAAAATACGACTATTTGTTGTTAAAAGTCAATACGGTAAACTTAACTTAATTCTGTTTCTTCATACTAGAATGAAATTTACAATATGTTCTGGTAGTATGGTACTTTTTACCCAACTAGGCTGTCGAAAAGAAGTGAGGATATTACTTTGTCTCCTCCGCGAACAAAGTTGCGGGCATCTTCTAGTTCTACAATATATTCACTATAATAGTCGGTATAGATTTCTATCGGGACGGCAGTGCCCCCGCCACGTCGAGTAAAAGGGAAAAAAAGGCACGGCCGTAACATCCTTTTCTCGAAGCCATTCGGGCCATTTTCGACCCCCTGTAATTTCGTTGTGGAAAAAACTAGAAGCCTACATTTTCAGTGACCAAGAGGGCATTACGTAGCTAGATATATTTCTAAATTACAATAAATTTGAATCATTAGTTTAAGAATTATTGCAAGTCAAAGTTTCTTAATTTTCTCACACACTGACTCACTGATTCACCGATCATCAAAGATCTAACGTACTTCTAGCAGACCCACAGGCTCCAAATTTTCAACCCGTTTAGTGATTAATCGAGAAAGCAATAAAACCAAAACATTCTGCAATTTCAGTCTAGTCTTACAGATATACAGTGCCCCGCTTCTTTTTTGTTCGTCTTGGCTCGCAGATCAACTCTGAGCACTGAGCCAAATAAGTTGTCAAAAGCAAAATCCCATCAAAAACATAACATGTACAAAAATGCACAAGTCTCGCAACGCAGTTCTCCTGCCGTAAGGGGCTGTTCATAAATTACGTCGTCTATTTTTGACGATTTTGACCCCCCCTAAAATTATCCAACCATCATCATCATAATTGAAAGACCCCCCCTACCAAATAAAATAATGTGATTTCCAAGAAATTAGTTTTTGGCAACGGTTTATAGAAACACGAATTTCCTTCCTTTTTTAGGGTTCCGTACCAAGAAGGCAAAAAAGGAACCCTTATGGTGCGACTCTGTCTGTCTGTTTGTCTGTCTGTCCGACTATTAGAGCGCCATGTCTTAAAAACTACTTATGCTATCTATTTGAAATTTGGAATATTTTTAAACATGGTCAGCCCACATGAATCGCGAAGGAAAAAAATATATATATATATTTTTCTTAATAAATAGAGTGACTCTTTTGCCGTTGCACACGGCAAAAGAGTCTACATAAAACGAAATCTATCTAATTTCAGCGCCCAGAGGGGTGACTTCGAAACACAAAAATCGAAGTTCATAACGTGCTGTCCCTCTCGCTCTCACGTTGTGCTCTAATTTGAGTGAGCGGGATGGCGCCATACGAACTTCGTTTTTCGGATTTCGGAGTAGGCGCTCTGTGCTTCTATTTGTTTGAAAGTACCTATTTCACAGAAAAGATAATAGTACAAGTACAGAAGGCTCACTATTTTGATGTTTACAAAAGCCGCTTTTTTCTTAGCTAAAACATTATGATTTATGGCCCTCTGACGTCGTTGACTTCCGCGCAAGCCAAACGGAACGTTAAGTGACACTGTGTACGAATATAATTTGCGTAGGTACCTACTTTGACGTTTTAGTGATGTGCACAACATAAACAGAATCGTTTCCTATCGTGTCATCGATCGCAACAGTAGAGCATTAATGAGCCAAGAGCCAACAGACTTCGACGGGAGAGGACGTGCGCGCTGGTTTTGCGACCAGCCCGCTCGCCATTCTACCGAGAGTAACGAGTAGGTAAGTTCATAATAAATATGTATATTTTAAAAGAATATCTATTCGTTAGCGCGAATTTCATGTCATATAAAATAAACAATATGGAGCAGGTATTCTCTCTCAACCATCTTTACTGTATGTAAGGCTTAAAATAAATAGAAACTAAGTAGGTAGTTAAAACATTTCATAGAATCGAATTGGGAATCGATTTTGTTTGACACTTGACAGAATAATGAAAATAAAACTGAATGTGTTTTTTAAGCTAATTTCTGTGAGTCCGTAGTATAGGTATAGCCCGACATGATTTATATCTAATTTCATGATAGTCTACAGTTTGTGAAATATTAAGCTTTAGTGTAAACTTTCTTTAGAATTTAGTGCCCAACCCTTACCCCTCTTCCGATTAAATGATTGATTTTGAGGGTGTGAAAAAAATCACGATAGTAGGACAAATAACGGATATAACGGGTACGAGTAAGTTTACGACTAATAGTCGCTGTACTTGCAAAATATACATTTTTGGGCGTTTACATTGCAAACGCTGACTGTCTTACAAGATGGACCAAAATAATGTACAGAATTGTATATCTGTTAAACTTCTAAAAAAATTCCGCGATGTCTATCTCCTCTATGAAAGCCTACCTTGCTTCAATCCTTTATTTTTATAAGAGGATCTTTCGGAAAACTGAAACAAATTTGCAATATAGTAACGTAACGGCTCCAGTAATAGACGGGTTAAGTATCTTTTGGATTTCTTTTGGTTATATTTCGTTCACTTTTCAAGTTTAACGGTTAGTGAATACATTAAAATATCCCTGAATAAAAATTCTTTAAGACAAGGGAAAAAAAAGTATAAAAAATCAACCTTTTTTGAGAAAATGACTAAAAATTTTAAGAGCCTGATTTCCTTGTAAAAACTTTGAATGGACAGTGGAGATCCTGGAATGGACACCCCAATAATGGACACTTTTAGCAAGGAAGCATTTACTTATTTCAAAAATGGCGTCTATTTGGAATTCAAGATGGCGGACATCACTTTGTAGGTGTCGTTTTCTTAGTTTTCGGAAGTGCGGATTTCGAAAATGGCGTCCAGTTTGGAATTCAAGATGGCGGACATCACTTTTAACGAAAAAGAATTGGGAGTAGCTTTCCAGGTTTTTAGGGGTGCGGATTTCGAAAATGGCGTCCATTTTGAAATTCAAGGTGGTGGACATCACTTTTAACGAAAAAGTCATCATGGGAGTCGTTTTCTAGGTTTTTGGGTGTGCGGATTTCGAAAATGGCGTCCATTTTGGAATTCAAGATGGCGGACATTACTTTTTATGAAAAAGTCGTCATGGGAGTCATTTCCTAGGTTTTTGGGGGAGCAGATTTCGAAAATGGGATACATTTTAGAATTCAAGATGGCGGACATGACTTTTAACGAAAATGTCATCATGGATGTCGTTTTATAGGTTTTAAGGGTTGCAGATTTCGAAAATAGCGTCCATTTTCGAAGTTCAAGATGGCGGCCATTACTTTTTATGAAAAAGTCATCAAGGGAGTCGTTGTTTATGTTTTTAGAGAAGCCGATTTCGAGAATGGAGTACATTTTTAAATAATTTTGAAATTAAAAAAATATTTTGAAATTTCGATATAACTATAATTATTACACTCGTCAATAATATTTCATTTTGACAACTACTTCATCTCACGGCTACATAATAGTAGGTTTAAAAATAATAATATTTTTTCTGTATTCAAAATTGATTTTAATCGACTAAGAAATCGGCATTGAAAATCGCGGGGTACAACACTATTGACAGAAAAATAAGAAATCAACCTTGAACGCGTCTCGACAAGTGGTCGACAGTTCGGATTGTTTTATTTTCTTTGCTGGTTTTCAATGCATGCCAAGTCTGGCGCGTCAAATTAAAGCCGCAATGGAAAAGTAGCATTAGACACAGAGTCACTCGCTACTGTTTATATGAAATTAATACTGAGCAACAAAATAAATTGTTGTATAAATAACTCCACCAAAAACATAAATGTAAAAAAGGAGAGCCAAATTCAATACAAAAATTATGCTTGGCCGCAAAAAGAATGGAGATCTAAATGAGTTCTAAGTTTAATATAAACTCACAAACGTTAAATGTTTTGTTTTATTTAAAACTGGGGTTGACCATGTCTTCATTTTACTTATACAAAATGAGGGTTTCTTGAAATTGAAAAATGGCGTCAGATTTTTTTGACCAGAAGTGTCAATATCCACCAATCATACTATGATAGAGTGTTTCCACCTGGATTTCAAGAAACCCTCTGATTTCAGAAGGTCACAGGTTTAACGCCCGAATAGTAAAGTTCCTTCTACGCCATGCAATCACTTTGTTTAGGTACTGTTTCTGATAGAAAAAGTTTTAAGCAAGTAATGAGCATTTATTCTAAAAATAGTAAATAACGTAGCTTGGCGCAGAGGGTATCTTTACTTTAGTACGACTGCTTGTATTACTAGCTTGCTGCAATTGAGTGTTTATAAAAGTTTACATAGTTACCGTGTTGTTAATTAAGAAAAAGTTAAAATGTGTCAGTTGAGTCGCGAAATTTATACTTATATGAAAATTTCGTGACCAGATAGACAGATTTCAACTTTTTTTAACAATACGGTAAGTATGTACATATTTTTTTAAGGACTCATTCATCTACTGAATATTGGAAAAAAAATTAAACATTGTTGTAATTACCAAAAAAATATAGTAAACTGAACAATATTAATGTCTTTTTATAGTAAACTCAATCATTTGATGTGATAATGGCTAACCACAATGTTGGTAGTAAACACAAAATAATAGTACAGTGTAAAAAAATGGGTTACTAATGTGTTGCACAAAATTTATTGGCATATTTTCGTTTCGCATAGCAACCATTGGCACAATCATCATTTCGCACAATTGCTTTTTGCCTAAATTTCTTGGCATACTATCACTTCGCACATGTTTCTTTGGCAGAATAGTACATTGGCATAATGTCGATTAGAACAAGACTCCTATGGTCGAATAATTGTGTCGCCGAAATTTATATAAAATAAAAATGACAAGTCCTGTGTTTTTTTAACTATCCTACTCCATCAGTTTTCTGGTAGTGTTTCGGTTTTGTGGGGGACGCAGTTTCAACCTAACCTAACCTAGTTTTCTGGCAGCGATTCGTTTCTGTGAGGCACGCAGGTTCAACCTAACCTAACCTAGTTTTCTGGCAGCGATTCGTTTCTGTGAGGCACGCAGTCAAGTTCGTAAGCCAAGTCGGACCTGCGCGGCTCGCTCGCTTCGCTCGCTCGTTAGGGTCGCAGTTCAACCTAACACTCCTCCTCGCCAACGCTAACCTAAGCCAAGTCGGACGTGCCTAACTTAGCTGCCTTACCTTCGTTTCTGTGAGGGACGCAGTATCAACCTAACCTAACCTAATTTTCTGGCAGCGATGCGGTTCTGTGGGAATGCTATGGTACAATTATGCCGAAATAAATTCGGCGGAACTTATATTGTGCTACATAAAATTCTGGGAAATAAAAGTTGGCGATATTAGTATTCTGCTATTCAAAATTGTGCCAAATTAATACTATGCGACATAACAATTGTGGTAAGTATATAATTATGCGATAGTATCATTCGGCTAAAAAATATTGTGCGAAAACGGTTATGCGAAATGTATTTTGGACAATAGAGATTGTGCAAGATAAGGGGTACCCTAAAAATATATATAGTTTGCTAAAATCTCAACTTGGTAGTATTTGCATTAAATTTGTAAATAGTCACTATAATAATCTATTAGTCGTTACTAAAAATATCGTTATCTCCAAAATAAAGCATGGTGTTACGAACGATACCAATTCCGTTATATTTAACAAAATCTATTTGTAATGGATACAGATAGGTTTTTGTTCACTGTACACAAATGTTAATTATGTGTACCAGCATTATGTTTAACTGTGATAAATATTATTTTATGCTATTACCAGATTTTTGTAGTAAAGTCGACAAAATAGTTAGCTGTCGTATATATTACACGACAATCTGGTTAAGTTAACTTTATTCTGGTTACCTAAACTAGAATTTTCTCTCCGTGTATTAGGAGCCCTATGCGAAGGATCTATATCGGAATCCCTAACGTAATTTTTCCTAATGTACCGTTTGTCATAACGCATTTTTTTACGAAACTGTAAACTTTCAGGATTGTTATAAAACTAACCAAACCTAACCTAATCTAATCGATGATATTGAAGGATTTCAGCGAGTGATTGTACTTTGCATGACGTTTATCGGTGGCGTGCAGCAAACACCGCTCAGCCGTGCTCATAACGTGTTAACCGTGAGACGTGAGTTGCAAAACTGAAGACTGCAAGTGTTGTTACTATTTTACTTTGTGTCATGTATTTGTGATGTAAATAAACTTGTAACTTTGGCATTCAGCTTACGAGTATCTACTACGCTGTTATTGGGTCATGAAATAAATAAATCCACCTTGTGACGATGAGTGACGTGTAGTTATAATGCTTCATGAAAATATACTTACATGCATTTGTTTTTATAAGTAAGCTGGTAGTATGGATCATTTTTAATGCTTTCGTAATATTCATCACTGGGTATGACGCCTAATGCTCTTGGATTTAATCCGCACACCGGCTCCCAGGTATCGGGACAGTCACAACCTTCTGTATAAATCAGCTCGACCACAGTCACCACCAGGAGAGCTGAAAATAAAAAGCAAACTTTATTATTAGTTTTAGGCTTCCGTAGCTAACTTCATTCCGAGCCAGCCTCCGTTGTCTATCTGTCCGACCATCTGTCAGTCACTGGGCTCTAAGTCCTGAAACCCCAGGTAGCACACACACAAGCTGTATAAGAGCTTATACAGCCATGTTACAGCCAGTTTAAGCGTTATAAGGGCTGCATAAGCTCTTAATAAGGGCTTAATTATAAGGGCTTCTGTGCTACTTCGGACTTTGGCAGATTCGCTGTGCCTGCTATTACAACAATCTATACTATTACAAAGTTGTAAAAATGAATTCTGTATATTGGAGATGTTTTTAAAAAAAAACAATGACGGCCTATGTGAAGGTCAATGAATACAAAAATATTTTATTTGTTTTTTTTGTATGTGTCATCATGTATGGCTTCATCACGATCACGCCAAAACAGCTCCACAAATCTCACCTATTTTCGGTGCACGGGTCATCACAGATGGTTATAGGATACTGTAAAAGTGGATATTTTTTCCCTGCGCTGACGAAGTTGTAACCTACTAATAAAACGTAAAATATAGCTTAAAATCAATATCTTACACTGAACCTTTCGTGCGCTAGTGAGTCTCGCACTTGGACGGTTTTCTATTATGGAGGGCATTACAAACTAGTTTATATAGGTAATTTAACAGTTATGTGATTAGAGCTCTGTAAAAACCCGACTATACTTGACAAGTTCTTTCGTGACACTCCCATGGTCTGCGGGCGACGCCGGGAAAGAGAGCGGGGAAATGACACGGGGGTATGTATACGTGTCCTTAAAACCGGCGGTGCTAACACCCCGATCTACACGGACCCTCTAAGAAACGTTTCCTCTAGGAAACGTTTCTAAGTTCAGGTCCGGATCCGCGGGTCTCGGCTCCGTTCGGGTAGTGAATACCCGTCGGAGCGACCCGCCCGGACCGGTTTGAGTTGAAGTAGAAACGAATAATTGGTCATTATTGAATAACTGTTTTTATATTATTGCGTACGACGGACAAGATTTATTTCTTTTCAATTTTAAAAAGGAACTCAAATATTTTAGCATTGATTAGAGTTACGAGTATGTTGGTCTAAGCAATTTTTGGATTGCAATTAAAATTTTAATCGCACATGATATGATACACGATTAAAAGTTTACAAAAATCGTCTTGGTGATATATCTCGTTATATAATGATTGATATCTTTTAATTTTGTCCACACATTTAATGGATACTTATTACATATACATATAATGGATACATATGTTGTTAGGTGAAAAATGTAGTCGTACCTACATTACCTACCAAGGCGGCCCTTTTCAAGAAAAGATATGTGTGGGTTAAGGGTTACGCTGCACATGCAGATAAAGACAATACCTATTGTTTGCCGTAGTAAATAAACCGTGTCAATTTTACTTATAATATGTATGAGTAGCTTTGACACTCGGCATTTACCTGGAACACCTTTTGTTCGCTAAAGTTGAACGAAAGGCCGTTTTTTTTTAATATAAATAAGCAAAATACTTTCCTTAGCTCTTTTGGAGGGGGTAACTTTGAATTTATAATGTACTCACTAGTTATTATTAAGATTCTACTTAGCCACACTGTCGGTCAACATTGCGAGTCTTACTTTGTTTGTTAAAATTTAAATATGTTATACTTAAAAACTTTTAAAACGAAAAGAAATTGGGTCTTGAGATACGCCACCAAACTCGGTGATACAGCTTTCTGTAACTTGTGCAGTGATCGGACTAACAATCAGTTTTAATGTTGTGGTAGTTTAACAGGAGCTATAGGAAAGCATTTAAAATTTGTTCACTTAAAATCTCCAGCGTCGACGTCTACCGAGTAAGTACGTACATTTTTGTTTTCATTCTCATGGTGTGTAAAAAAAAATATTTAATTAAGAATAAGAATAAGAATGCTTTATTTTGTGAAACAGGTAGGTTAGGTGACTTATAAATTAAATTAAATAGTAGCACTATGTTTTGCCAAAGGGCGTACAAAATGGTTGGAGATGTTTGCAGGCAGCATGCATAATATACAAATATGTCATTATCCGTTAGATATTCCTGAGTTGAATAGTATGTTTTCTTAACTAAAAATGTAAACAATGTTTTTTTAAATAATTGAAGATCATGCAAATTTCGTATATCTTTCGGTAATTTATTAAAAATTTTAGGTGCCAATACAAAAATACTTTTTGCAAGCAGGGCAGTTTTATGCGGTCCATGGTTAATTTTGTCCTGCATACGAAGACTGTTAAACTTTACAAATTGATTACATAATATTTTCTTCTGTTTCCGCGATTATTACTCATTGAAATAAAACAATTTAACGTCCTCCCGTGACCATGGAAAGCTGGAAAGCTTCCGAAACGTCGGGAACTAAAATGAGATAATATACGCGATATAATCCGTTAAATTATTTTATTTCAAATTGATTACAATTAGTTTTTACATAAACAGCGGTCTTAAAGATGTAAAGAGACGGAAATGTCAGTACATTTAATTTCACAAAATATGGTTCGCATGATTCTGTGGGGTTAAGCCCACAGACCGATCGTATACATTTCTTTTGGCCTTTAAATACTAAATTTCTGTCTGTCGCATTGCCCCAGAATATTACACCGTATCGTAATGTGGACGCAACGTATGCATGATAAGACGTTAAAACTGTTGATTGGTTAACTATTTTTCTTAAATGATACAGAGCATATGAATATGTATTCAATTTTTTGGATACAATATCGATTTGATTTTTCCAACTCAATTTATTGTCAACTTAATCCTAAAAATTTCGTAATGTCCGTTTCATCAATTATGTGATCCTTATATGCTATGTTCAAGTTGGTAACTTTGTCAACTCTTTGTTTGAAATTCATTATGTTGGTTTTCCCTAAATTAATTCGTAGGTTGTTACAGTTCAACCATTCAATTAGTAATTCTAGTGATCTATTAATTTTGTCCTCATAGCTATCTAAATCTCCTCCAGTAAATATAACGGTACTGTCATCGGCAAAGAGAACCATAGATTCTTCGATAGCCTGTGGTAAGTCATTTATATAAATTAAAAAAAGAAGCGGTCCTAAGACGCTTCCCTGTGGGACTCCGAACTTTATCACTCTGGAATCAGAGCAATGGGTGATTTGTCTCCTAGTTTTAAGACATACGTGATCTATTTGAGTAATTTGTTTTCGGCCTGTCAGATAAGATTCAAGTAAGCTATGAACATTTACACGAGCACCGTATTGAAAGCCTTGGTCATATCCATATAGAGGGCGGTAACAGGGATTTTTTTATCCATGTGTATCATAATAATACGAAGGAGATCAAATATTGCCATGTTTATCGACCTGCCTTTGCGGAAACCTTTTTGCTCTCGTGCAAAGAGATTACACGATTCAAAGTAACTATTCAAACTATTGTAGATTACTTTTTCAATTATTTTTGAGAATACAGGTAGCAAAGCTATTGGTCTATAATTACTTAAACAAGTTTTATCACCCTTTTTGTAAAGTGGTCGAAGAATAGCTAACTTTAGCCGATAAGGAAAGCAGCCCTGTTCAATGCATAAATTTATTATGTAGCTAAGCGGCAGTGAAACTACATCGACAACTTTTTTTATGATCTTTGTACTAATACCGTCATAGCCAGTGCCATTAGAGTTTTTCAAAGAGTTGATTGTTAATCTTACGTCATCTGGAGTTGTTGGTCTCATAAATATAGAATTAGGTGAATTATATGTCATTGTAGAATTATTATTAGGTACATTAACAGAGACATTACTAGCATTAGAATTATTCATAAATTTATTATTTGAATTATTTGGATCGGGTATGTCAGTGAAGTAATCATTAAATATTTTAGCAATATGTTTGGGATTCTTGATTACACTATTATCATAATTTATCTCCGAAATATTCTCCTCTAGTTGTTTATTTTTTGTAGTTCTATTTATAATATTCCAAGTAGCTTTAGATTTGTTAGGTGCGTTTTTAATGTAATAATTATTCTGAGATTTTTGAGTTAGCAGTATAACTTTTTTTAATCGATAAGAGTATTGTTTAAAATGTGTTTTCTTGCTATGGGTCGGCTTAAATCGAAGTTTCCACAGTAACTCCCTTTTCCTCTTGCAACATTTACTTATTCCTTTGGTGATCCACTTGGGCTTCTTAAATGCCGGTATTTTAACTTTAAACCATAACATTGTTCATTTGTTAAAATATTCGAAGACAATAGGGACGATGGCTGTACATACTCAAATAATAATACAATTTTGATGCGAAATGGTGGTTATGATACAAATCCTAAAAACTAATTTGAGTTCGATACCTTACATGTAGCTCGTTTTATGAGCCTTTAAAGTTAGGTGTAAAAGTCCATTTTTAAAGTATGGAAATATTAATAAATAATAATACCATTGAATAACTCATGAAATATATGGTAACTTTTGTTATGAAACCGTTTCCATAAACGCAAGTTCAAGTCATAGCTGCAGAACAAAGTTCTTAATTTCCCCATACAAGGTAGGAAGGTTTGACCACAGAATAGATAAAAGTAAAACTACAGAAGGCTCACAACTTTGATCTTTACAAAAGCCACTTTTTTCTTAGCAAGAACATTATGATTTATGACCCTCTGCCGTCCTCGACTCCAGCGCAAGCCAAACGGAACGTTAAGGCTGTGTACCAACGGTGAAAATAAATTGGCTCACTCGCTGCGTCGCCGATGGTGAGGGCTATCAACGACTAAAAATAAAATAATAATGAAATAATTTAACGGATTATATCGCGTATATTATCTCATTTTAGTTTCCGACGTTTCTCAGCACTTAGCAGGTGTGCTTTCTTTACTACGAGGGAAGACGGAAGCATACACAAGGGACTCATACCATTTTGTCAGTGAGATTAAGGATTTGAGACTAACTGATGATGAAGTTATGGTCAGTTTTGATGTCCAGTCTCTCTTCACATGCCTACCAGTTCAAGAATGTATCGAAATTGTGAAAAGAAGATTGGGTGAACAACAGATGGCAATAGAATATGCTGAGTTATTACAACACTGCCTTACATCTGGCTATATGCTATGGAATGGTGAATTCTGCGGGCAAGTTGATGGTGTAGCAATGGGGTCTCCGGTGTCTCCTGTTGTCGCCGATATTTTCATGGAAGACTTCGAGGAGAGAGCGCTTTCATTGGCACCTGTCAAGCCAAGGATCCTTAAAAGATACGTAGATGATACCTTTACTATTTTACCTAGGTCTAGTATTTCAGCTTTCTTAGACCATCTGAACTCCATGCATAGTAAAATTAAATTCACTATGGAGTTGGAAAATCAAAATTCACTTGCATTCTTAGATGTGCTAGTAATGAGAGGTCCTAACAATGACATAGGTCATACTGTATATAGGAAACCTACGCATACAGATAGGTATTTGAATAGCAAATATCACCACCACCCCTGTCAACTTGCTACAGTGGGTAAATCTTTGTTTCAGAGAGCCAGGGGTATCTGCGACGATCAACATCTGACTGCTGAGTTGCAGAATGTCAAACGTGCGCTTCGAGCTAACGAGCTCCAGATACAACGTTCCAAGCAGAAACCCAGTATGAAGAAACCAACAGTCGAGCGTAAACCTGCCGAATTACCATATATAAAAGGGGTCACAGACAAGATCGGAAATATCTTGAAGCGTGCTTCTATAAAAAACATATTTCAAGCCGTTGAATAAGGTGTCTCAATACCTTAGACCCGTGAAGAGTAGTACCCCTTTGCAGAGTGCAGGCATTTATAAGCTGGACTGCGAGTGTGGTCTTTCATACATTGGTCAAACGAAACGCAGTGTATCAACCCGGGTGAAGGAGCACATAGCAGATTTCAAGCACCGTCGGTGTAATAGGTCTGCAGTCTGTGAACATGTCATTGACAAACCAAACCACTCAATTAAGTTTGATAAACCTTCTATCCTTGCCAAAGAAAAAAGATATTTTCCCAGAATGCTACGCGAGGCTATTGAGATTAAAAAGCATCCTAATTTCAATAGAGAAGATGGATTGTTACTACCACCAGCTTGGGATCCTGTAATACATCTCATCAAGAAACAAGCGAGACACAGGACTGCAAAAGCTTAATTTCCGAACGGTGTAAAATATCTTATCTCTATAAAAGTAGTTTAATAGTCTCTGTTTTTAAAATATTATAATTAGTAATGAGGTAGCCTGGGAGATTTTCTTTGCAGCGTTTCTTTTCTCCTCAGTACGCCTCATTTGTGAAATGCTGCTTGGTAAATTATTAGAATAAAATAATTAAGCCCTTCTGGCACATGTGTAACTGTCTTTACAGCTTAGGCCCATCTAGCATGTATGTATACCCTTATTTGTTTTTTCAAAAATGGGTACTTTGCACAAATTGTAAATTTGACAGAGGAAAATACATCTTTTCTCAGTCCACCCGTGACCATGGAAAGCTGGAAAGCTTTCGAAACGACGGGAACTAAAATGAGATAATATACGCTATATAATCCGTTAAATTGTTTTATTTCAATGAGTAATAATCGCGGAAACAGAAGAAAATATTAAAATAATAATGTATTGCCCATTTATTTCTTGCATTAAATATAGAGAGCAATACATGTGTATTCTTCATACATTATTTCATTATTTATCTCTAAAATAATAAAAAGACAACAGACAGGCAGACACGACAGGGGACTTCGTTTTATTATATTTCGTGGTTTGAACGGAACGGTTGTCAATACATAGATATAAAATAGATATTAAAGCCTTTCTGAAGAATCAAGCTGCACATTAGTGAAAACCGTATCTAAATTGGCCGTGTAGTTTCCGAGTTTATCGCGAACATACATACAGACAGACAGACGCGACGGGTTTATTGCATATTGCAAATAGTTATCAAGGTTTTATTACTTACAATCAGACCACTATGTATATTTACCATCACCGAATAAATGGCAAGTGAATAGACTTAAAGTTAAGTAAACTTTGTTTCTTTGAGACAAGGTAAAATATTCTAAGAAACAACGGATGTAATTGTTCCCTTATCAGTTAAACGTTGTGCTTTGTTTGTTTGTCGGCAAAAGCGAAAGCAAAACGGGTCCATGAGCTATTGTTTACAAATAAATACGGAACAATAGCTGTCGGTAGAAATAATAAAATGACTTATTTTAAAAATACTTCGTATTATACTATCCTCAAACCAAACAGACGACTGAGGCAATAAACGCCGGCGGCCGTAGGGATGGCGGCATGTCGATACTGGATTTATTTAAATGTCGATAAGATTGATTATATTTTTTGCATAGCTTAATACTGTAACTTATTTTTATGGTTTTATTCGTTTATGTTATTTTCAGTATCGTGCTGATACCGTAGGTCATTAGACTATCACACTAATTATTTTACATATAATAACACAATGACAGTCATTAGGGTACGCCGATTTTATTATAGTATAACTATTAAAGATGACAATTAGTAGAAAAGGATTACACACAGGAACTTATACGAAAAGTACAACAAAGCCAACCAAAAAAAATATACGCAGTGGATCACCTCGCCAACCAATACGGCCACGAAGTTATCCGCTTACCGCCATACCACTGCCATTACAACCCAATAGAATTAATATGGGCTCAGATTAAAGGTGAAGTAGCGGCGAAAAATAAAACTTTTAAAATGGTTGATGTTGAAAAGTTATTAGATGAAGCCATCATGAATGTAACTACTGAAAATTGGATTAAATGTGTTCGTCATGCCGAAAACCTTCAAAACGAAGACTTAGAAAAAGCATATTTAAAAGATGCTCATCCTCTTATAATCAATCTTCAAGAGGATAGTGACAGTGATGAAGAATATTTTTAATTTTAATACTATTAATATAATATTTATTAATTTATTTAGTCTTACTATGTTTTAGTTCTAAAGTACCTAATTGTAGTTTTAAAAGTATTTATTTCATAATATAAAATATTGTATGCATTACTTTGTTTTCATTTTTGCATGTTATCTTATCGACATGCCTTGTACCGTGTGCTTTCTACCTGCCCTATGCGGCCCGGCTGATAACAGGCATGCTGCATAAGGGCGTACGGGTGCGAAAGAGACAATACGATGCTAATTGTTTTACGATCCCAGTCGTCTATTTGGTTTGAGTATAGTATAGTCTCCAGTTTGCCACTCAGACGGTCAGTTAGGTATAAGCAAATTATTTTTGTTGAGTACATAAAATGTAAATTTAAGCTAAATTCACAATAAATGATATGAATAAAAAAAACACAAAAAAAAACCAGTTCAAGACAATCTCTCATTATACTTTTATTAACTATTTCGTTTTATTATCGGACTATGAAATTCGCAATTTACTTATCTATTATTTCTGCCAATACAGATTTGTATCTACAGACCAGACAAGTGCTCGTTTACCTGAGATTGCGAGGCACGTTTGTCAATTAATACCATTGATAGGGAATCACTTTGGTATGAATTATAAATGGCATATGATTATACAAATTGTATATGTATATTTATGCTTTTACATATTAAATTATACTTTTTAAATATAGCAACACATGTATTTCAACAAAATTTCAAACAATAAAACAACTAGCGGTCACATCTCTATGTAAAGGTAAACGCCGACCTGCGCATCGAAAGCATTAACTAGATTAAAGCTAGGGCTTGACATAATTTAAATTTGTTTAATTATATCCCTTTTTGCTAAATTATATTAGTAGCAATAGCAATAATAAAAGTTATATATATTATAAATCTTTATGTCGGGTATGGCCAATTTGACTTCAATGGTACTTTTCCTGGTCTGTCAGTGTGAATAGCGGCAAAACACTTGAAAAGGTTAAGCCAGTAAAATACCGATATCTCGTTCTGCAAAGACGATTATGTTTGAAATTATTATCTATGTTTTTGCGTCGGAAACACATTTTCATTTTAACGAGCTCATAAGTTTAAAATTACGTATTTTAATATTTTATCTTAGGAGAGTAAACATAACTATGAAAAACTTTATAACTGATAAATATTCAAAAAATCTGCAAAAAAAGCCGAGACGTTGTCTTTAACCATAGGCCTCTTAAGAAAGCTCAGAGTCACTCAGCGAGCTATGGGCTATGCTCGGGATACCTCTAAGAGATTTAATCAGAAATTAGGAGATTCATAGACGAACCAGTAATCGACTTAGCAAACAGGGTAAGCAAACTGAAGTGGCGATGGGCAGGGCACTTAGTTCCAAGAACCGATGGTCGTTAGGGCAGGAAGGTTCTCGAATAGAGGCCACGTACCGGCAAGCACCCACGCTACGCTGACCACCCGCAAAGTGGTCGTACGACCTGATTAGGGGTTGCGGGGCCTCGCTGGATGCGGGTCGGCACTATCCGGTTCATAAGGAAGTCTATTGATGAAGCCTGTGTCCAGCAATGGACGTCCTATGGCTGAAGTGATCATTGAAAAACCGGCCAAGAGCATGTCGGACCATGCTCAGTGTAGGGTTTTGCAGCTGTTCATACAAAAAAAATGCATTGCGGATAAAAAAATAATAATATGAAAAAGAGCATTAGCAAAAGAGCGTACATCCACGGCACTTACGTCCTTTTAGTGAGAAGCGCAATTTTTTTAGCAATAACTTAAAAACAGTATATTCTGGTTCTCTTATTTTTCGCAGAAAATTGTTACGCCCATTATCACTTCCCAACTCCCGTTTCGCGGAATTTTATTTCGCCGACCTTTCATTTCCCAACTTATCAATTGCCAACTTATTATTTGCCAACCTCACCGTTACCAACTTAACTTTTGGTCTGTGTTTTATTACGTAAATTTTTAAAATGCCACCTTTCATGTAGCAGAATGTTTTAGTTGGCATAATATACACTTAGTTCTTTATTGTTTACCAAATGTTTTATTGAGTAGCGTTTCGTTTAGCAACTCCGTTCCTTCATGCAAGCAAGCAATCTGACGCTCCGCTCGTTTCGCTCGCTCCTCTATCCATGGTCATAAAACAAACCTAACCTAACCTACAGTTTTTGGGTTTTGACCCATATTCCATTTTGTCGCAGTTACTCTTCCTTGCCAGAGTTTCGGCCAACCAAAAAATATGTAAGCATTGGTATGTATCTTTTTCTTATTTTTTTTTCTTGCCTAATGTATGAAAAGGGAACTGTTCCATCAACGAAACGTTAATCGTCCAAAAGTTGTTCGACCAAGTGAAAGATTTGACTAATGATTAGTCTGCCAAAAGTTTAGAGGCATAATAGTAATCTGCTTTACAATAATTCTGCCAAGTGAAAAGTTGTCATACAAAAATTTGGTAATCGTGAGTTGTCAAAGTGAAAAGTCGGCGAAACGTTAGTTGGCAAATGAAATTCGGCCAAAAATAGTTCTGCGAAAAGGCAGAACACCGTATATTCTATCATGTTGAAAATAATTTTCGTTGAAAATGTTTGTCAGGCTTTATTTTTATGTTTTGTTTTTCATATTTAAGTACCGTTTAGAAAATAGTGGGTGGGGACACAGTTTATGTTACTTACGAAGCGATTATTTTCGAAAATATTTACTAATACAAAAAAAAAGTTACCTTAGTATAAAATAACTGTCAATGTTTGTGCCACACATTGATATTTGCTGAAAACAAATGATGTTCAGCTTTCGTTACATGTGTGGAGCGACCCCGCCCCCTCCCCCAAGAAATATATATTTTTGTTATTTAACTATTAAACTTAGTCGCGGCTTATACAAAACACCTATACTCCAAATTTCATCACTAAACCTCATGACATACGGACGGATGGACGGACGGACGGACCGATATGACGAAACTATAAGGGTTCCGTTTTTGCCGTTTTGGCTACGGAGCTGTATTAATAGCTTTACTTACGGACGGGTAGTAATCCGTTTATTTAAAACCCGCCGATCCGTGGAACCGATCCGATTGGATCTTATTTACACGGACCTTAATTATCCGTTCCGAACGCGTCAGAAACCCGTGTCCGTACTACACGTACCCGGGTACACGAACCGTCTACACGAAACACGTCGTAGACCGAGAGCTCTAGTTCCGAGGCAGAGCGTGGCAGCCACTGAATAGGGCCTTGTAGCGACGAACGTAAATCGCGGAGTGGGCCGCGCCTGGTTTGACGTCATACCTTCGTAGGGTTTAGTATGGAGCGCTTTTGAGAAAGTCTAAAAGTGTGATTTTAAAGTTGTTGTATCTCGTAGAGTATTTATGATATTGAAGTAGTTTTTTCACCAGTATTTCTGTTATTGAATGGTGGAAAAAAGTTGTCATCATCATATCAAAAAACGAAGAACAATGCATTTGTGTTCCGTATACAAAAATGCCCGGTCGATGCATGCTTTAATCCTTACCATTTTTTTACTGATTTATATTAGTCAGTTTTTATTATACCATTTTATTATTCCTTGTATGATATTAAGTTTACAAGTATTATCTATTTTAATGTCAGTATATATTTGTTGATTCTTATTCATCCATACTTAATATTATAAATGTGAAAGTGTGTATGTCTGTCTGTCTGTCTGTTACATCTTCACGCCTGAACCGCTGAAACGATTGGAATTAAATCTGGTATGGAGATAGTTTGAGTCCAGGGAAAGGACATAGGCTACTTTTTTTTCCTGGAAAATACCCTTATCCGCTAAAATTGAATTTAGGCCGGACGAAGTCGCGGGCAGAAGCTAGTATTTTTGAATTGTTTGATTTATACATTACTATAGTTGATGATAATTATTTTGATCAAAATTAATCCATACTAATATTTTGAAATGCGAAAGTGTGTCTGTCTGTCTGTTTGTCTGTACCCTCTTCACGCTTAAACAGCTGAACCGATGTGAATGAAATTTGGTATGGAGATAGTTTGAGTCCCGGGAAAGGACATAGGCTACTTTTTATTCCGGGGAAAATACCCTTATCCGCGATAAATGAATACAAGGCGGACGAAGTCGCGGGCAGAAGCTAGTACCCAATAATTTCATGATTTTTTAAATATTGTTTTTGGTTTTTAGGGTGCCGTAGACGAAATGGCAAATACGCAACCCTTATAGTTTCGTCATGTCCGTGCGTCCGTATGTCACAGGCATTTTACTCGAAAACTATAAGACGTATACTGATGAAATTTGGAACATAGATGTCTTGTGTAAGCTGCTACTTAGTTTGATAGTTAAATAAATATATATATATATATATATATATATATATTTCTAGGGGGTACACTCCATACACGTAATCCACACTTAATAAAAAAAATTCAGCAAATATCAATGTGTGGCACATCATTCGACAGATCTTCTTGATTGATGTAGTGTATATTTTCGGAAATATTCGCTCCGAAAGTAGCAAAAATTGTGTCCCCTCCCCCACGCTCTATTTTCTAAATGGTATGTTCAAAAAAATATGAAAAAAATTACAAATATAAAGCTTAATAAATAATTCCAAAGAAAATGTTTTGAACATGATCGGACATACCGCTTTTAAGTTATTGCCAAAAAACTGCGCTTCTCAGCAAAAGGACGTAAGTGCCGGGGAGATACGCTCTTTTGTTAGTGTTTTTTTTGCATATAGTATTTTTATTATTTGCTATTACCTGCTATAAAAAAATATTTAAAAAATAATTTATCACAAAAGGCTTATTACAGCGTTGAGGAATATATAAATGATAAAAACGCTTGGCCATCCTTGCAGTCATAATAATTACTAAGTTTTTCTTTAACTCTCCTCGATCCTGTTCTTATTTTATTTAATTACATATAAGTTTCAATGCCAATAGTACAGTTTTTTGTTTGAATGTTTCCAAACTTTAAACAGTTCTTTTTTTTCTCTATTACGTGACTGTGTTTGTGTTTAATGTATTAATGTATTTTCCTTATCTATTATAACTTGACACAGTTTCTGTACGAAGACATGATTAGTATCTAATATCGTCTTCCTTACAGAACTACGTTTAGATATAATATTTTAATATATATAATACTACGTAATATTATGAATGATATTTTAATATTTTAATTTTTTGTTTTCTCTAAAGCTTTCGTGCTTTAGAGAATACAAAAATACAGTACTATATTATCTCTCCTATAATGTTACCCTTTATTAATTAACATGATCATGTTCAGTTTTGACGATGCAAAAGTGATACTTGTGATTCTATTTGAATAAATAATCTTTTATCTTTTATCTGTACTGCATTTTTTTGTATAAACGGCTTCGGAACCCTACATTGAGCTTGGTCCGACATGCTCTTGGCCGGTTTTTTACAATATCTTCCTGTCTAACCTAGAAAATATAAGTTATGATTTGATTTCCCTTTTGCAATTACAAGTTATATAATTGTACGCATAATTCTTGTAAGGATTCGGTAGACTTAAGTAAACTTGTAATTTTTCGCACCATTAATGTGATAAAAAATTAAATTTAGCTGTATTTTTATATTTAAAGAGACCTTAAGAAATCTTTGATTTATTATTTGATTACTTTGTCCAGAATTTTAATTCAATAAAAAATATTTATAAGATAGCCTTATAAGAATAAGCTTCTATTATTTTATGTTGATTATTTAATATTTTACTAAATTATTAATTTTTACGTGTTTATATTTGTGTTTTCAAGTTTTTTTAATACAGTTTTACAACTCGTTTATTTCCTTTTTATACTATCCTCGTAAAACAATATTCTGTTTTCTTTTATTTCAATATTTTTATACACTACTTACAATACAGTTTTCACTATTGAACATTTGCTTAAATGCAGAAATAAAAAATTTGTTGTCTGTAAAGTTGGTTTACGGACGATAATTTTACGTGATAACATTGAAGAGAAGCCGAATGCTTAGACCGATCGCGCCTTTCTATCGCTTTTTCCGCGCTCTCGCTTGCATGTGAAACGTGACAGCGGAACGTGACAATGAGTCATGCTTTTTCGTGCGCGCAGCCAGCGTTCATCGATTCACTTTATTACGTCAAAACAGAATAATTTTATGTCTGTCTGTCTATGTCAATAACCAATATAAAATGACCGATGATCGTGTAACCTACCCACCCACCTACCTACCTACCTACCCACTTAACTACCTACCTATCTACTTATCTACCTGCCTGCCTATCTACCAAACCACTTACCCACCTACCCCCCTATCTACCTACCCACCTACCTACCTACCTACCTATCCACCTACCTACCAACCCACCTACTTACTTTCCCACCTACATACTTACCTGACCACCTACTCACCTACCCGCCTACCTACCTACCTGCCATCCACCTACCCAATTACCTACCTACCCACCTACCTATCTATCCACCTACCTACCTACCTATGTAACTACCTACCTACCTACCTACCTGCTCACCAATCGCAATCGCCATTTTTAATAGATTCAATTGGGAACATTAAGTTTCCCAAACGTGTTCATATTATATTTTTTCCCGATAGTATACGTTATGTAGACTCAGAATATACAGACGGTTTATTTTTATGCGTGTTGGTTTTTAGATATACTTTTTTAAATCCTCGACGTGACATTTGTTCAATCCAGTCGAACTTATACATTTTTACTTTAGACCATAGTTTAAAAAGAATAAAAAAGGAAATTAAAAAAATAAATTTAAACACTGTCATTGTCAAATGAATTAACGGATTTGTTTGTTATTTACGTTTGCTTTAGTGTCTGCGGTTTTCTGGAGTTATTAACGAAGATTTGGCTCTGATCTCTGGATTCCGACTTACCTGCACTTCACGACGACCCCGCGCTGTTTATTGGACTACGACTGGATGCTTTACTGACGACTCACGGACGTATTCTGCTTACCCTGACGACCCTTGGCTTCAAAAGATGAGTGCATCAGTTGACTTCGCGCAAACAGATTCTACAAATTTGTCTGATATGGATATGGCAGTAATATTAGAATACTTCCAGACTAGTGATAAGCACAATATTGCTGAGATAAGGGGTGTTAAAACGTTGATGTACGTAGTATGTTGTCACCAATTAACTATGTAAAGTCAGCATCAAATAGTATGTAGCATCCGAAGCGCCAAATTTATCGTCACACATCTTTGTGCCTGTAGTAATAATAATAAAGTTGTATTGCGATATACTTGGCGCTTTGGATGTTACATATACTATTTGATGCTGACTGTATCTACCTACTTTAACGAATTCAAAGGTTTTAACAATCTTACAACTAAAACCGCAGACACAAAAGCAAATGTAACTAACAAACAAATCCGTTAATTCATTTGACAATGACAGTGTCAAAATTTATGTTTTTAATTTCTTCTTTCTTCTTTTTAAACTATGGACCAAAGTAAAAATGTATACGTTCGACTGAATTGAACAAATGTCACATCGAGGATTTAATAAAATATATCTAAAAACCAACACGGCATAAAAATAAACCTTCTGTAGATTCTGAGTCTACATAACGTATACTATCGGGAAAAAATATAATATGAACACGTTTGGGAAACTTAATGTACCCAATTAATTCAAAAAGGAAGGAAGCCGAGCGCTTGGCTCATTGTAGGTATTGTAAAACCGACTCCAAAAAAACTAAAAAGTAAAAAAATTACGCCATAATTCAGTTTCTTCAAATTACTTACAAGTAAACGTTTGTATACTCAATCTATACAGTATATACAATTAATCTTATTTTGGCGTCGGTGTCATATAAAGAATGTGTAAAAGTTTAAAAATTGACAATACGAGTAGTAAGTTGTGACACGATGGCACCGACTCCAAAATAACATTAATTGTATATACTGTATAGATTAAGTATACACACGGTTACTTGTAAGTAATTTGAAGAAACTGAATTATGGAGTTATATTTACTTTTTAGTTTTTTTGGAGTCGGTTTTATAAAGGTTATTTATTATACACTTTTTAGTTAATCGTTACTTAAAAGTGTATCTCGTGACGATTCGAACAAGCTCAAACACGGCTAGGATACATTACTTTATTACATATATCTGGTGCCTACCTTCCGGCTCCATCATCAAATCAATTCGATGGTACCATTCTCATCAGGAACATTTAAAATTGTGACGATGAAGTTGCTTAGCTAAATTAATCAAGATATTTTGTCGCCACCCGTAAATCACTTATCATTGATGAGTTCCGATGGCATTCTGTGGTCTTCTGCATCAGTTTCACTTCACCAATTTACACTTTCTGAATGCAAATGCTTATTATGTTTCTTATAATACCAAAATCGCTATATGTATGCCTACAATATTTGAGAAGCTCCTTCAATTCCTCATGAATCCCATCATCAGATCTTCACCAAAATTAAATGGGACTAATTTGAAAGTACCTTCTATAAAACAAAAAAAAAATTGATATCGGTCAAATATCCTTCGAGTAATCAGTGAACATACATAAAAAAAAACATTCCGTCGAATTGAGAACCTCCTTTTTTTGGAAGTCGGTTAAAAAGTAACGAGTAGCTCGTGACACTTTTTCGTGCGTGCAGCCGGTGTTCATCGATTTACAAGACGTTATCACGTCAAAAAACGCACAAGTCTATAGATGAAATATCACTCGATTTCTCACACACGCTCTTAAAGTAAAGATAACCTGTTAGATTGCCACTACACGTCGACGCGGATCGGACCCGCGTGTAATTGAGACCCGTGTACACGGGGGTCCACGGGTACACGAGTCTTAATTACACGGGTCTTAATTACACGTTCCGAACGGGCCAGAAAACCGTTTCCGTGTTACACGGAAACGGTTTTACAATACACGAAACCCGGACACGACTGAGCCCTAGTATGAAGTGTGCGCGCGGTGGAGCACGACCCTGCCACACGCACACTTCATACCCACCCCCGCTGTCTTTCCCCCCGTCGCCCGCAGACCATGGTAGTATCACGAAAGAACTTGTTAAGCTATAGACACACCCATGTACATAACACTCACACAACATAGGTAACCCTCTGAATCACGCAGTCTTGTAAAAATGACCTCCCGATTTAGTTAAGTAGTAACGTCTATAGTGCTAGGCGGTATACCCCGAAATTCAGTAAAAAGCTGCAAATGGTGTTAAAAGCATGAAAATCGGAACGATTGTTCACTAGGCCATAAGAATCAATTTGACTCGTAGCACGAAACAAAAACAAAAGAGGAGAGGAGTTATGACGTCATCTTTTTTTTTGTACGGGATTTTTTTTCTGAAAACTATTGTGAGTGGTATCTAATGAAAGGGTTTAGCCAAATTATTTTCACAAAATATTTTTTTCATAGTAGCGAATTTTTACATCGCGTTCTTTCATGATTGGAAATTTAATTATTCGTCTTTCTTCATGTAGCGATTTCTCATAAAGAGTTTTTTAATGTTCGTAATAACATGACACGCAGTTTTATCATTAAAGTTGTATTTATAAATGTATTCTCATGCTAAAAAAGCCAGAAATAATTCTATGGATCCCTTTGGTTAGTTATTATTTCAAAAAGATAATAAAAACTGAATTGAAAAGTACAGCATAAAAAAATACAAATGACAAGTGTATTTTAATATATAACATAAGATTACTTACTTAAAAAATACACTTATCAAGCATAAAAAGTAGTAATATAACATTCCAAGTACTTTTTTATGCATTATAAAGCTTATGCTTTGTTATATTACAAACTACTCATAACTTCATATCGAAAAAGTAGAATTTTTTCCCTAAAACAGGCACAAATATGATATCGACGATTTTTTCGGCATTCGACAAAGTGGGACGCTGGGCACTAAACTTTGAAGCCTTAAAAAGATGCTTAAATTGGACATTTATGGGTCGACATCAAAATCATAGGTTTATGTTCTATCAGTTTTCATTGAAAGTCGCTTTTCGGTAGGTTTTGCCATATTTCACTAAACTGCCCGTAACTCCGAAACTAGAATAGACAAAGTGGGACGTTTTACTACACTCACTCACATATTTATATGCTACTGGAAGGCGCCCGCAACTTTTCATTTTTTCTTCAGCGTAGTCGGGTAAAAAGTATCCTATAACCATCTGAAGATACCCAGCTACCCGTGTACCAAAAATAGTTGAAATCCGTTTAGCCGACTTTGCGTGATAAGCCACAACGACACATACAAACATACATAAAATCCAAAAATATATATTTTTCGTTTTAGTGACCTCCAAATAGTCCGTAACAATCATTTTGTTTGAAAATATTTTAACTGTACAGACATTTCATTTTTACAACTTTATAATAGTATAGATTACAAAGTTGGAAAAAATAAATTTCTAGTTAAGTTTTACAATAAGTTTGGTTCTTATTTTTCTTTAGTGAATGTAATTCATATGGCTCATGACGAATATTACTCTCAGCTTTAATTCACATCTTCATTACATTACACGCGAATAAACAAAAACTTTTTATTTTAGGATCAATAAACTTTTTTCTGACGTAACCATGGCAACGAGGCCTTCAAATAGTATTAACATTTGTACTTATAGTCTAGCTTAAATATACAAGTTTATATTTAAGTATAAACTCAATGAGTAGTTCTCCATAATTCAAATTCAAATCTTTAAATCGTCGCTTGAATCACTCTTTTAAACTACGATTTTAAACGTTATATACGCGATAGTTATTTGTTATGCAAGGCTGCAAAGTTGTTATATTTCTCAAGTGCTAGAATTGAAAGCCGAGTAAGCGAAGGAATCTAAATTCAAATATAGATTCCTGAGCGTAACGAGGATTTCAAGGCACGAGAAGCCAAATCATTTTGCAGCTGTGAGAAACACCAAACTTTTCAACTCACTACAGCGACGAAACAGTAAGATGTAAGAAAAACTAAGAAATTATAACAAACCGATTGTTTTTTTTTTAAATTTGAAACTAGTGATAGTGAGCCTATGAAACACACTCACAACAAAACAAACAAATAAGCATATAAAAAATATAAATTCGAACTTCAAAGTAATTTTCTACGCTAGCGGATAAAACTAACTTTTCCACGCAGATTTTGCGCTGTAAAGGGAACTTTTCCGAGCGAATGAAAAAAATATTTTTTTCTAGCCGATATAGGTTCATGTTTCAAGGCCCATCTCGTCAGCATGTTGTATTAGCCTAGCCCACAGTAAACGGCGATAAAGAATGCACATCGACAATCATCGCATTTCCGAATACAAACGAATGCTAATTTCCATGTACATCAATTATTAGATTAATCGTTCATCAGTCGACGACACGTTTGGCTCAGTGGGTTGTACAACGGCCTACGAAGCTGGCGGTCCCGGGTTCGAATCCCGGCCAGGGCAAGTGTTTGTGTGATGAGCACGAATGTTTGTTCCTGGGTCTTGGATGTTTTCTATGTATTTAAGTATTATAATGTATCAATATATTATGTATATCGTCGCCTATAGTGCCCATAATACAAGCTTTGCTTAGTTTGGGACTAGGTCGATTTGTGTAAGATTGTCCCTGATATTATTATTATTAAAATAATTGTTTTGTTTTGATTTCCCGTGGAATATATAGAGCTGTAAACACGATGTAATTATATTTAACTAGCTTCTGCCCGCGACTTCGTCCGCCTTAAATTCGTTTATCGCGGATAAGGGTATTTTTCCGGGATCAACGCAGATAAACAAACCAACCAATATGCGCAATGACATTAAAACTATTAAAAGCTAATGTAGCATACACATACACATAAACCCTAAATAATAAATAGTAATATAATAGCATATATATTGACTTTGATTGCGACTGCACTCTTCACGCATTTGAAGCACGACTGACAAAAGAAACGTCATGGTGTGTGTGTGCGACACAGATATCGCTATACGGAGTCGAAATAAGCCGATTGCCTCTTTCCAAAGATCGATGTGCATTCTTTATCACCGTTTACTGTACATTATAAGTATTTTTCTAATTTAGTCTGTCACTATTATCGCCCGAGTTACGGGACTTAATAACAAAAAGACAAGTTGATCCACCCTTTACTTAAATTAAAGTTATACCAATGTGCTCCAATGAAGCACTATAAAGTCTGTCATGTTATATAATTATAGTATAAAATAATATTATGTAGATAATAACTCACTAAGAAAGATTTTCATGTTGTATCCGGCTATGAATTCGGCGATGTAATGTTTTTTTCACACATAACGGTCCTATTTATTTCCAATGGACACTAGTGTACACATACAATGTATAATAAGAAATGACGCATTTGGCAGCAGCGCCATGTTATTTCAAAGTGTTTAGATAAATGTACATTATGGACCTTATTACGTCGCAGCAAGCCAACATTTTAATTAACTTATCGTAAGGGCAGCAATATCTAATGAACGGTTTGTGTATTGTTTCAAATTACACGTGCTTACATATTCAAGTTTAAAAGTTATCAACCACAACCAAAAACACTTTAACAATAATAATAAAGGGCTCGCCCAGAAATGACGTGAACATATTTGGACTACTTTTAAACGGACCTTGCTCAGTGTAGGGTTACGCAGACGTTCATACGAAAAAATGCTCACTACAGATGAAAAAATGCGATATGAAAAAGTGCACTAGCAAAAAAGCATTTCTCCACAGCACTTGCGTCCTTTTGTTGAGAAGCGCCGTTTTTCGGCAATAACTCAAAACGGGTATATCCGATCATGTTGAAAACTATATTTGTTGAAAGTGTTTATTAAGCTTTATCTTTGTAATTTTTTTCATATCATTTTCGACATACCGTTTAGAAAGCAGAGGGGGGGGGGGGGGGGGGGGGGGAGGACACAATTTATGCTATTATTTCCAAAAATAAAACTAAATAAAAAAAAAATTAGAAACCTCAAAAAAATTTAAAGGATCTCTCGAAGTATGTACCATTGACTGAATATTTGCTGAAAAATATTATTTTCGGTTTCGGTTACATGTACCTAGGGAGTGCACCCCCTTGATTTTTTAAATTTTATTATTTAATCATCAAACTTAGTAGCGGCTTATACGATACACCTCTACTCCAAATTTCTTCAATGTACTTCTAGTTTTTGAGTAAAATGCCTGTGACATACGGACGGACGGACGGACGGACGGACATGACAAAACTATAAGGGTTCCGTTTTTGCCACGTTGCCAACGGAACCCTAAAAAGTATAACGAAAAATATGTATACAAATTAAAGGAAATAAAAAAAAACAAAAACTAAGATCGACTTTGCATAAATACAATAAATATGTTACAGTAGATGTAACCACCAAAAACATTTCATGTAAAATTGGCAGCCAAGACTTACAAGCTCATAACGCTTTCACTGTAAAAACAGTTATTAGATCCCAGGAAAAGCCAAGCCCTCAGGCTCTGATTTTACTGACCCTACACCTTATCTTAAAAAGTACGGCTTCAACTGGCTTGAAGCTCCAAAGCCCTGATTTTACTAACCCTACACCTTGGTTTCAAAAGTATAGCCTATCCGTTTCATTGGCACCTGTCAAGAATCAGAATATTTATTCATACAATTTAGTATTTTACATGTCATTTTTTCATTATATCATTAATAATAAATCCATTAAATGATACTCATATAAGTCACAATACAATATTATTTCAGTATGTCAGTACTTATTTATAAAACTTATAAGGTACCAGAGGATAATAAGGCCCGAAGTATAATAAAACCCACCAGAAAAATAATGGACTTCGAACAGTGTAACCATCTTGGTTATTGAAATGGACGTACAAAATAATAATTAAAAGCTAACACCATTTCAGTATATAAATTATACCTCAAATATTTCGTATTAATTTAACTAATTAAAATTGCGGTTAATAAGGCCCATGTGCAGCGCGCAATAAAGCCTATTCAATTAAAAGAAGCCAATTTTGCTTAAAATGTTGTTCCCACAGAAATAATTACACCTTATAAGCGCTTTCAGTTTAAATTCAATTAGTGAACCATTTCTAATGGTTTTACACTTTTCCGGAAACATAAAAATGGTTAGGGCCTTAATAAACTACCCGGACCTTATTAGGCTACCTTGTACCTGATTTTTGTTTTAATTATAATAAAAAATAAGATGCATTAACACATGTATTTCATTTTTACGTATGTTAAAATTTATAACAAGTACTTGGCGACCTCAAAAAGAAGCTATTTTAAAGTAATAATTATATAAAGCGAATCAAAATTAGTTGGGCCTTATTACCCTTCGGTACCTTATATTAAAGTTAATCTGAAACAGTTACAGGCACATAACAGCTTGCGTCGGCGACACAAGACTGCTCAAAAAACTCATTTATAGTACAACAGGCCAGGTTTGTTAGGAGCGTTTTAAGTTTGTCTGCAAACATTCTGTTACTGTTAACTTCGCCTATTTCCAGGGGAACCGAATTATATAACCTAGGACCACTGACACCGAGTGACCGCCGGGATTTCGCGAGTTTCCGTCGAGGAACGATCGGAAGGTTACTCTTGCGGGTGTTCCTACTCACAGATCTATATCAAGATAGAAGGAAAGAGTGTATGTACCTCGCGTGGCGAAATGTCGCCTCAATGGCTGAATTGCTCACCGCGAACTTCAGTCTGCTCCCGACCGCGGTTTGCGTGCGACGTCAGGTTTTACAAACAAAATGACTCGTTGTTCAATAATTAACTGTTCAAATACTAACAATAAAGTTGGAGCTGTTAATCGTGGTATTTCCTTTCATCGGTAAGTACTATTTGTCCCAAAATATGTGTGATTAATTAAAAAACAGTTTATCTTATTACTAGCTTCTGCCCGCGACTTCGTCCGCCTTTAATTCGTTTATCGCGGATAAGGACATTTTTCCGGGATAAAAAGTAGCCTATGTCCGTCCCCGGGACTCAAACTATCTCCATACCAAATTTCATCCAAATCGGTTCAGCGGTTTAAGCGTGAAGAGGTAACAGACAGACAGACAGACAGACACACTTTCGCATTTATAATATTAGTATGGATTTTCGTCAAAACAGTAGCGGGCGATTGTGCGTCCAACGCTAGTTTTCCATTGCGGCTTTTATTTGACTAGCTATACTTGGCGTGCGTTCAAAACTAGCGATGTAAAAATATGCTATTCAAATTGTCGAGTTACGTTCATGGTCGATTTCCTGATTTCTATTTTTTTCTGTCAAAAGTAAGAATAATGCTGTACCACAGTGCTGTAGACTGCGATTTTCTTACTCGGTTAAAATTGATTTTGAAAGCAGAGCGAACGATAATTACGTTTTTATTTTATAGCAAATATTATTAACAAGCAGGTTATGGTTACTTCTATGTTGCATTTTTATTTCAGTTTTCCGAATGATTCTCGTATATAACACTTTTAATGAGCAATTCAGTGTATTAATTTCATTTCACTATCTTCATTCCATTTTACATTGATAGTAATTTTACAATACCATGATTATTATAAATCAGCAATATACATTATATATAGTAATATAAACACTTATAACAGTAATTTAACTTAAAAAAAAAACAATTCTGATGGGTCCCCCTGTGTCGAACCTGCCCGGGGAATTGTTCCCAGAACGCTGGCCGCATTCCCTCTCTGGATGGCCAGGCTGAGGGGTTGAGCGAAGTAAGACCCAGCTCTAATATCGCCGGAAACGCCGATAAGCTTGTCCGACACTTCTTTGACAAATTTTTTGGTGTCGGATGACCATGGCCCAAAGGTTTCGACCGCAAGTGCCGCAAACTCGTAATTGCTTTTTAAAAAAGCATATTTGCGGCACTTGACGGTTTCGGCGTCATCAGCGGCAGTCCCTGGTTTTCGGGCGGAGCGGTGTACGTGGGATGGGGCTAGTGTATCTGTACACGTGACGTCCCATGCTAGCGGCCGCCCTCGGTACCATGGCACTAAAGTGCAACCGTCGGGCCTCTTTCCATCCGCCGCAGATAGGCCAACGGGTTCTAGGGTTGCGGGGATGGAAGCAGTACCAAGAGCCCTACGAATCAGGTCATTAAGTGTCGCGTGCCTGAAATGCCGACCGGCATTCAGCTTGCAGCATAGACCATGGCGACCGAGGGCGTCCACTGAGCCTCGACAGCGACTGCAGAGGTGTGGCTCGCAGCTCTTTATCCCGAGGCGGAGACAGACGGCTACTCGCAAAGAGCTCGGATCCAGAAGGGACCCGAGGTTTTGCGAGGGGAGAGCGTGTAGCCAGTGTCCTGACTCCGGTTCCGACACTGCCAATAAACGGGCCCGCTCGCTTGGGTTGTGACTGTTTTCTAGAAGGGATCTGTGAATAGATTTTATTTTTATTAGGTCCCAGGCAGCTTGGTTGGCTTTTTCGTCCGGTGGGTTTTCGCCAGGGCTACCATTTCTCCAAGCCATCTCCGCATCCGCTAAGCCTGACACAACAACATCAGAGGGATTATTAACTTTGAGAATTCCGCTGATGAGCGTGACAGTGCTGTTAACTGATGAGAGAAAGGCCGGAAGAGCTAGATCGCTTGTTGTACGAAGACCTAGGCCGCCATATTTGATCGGTAAAGTTGCCTGAGTCCAGCTTGTTGTATTAGGTGATATGTTTAGAATTTTCCTCGTATTAATAATTAAAGTATTGAAGTGAAGCAACTGGTCGTAAAAAATAATTTCCTACAAAAAACAGCCGGATTTGTTCTTTACTTTTGCACAAAGACACCTTTACTGGCCCATCAAAGTACCGACGAGTAATCAGCTAATCCGACTATTGATGTAGTGATGATGTCAAATGATGAAAAGGTAAACATTTACGTAAGGCTAAATATTATTTTAAAAAATGTGCGTGCATGCGTGCGTGGTATATTTTATCTTAATAATATTACAATTTGTTCAACAGATAATAGGTAGAGTAGATAGTAAGTACTGACAAATGTAACGCCTACATTTATATTTTTTGATTTGAAATTCTGAGGTTTCTCATTTCCCCTGTCGAAAATAATTATCATTTCCTCTGTCGGTTCTTATCGATATTCTAAATCGATAAAAATGCACCTACAATAACTTGAATAATATCATTGAATGACAATTATGCACGAGTAAATTGTTTGTCATCACACGAATAAAAGTATATATTTACTTCTTTTCACAACGAAGACGAACATCGGGTGAACAAAAATATATAGAAATATATTTAGTGGTCCGATGTTTTGGACTTCGCCGCGCAGCGCGCACGTAACCTCCCGCTTCTAATGTTGTTTTTGTTTGTGACTGAAAGCGGCGGGGCTGCGGCGCGGTGTGGTGGAGGTATCTGTGTATAGAATCAGTGCCGTGTCCTAATCGATCTGTGAATCGATGCTTTTGAATTGTTTTTGCGCGGCTTATGTTTCCCATCACTAAATTACTTTCGTGACGGAAAGTACCTACGTGAAGGAAGTACCTACGCAAAATGTTACACGCTCGGTTCTCATATAAATCGACGAACTCTTTTCTTCTATCTTGATATAGTTCTGTGAATAAATCCGTTTAATATCATTCGTCTGTCTTTATCATTCGTCTCTCAGAAAATCAATGTCATTCGTGTTAATCGATTTGTGATTTTTGGGTTATCTAAAATTATTGTGTTTCTTACCATGCATTTCTATACTTATCTCTCGTGTTGCAATAAAATATCAACGAATATATATTAATAAACTTACTTGAGATTACGCGAAGGTATTCAACAGCGTCGACAGAATGAAACCGCTCAAAAGTGCGACCTCTCACATTGAAACTTCTCGACCTAACTACTCGATTTATGGCGTAGTACGCGGCCACACGGGGAAGTGGGGAGTGAGTGAGCGAGACTGCAGATACAAAATCTATGAGTATGAGCGAGACAGTTTAATCGTTGCGGGGCGGAGGTGCATTGGTGTCTTAGAATCGGCTTGGATTTCTCATCACTAAATTTCGGCTGTGACGTCACAGTAGGTGGTAAAAAGTCGGCACGCTTGGTTTCAATACAAATCGTCATATAAGCTTTATCTAGTATATCTATTATATCTGTGGGGATAGCTTTTAAAGGAGCAGAGTGTGATCAACCATCTCGAAGGCGCGCGACGGTGCGAGGCGAGGACGAGGTGCGACTAGCCGAGGATCTTTAAAAGATACGTAGATAATACCTTTGCTATTTTACCTAGATCTAGTGTTTCATCCTTCTTAGACCATCTGAACTCCATGTATAGTATTTTATTTTTTACAGCATCCTAATTTCAATAGAGAAGATAGGTTGTCGCTACGAGTACCACCAGCTTGGGATCCTTTAATACATCTCATCAAGGAACAAGCAAGACACAGGACTGCAAAACCTTAATTTCCGTATGGTGTAAAATATCATATCTGTTGAGAAGTAGTTTAGTAGTCTTTGTTTTTAACCGACTTCAAAAAAGGAGGGGGTTCTCAATTCAGTTGTATGTTTTTTTTTTATGTTTGTTACCTCAGAACTCTGTCATTTACACGGTGGTTTGGAAAGTTATTTTTTTGTCCATGAGAAGGTATATCCAAATTGGTCCCATAAAATTTTGGTGAAGATCTGATGCCGGGATCCATGAGGAATCGAAGGAATTCCTCGAATATTATGAGCACATCTATGGCGATTTCGGTATTTATAATAGTAGTTTAAGCATTTCCATTTGAAAATCAACATTTGGTGAAGAGAAACCGATGATGAAGACACAAGCCATCAGTTACCACTGAGGGCTCTACCAGTGTTATTTAATTCGAGGATCGCAAGTCGATTTGGAAAATTATTTTTTCGGTTAAGAAGTAGGAATCTCCTAGTTGGTCCCATAAAATTTTGGTGAAGATCTGATGATGAGGGAATTCCTCAAATGTTATGGGCACATGGCGCATGTATGGCGATTTCAGTGTTTATTAAAGTAGAACAATTATTTTCACTCGAAAATCATCATTTGGTGAAGAGAAACTGATGATGAAGACACAAGCCACCAGTCACTAATTAGGTCTCAACCAGTGTTATTTAATTCACTAATCGCAATATAATTCTTTATCATATTTTGTTTTGAGGCAGAAGTTGGTTAAGATCAGGGCAGCAAAGTGGAGCTGGATAGCGGAGGACCAGAGAACTCCTCAACGGTTAACGGTCCTGATTCTGAAATAGCAACGTTCAGCTAAAGGTCGTGAGCAATTGACATTAGAATGCATTATGGCTGTAAGTGCCTTATAAAAGTCGTAGAAGTCATAAAAGTTGAGACAGTTAGTCGTACTCTTTTTTAACCGGCTGGCTACGGACTTAACCATTTTGACCCAGCCAATTCTTATAATTTAGATTTTTATTTACAATAGTCTTATTTACAATTGGTCTTATTTATTTATAATAGTCCCAATCGTTGCATTTCACGCAACGCTTTTTCGTCGTGTGGTTTCTTCAGTAACTTGTTTGGTTCTAAGTTGCAAAGAGCTTATACCCTCCAATGTCTTTACACGACTTAGCACATCATAGACTTGGCCATTTGTAAATGTTTCTTACCTAAGTCAATCACGACTTTGTTAAGGGTGGTGCCCTGTAGTTTATGTACCGATACCGCCCAACTAAGGATCAGCGGAAGCACCCTCCTTTCAACATCCCCATAGCCTTTAGTATTATTGCAATCAGCATTAGGAAACTCTGCTTCATCCCGAGCAACAGTTTTTCAATGGTTTAGTAAATTTTAAAACAGGTACAATGAATATGAATTAACCAACTTTTACATTTCTTACTTCCAAAGACTCGAGATGCGTGCAAAGGGCCTCCTCAATCTTCCCATTCTGGGCTCTAAAAAATACTTTATACCACTAAAATCCATCACTAAAAACCAAAAAATAAAAATTTTAAAATAAAAAAGAACCGACTTTAAAATAAACTGAAAAGCCAAAAATAATCTTCTATGTACGGTACGAGTCACATTTGAATCACCTTTTGAAGTCGGTGCCAAACCTGAAGTAAAGGTCTTTATTCAACAAAAATACGAATTACTATTAGGTCCTTACATATGAAATTGGCATTTCATATGGCAGAAATGAAAACGATTTTATTTTTTTATGAAACAATTTTTTTATTTAGTCAAAGCATGTACCATGGCTATCTATGCACTTTTGCCATCTCGATGGTAGTTCATTGATTCCTTTACTAAAAAAAATGTGTGACCGAGAATCAATAAAATCTTTGAAGGCCGTTTAAACAGCCTCGTGCGAATTGATTTTTTTTCCTTGCATGAAGTTGTTCAAATTCCGAAAAAAATGGTAATCAGTTGGAGCAAGGTTTGGGGAGGTAAATTTGAAATAAATTTGAATTTGGAATACCTAGCCGAACGCCACATATTTTGAACCAAAGTTTCCAGTTCGCCAAACGCCAATTTCATATGTAAGGACCTAATATAACTCAATATATAGGTAGGTAATAACTAAAGGCTCGCCCCGCCGCGGTTCTTGCGTGCCATCTGTGTTAATAGTAATAAATGAATGGTTTGGCACCGACTTGCCTTTCCGGCATTTTTGTTATGGTATACGGGTATGCGACCCCGGTTCCCCGAGCTGCTACTGGCTCATACATAGTCTTCCGGGACAGTAGTAAGTATCCTTTAACCCTTTCTCCTGTCTAAATTCGTACAATTCCTTTCTTTACCCTGTTATCCTTCCTCCCATTCCGCCAATCCAAGGTATGCCGTGCCGATGGATGCGTGGCTAGAGGCGAGTCTAGTCGTTAGCGTGCCGAATTGCCCTGGGATTGGTGACCCCAGAATAAGGCTAAACCCTTACCTGGTAGCGGGGCTCTGCTGGGTTCGAATATTTTATCCCTAGCTGCTCGTGGGAACGCAAATGGCGGCGATGTGGTTCGCTACCCATCACGTCTCGATCCCAGCGAGAGCGAAGAGTGGGCTATGGAGAGAGAGCCGCTTTGCTACGTTAAATGTAAGGGGAGGAATGAATGATAAAATAGATGAAGTATGTCAGATGACGGATGCGAGAAATATTGATATTCTGTGTGTGAATGAGGCAAAGCGAAAGGGTTGTAACAGCACAAAATGAAGAGATTAATGAATGTTGATGAAGCGGCAGTTATATGCAAGGACCGTAGCAAGTGGAAGGAGGTAGTATCTGCCTAGCCTACCCCGTAATGGGAAAAAGGCGTGATTGTATGTACGTATGTATAAAAAATATCTGATGTTGTTTGATCATAATGAAAGAAAGAATAATCTTTATTCAAGCGCAATGGACACATTTAGGGTTTACCTTTGTGGCTAGGAAACGGTCGTCCGAAGCTTCATTCAAAAACTGCGTAATTTTTCAGCACAGAAAACACTTCATTTGCTCTTTAGCTTTCAGAGCAAAAAATCGATTCGATTCGATTGTTTTTTCAGAAAACACGTTTATGTTAATGTTCTCTTTTACATTCTGTAATATATTCGGAATTAGGTATGTAGTTAGGTATCACGAATACAAGGCGCCTTGCTCGTTCGAGGATTTATTCCGGACTGACGTAAGCGACACACGACCTTTGACAGTTGAAGTTATTACTTATCTACCTACATCACACTCCTCCACACTTAGATTATGCTAGGCTACGCATAAGGCGTAAGTATACATTTACATGGAATGCTGTAATTTATATAGTATGTAGTCATAATTACAATGCTATGCCTATGCGATTACTGTTCGACTAGTCCAGTATTATTACCGTATTAAGCTCGCGCTATAGGAATAAGGTTCAAAGTAGAATAACAATATTTTGAGGTATCTTAATTAGGAGTACAAGTTATTATCTTATCGTCTATAGGTAAGTATAAGTAACTATTATTACATTCGTTCTTAATATAGGAAGCGAAGCTTAAGTGGCTTACTTTTTTACCTAGGTAGGTATAACCAAGTCCCACATGCAATAATCAATACAGTATAGCCTTATGTAAAACACTTGACGGTAATACAATTAAATCTTACGTTCTACAGTTTATACGGTGGTTTATTCAGCCTACATTTCCTAACGGGACGTGACCGGGTCGGTACAAGGGGAGACGATGGCTGCTGGTAATGTTCCTCACTTCAGATTGGTTCTTTTCCCGGGGTGGAGAAACACTCACACCCGTCTTCCTCCCCCTCCGCCACACTCCGCCCCGGCGAGGCATCGCACATCGGCGACGACGTTCCCGTCGCCTGCTCCATCCGACTATCCGCTCGTGGCGTGCCAGGGCTCACGAGTCCCCGTGGAGACGGAATCTCCTCGCCGGCTTCAGTACCTTCCTCGCTACTCATTGGGCAGACTATAGAACTCCTCGGTCTCCGCTTTAACTGGTCTATATGGCGGTGGATAACGTTACCGTCCGAGTCCCTAACGTTATAATCTGTTTCGCCTATAACTTTAGCCACCGTACCGGGCTGCCATTTCTCACCCTTCAAATATTTACGATACCATACGTCTTGACCTACATTTAAACTCCGTTCGGCTCCCCCCGCAGCTGAAACTTGATTCTGTTGGCTTTTTGCTACTTTGGATTCTATACCCGGTTTTAATAAATCTAAACGAGTGCGCAAACGCCTACCTGTCATTAGTACCGCGGGGCTTTCGCCAGTGGAACAATGGGCTGTATTGCGATAATAAATTAGGAAGGTATTTATGGCTTTTATAATACTAGTTTTTTCGATAACCGCCTTTTTAATAACCTGTTTAATTACTTTAACCGAATTTTCTGCGGCCCCATTCGAAGCCGGGTGATACGGAGCCGTGAAAATGTGTTCGATTCCGTCGGCGGCCAAAAAAGTCGAAAATTCTCGGCTCGAGAACGGGGGCCCGTTGTTACTCACTATCTGCCTCGGTATCCCCCACCTAGCCCATACTTCACTCAACTTTTCTAAGGTAGGGCCGGCAGCCGTACTCGGTACTTGAAAGACTTCCACCCACTTGGACATGGCGTCCACTAATACTAAATACATCTTACCGTATATCGGGCCGAGGTAGTCTACATGTACTCGCGTCCACGCTCTGGTGGGCCACGGCCAGCTCCGCGGGGCGTGTCGCGGCGGCGCCGCCGCCAGCGCCGCGCACGGCGCGCAGCCGCGGCACGCCGCCTCCACCGCCTCGTCTATGCCCGGCCAGCACACGTAGCTGCGCGCCAGCGCCTTCGTCTTGACTATGCCCATGTGTGGTTCATGTAAATTTTTTAATACCTTGTCGCGGCATCCGCTCGGGACCACCACCCGGTGACCCCACATGACGCAACCGAGTTCCTCATAAAGTTCGATCCTTCTATTGAAGTATGGTTTTAACCCTTCTAAATCGCAGTCGTCTGGCCAGCCGTCTCGAAGAAAAATTAAAACCCTAGCTAAAATCGGATCGCGAATAGTATCGTGCTTTATCCTGTTATAATCTAATAACAATGCGTCTTGTGCAAAATAAAGATAAGTCTGCTCTGGAATAGTCTCATACGAGCTATTGCTACCCTCGTTAGTGCTCGGTAACCTAGACAACCCGTCCGCACAATTATCTTTTGTGTTCACATATTCGATGTCGAAATTAAACGCCGCTAAAATTATTGCCCATCGCTGCATCCTGCTAGCTGTCATTACTGGTATACCCGTGTTTGGACCGAATATGGATACCAACGGTTTATGATCCGTGCGTAACGTAAAATGACGTCCGTAGAAATATTGATGAAATTTCTTAACACAATATATGATGGCTAGAGCCTCGCGGTGAATTTGTGACTAGTTCGCTTCTGCGCTATTAAGCGTACGTGACGCGAACGCGACCGGGCGCTCGCCGTCTGGTCCGATTTGAGTTAAAACCGCCGCCACCCCGCGCGGAGAGGCGTCACAGGTCGCTATTAAACGTTTCGTAATGCCTCAAAACACCCGCTCCTGGCAACAACTGTTTGACCTGCGTAAATGACTTATCGCACTCCTCGCTCCAACACCAACTAACCCCCTTTCTTAAAAGATCATATAGCGGTGACAACACAAGGCTAAGATTCCGAATGAACCTACCAAAAAAATTTACCGTACCTAAAAACGATCTTAACTCCGATACGTTCCGAGGTTGAGACATTTTCAGAATTGCATTTATTTTTGAGGTATCCGGCTTAATACCCTCCCTGGATACCACATATCCTAAATATGTAACTTCCTTAGCGAGAAAAACACATTTGCTTTTCTTTAATTTCAACCCGGTGTCCACCAGACGCCGGAATACCGCCTCTAAAGCCTGCAAATGTTCCGATTTGCTTTTCCCCCAATAATTACATCATCTAAAAATATTTGGACGTTAGGTATGTTACCTAGTAAATTTACCATAATGCGTTGGAACACGCCTACACTAGACGAAAGACCGTACACCAGCCTATTGTAAACAAAAAGGCCCCTATGCGTGTTTATTACTGTATAACGTTTGGATTCGTCAAGTTCAATTTGATTGTACGCTTGTGACAGATCAATTTTACTAAAGTACATGTGACCATTCAAATTAACTAAAACATCCTCTAATTTAGGTAACGGGTACCGGTCAACTAATAAATACGGGTTCAAGGTAGTTTTATAGTCTGCGCAAATCCTAAGCGAGCCATCCGGCTTATTAATAGGTACCAGTGGGGAAGCCCAGTCGGAGCGCAGCATGGCGTCCAACTCGGCGTCCACGCGCTCGCGCAGCGCGTACGGCAGGGGGCGCGCGCGATGGAAGACAGGCGCCGCACCCGGGCGCACCTTCAATGTCGCTTTTCCACGGTTGTATCGCCCCAGTCCGTCACTGAACTAGTCCTCATATCTGTCAAGTAGATTTACAATTCCATCACTAAATTGTTCGCCGGCCTCTTTAACAAAGAAATGACCATTATTAAATTTCGGTATTTCTATTTTTAATTCGGCTAACCATTGTCTCCCTAACAAGGAAGTTGTGCCGCCCTCAATAATAAATAACTCTAATGGCTTGCTAATGCCATTGTACGTTACCACCGGTTTAATTATACCTAACGGCTTAATAACTGTTCCGTCATAAAACTTCAACACTGTGCTGTCACTACTTAGCCCTATATGTGAAAAATACCGGTCGTATGAGGCCTTACTTATACAAGAGATTGCCGTACCGGTATCAATCTGCATTTGTACGATGGTGTTATCGATTTGTATCGGTAAACTCACCGATTGGTAATTATTTAAGCACAAGTGATGTAGTTCTTCCTCCATATCTCCGCCGTGCTCCTCGCTGGATCCGCGATCGGCGTCCCCAAAATACATGGCACTTCTTGTTGGCGCCGCCGCCCCTCCGCGCCGCGCTGAGGCCCGCGCTCCGCCGCGGCTCGCAGCGCCCGCGCCCGCGCCCCAGTCCGGGCACACACGCCGCAAGTGGCCTGGCCGGTGACACTTGCTACATACATATTCCCGGAATTTGCAATCCGCGTAATTATGCGTGCGCGCCCCGCACGCTTCACAATTTCTTTCCGGGCGGCCATTAGACGCGTTAGAACCCCGCCGCTGTGGTGTAAATACAGGCGCGCGCGATTGCACACCGCCGAATGATCGCCCTCTACTCGCAAACATAACGGGTTGCACCTCACCCTTCCCACTCGAACTCACCTTGGCTGCCTGCTCCACGCTCGCGGCGTCCCTTTCCGCCGCCTCTAATGATGTTGCAAGTTTGACCGCAGCCGTGAAGGTCACCTTGTCGTCCTCCGCAAACAATCGTTGTCTAATTACTTCGCTAGATAAGCCACAGACGAATTGGTCTCGCAAGTCTTCGTTTAATTGCGAACCGAACTTACAATGCTTAGACAAACGTTTTAATTCTGCAACATAATTTGAGATGGTCTCACCGACGTTTTGCCTCCTTTGTCGAAACCGGTACCTTTCCGCTAGAACCGATGGCGCGGGCTGTAAATGCTGCATCATTAAGTCGTTAATTTGCGTTAAAGTAAATGCCGCTGGTTTTGAAGGGCTAGCCAGGGTTTCCAGCAGTTCATACGCCTCGTCCCCCATCGCAGCGATTAAACTAGGTACCTTCATGGGCTCTTCCACTTTATTCACCTTGAAGTACATTTCTACCCGATCCATGTACGACGACCACGCGCCATTACTGACGTTAAACTCGTGTAATTTGCCAATCGACATCTTTTTCGAGTTTTTGCTTGTCCAATTGCACACGTATTAGTAGGTACACTCACTATTCGTCGCCACTGTAATATATTCGGAATTAGGTATGTAGTTAGGTATCACGAATAAAAGGCGCCTTGCTCGTTCGAGGATTTATTCCGGACTGACGTAAGCGACACACGACCTTTGACAGTTGAAGTTGTTACTTATCTACCTACATCACACATTCACTGTAAATTTTAGAATACGGAGCATATTGCCCATAAAGCTAATGGCATTTTTGTTTCGGATAGTTCATAAAAATATGCCAAAAAAACACTTTCTGAAAGTTTTTATGTACTCGCATTTGTCTTCAGATTTTGCGGAAATAAATAATCCATTGCCGAATTAGCTTCATCTCTTAATTATTGTGGTGCAAAGTCCATGTCCTCATCACTTGAACTCATTTTGCTATTTATAAGCAGTATGTAAGTACGTGACAATATTTTCGTTATCGCACCTTTTACTTTTTTTAAATAGTCAAAACGGCCGGTATTTTTCGAAAGAAAACGATACCTATAAGCTATTGTACGGACAATACGCAAGGGTTATAAAAAAAAACTTTTTAATTTGACTGTATACGACTTGTGCCTTCATTTTATACAGACGACGTTTCATACTTTTAATAAAGTTCACAACCAAGTAGACAGTAATAAAAATCCAGTAATTTCCGTTTTTTAAGGTTCCGTGGCCAAATGGCAAAAATTATAGTTTCGTCATGTCCGTCCGTCCGTCTGTCCGTCCGAATGTCACAGGCAATTTGTACTCAAAAACTACAAGATGTACATTGATAAAAATTGTAGTATAGGTGTCTTGTGTAAACCGCTACTTAGTTTGATAGTTAAATAATGAAATTAAAAAAATCTAGGGGGGACACTCCATACATGTAACCGAAACTGAAAAACAAAAATTTTAGCAAACATCAATGTGTAGCACATATTTCGACAGACCTTTTAAAATCATTTTGAGGTTTCCAGCATAAATTGTGGCGGAGGGGTAAGAACGGACGGGCCTCTAAAATCGTCTATATAGCCGGTAGCGAAGAGCTTACTATAGGGAAATATCAGTTTTTACCCTCTGAAAAACATATGGTAGAATTGGTCACATAGTATTTCTAACCGTAATTTTGGACAAGATTTTTAGTTTTTGTGACTTTTTTTCCGATCTTACACCACGCGCCTAAAATTAAAGAAATTGTGTACCTCAAACTTTTGACTGGAGACTAATGAACATATCTTGGGGTTAATGAACTTATCGGGGGCTAACGAATCCATTTTCATCAAGAAGTATAGTAGCCTAAGCGCAGATGAGAATAATCATAATACTTGTTTATGCTACTGATACATAATGGGGGGTATTAAAACACGAGGCGAGTTTTATAATAAGACCACACGAGTGTATTAAAACCTAATTATGTACATTTGCACTAGTTTGTGTGACACGTGGAGTCAGGAAAATTACAAGGTAAGCCGAAGCGTACTCATGTTTAAGGAAAAAGGTGGTTATAAGCATTTTCTTGGACAACCTTGTGGGAATCGGTTTATATGGACGCCACGCCACTGCTAGTTTATCTATATTCATATATTAAATCCTCTTTCATGAGTTCCAAGTGCAACCATTGGTTATCTCGGTATTAACCACGGGTAGGAACATGTTTACCCACATTAAGTATTGAAAAGCTGGTCGTTAGTCGTTACCAATGGTTTTTGGACACGTTTAAGAGGATTTACTTTATGGGTGTAGATCAATTATTTTAAAGTATTGTGGAGACTATCTAAAATAAATACGACCATTTGATTCAGTTTGCGTTTTTAATCACCATAATCAAATAAAAAACAAACAGTGGTAATTACGTAATTATCTCACCTTCAATATAATTATATTATATAAAAGCGGGTTGAGCGTACTTGTATATAACTGCATGCTGGCCAGGCTGCACAGTGTACATACACATTTGCTGCTCGTGAGCGCTGAACTACTCATTTAAGTACTTGCAGATAATAGGCTTGCACTTACATCTTCTTACACGAGTATGACCAACCTGCTTTTTATGATGAAACGAGTATAATTAATAACTTACAATATTTTAAACAATCTAAAACAGGCATTTAAATAAATAAAGATTAATACCTTCATAAATATTTACAATATAAAACAATAACGTAACGTTTAATCATTTAAATTTGTCTGCTTTAAAATAAGAATCAAATACATGTTGGAAGTCAGATTTATGTTCATTGGTGACCCGTAAGTGCAAAGTTTGAGAAACCCTGACAGTTTAAGATCGGAAGATTTTCATCCGGTCTTTGCTGACTTCGGATAAGACCGGATCTCAGCCTACAGTAGGCGTATTCCAATTTCAATTATACAGATTTATCACAAATTTACTAAAAATAGCATGTACACAGTAAAATAAACGAAAAATGCTTCTACTTACCAGTTATTTCCAAAAACTCTTCAAAGGGTAATTTCGGACATAACACAAAACTGCATTTTTTAAGTAATTTTACTTTATTGCCCATAAAGCACGACTCGCTGGTCGCAGCAACAAATGCGAACTAAAGAGGGGAGCAGGTCAAAATAGCGCATCATATCATCTAGCCAGCTTTAAAAAAACCCGCAATAAGCGTATATTTAAGCCATACGTTCTTACCCGGTGTCTGATCTTGGTCTAACGCACCTTATGTCCAAAAAATATGAAAAAAATCACAAAGATAAAGCTTAATAAATACTTTCAACGAAGTTTTATTAACATGATCGGATATACCGTTTTTGAGTTATTTCCGAAAAACACCGCTTCACAACAAAAAAACGTAAGTTCCGTAAAGATACGCTCTTTTGCTAGTGCACTTTTTCAATCGCATTTTTTTCATCTGTAGTGTGTATTTTTTGGTGTGAACGGCTGCGTAATGCTCTTGGCCGGTTTTTTTTTATTTGAGATGTGCTCAGCGAGCTCTATTAAATAAAAGCTACCGCAAAACTCTTTCATTATTCCACTAGGAAACTTTACAAGCTTTGCAAAGTTACAGTTCGTCAACTCTTCGTGCTACAAATAGTACTGAAACAGCATTACAGCTTTACATGTTATGTACATAAAGAGCTTTCCACCAAACAAGCAAACGCGGTAAAAAAATATGAGCACGCCTAGTGACATTGTAAAACTGTTACGCGTAGTTACTTGCCAAACATAATATCGTCGGATTATGGTTTTCCTCGGTCGTTCTAAAATTAATAGGGATGATGACTAAATTTTAATAATTAATCCGTCTTTTAGATGAATAAAAAATATTCAACACGTATTTTTTCTTTTTTCTACGTAATAAAAAAAGGCGGATAATTTCAAAACTGCTCTTGATTCCGTAATACCAGAGGCCATAATAATGCTCACCGTCTTAGAGCCATCCAACCAATGCTCACGTGTTAGACACTAAGAAGCTTTGCAGAGCCTATTGTACTTTATTTCTTGTATAAAAGAGGTGATTTCCGTAATTACCCTGCATCAATAATCACTTAGAATTTCCCGAATTGCACCCTACATTTAGTCAAAATGTAGCGTGACGTCACTTCTTAGAACAAATTATACCTAGGAGTGACGTCACGAGCCCCCACTCCTAAACTTTAATGCGATTTATCTGTATATTTATTATTTTTAAAAACAAAAAATACGTGTCCAATATTTTTGTATTACCTAAATGACCGACTAATTAGAATTTTGATTTTCATCTATTACCCGAAATTCAAGTGCGCCTGCACTGGCAACTCTTCTTCACTGTATCATTTCATAGCCACGATCGTTTGAAATAGGGAGAAATGAATTGAAATGAAATTTATTTGCCTGAGATATGGTTAACAATAAGGTGGAACAACATTTTGTTATGATCAGCACATCTCGCCAACATTTGGACATGCAAACTTTACAAACTTATGACTAATTATTGTTATTACTTATTTAATTACAATTGCTAGCTAATTTCAATTTCATTGATTTATTCTGTTATTATTCATTAAAAATTCTTGTTTCGTGTAAAAACATTTGTCGACTAGCCATTTGTGTAATGCAGATGTGAATTGTTTTAAGGGAAGCCGTCTTATTTCAATTGGTAAATTATTGTACAATTTAATTGCCATAGCGTAACTATTTTTACTGCAGAGCTTAGTTTTATAAGTGACTGGCAATACAAGTTTTTCTGAGTCTCTGTCATTAAACTTACAAACACTGCTTAGTTTAATAAATAGGTAAGGATGTAATCTCGTAAATTTGCAGGCCTCAAAAATATAGAGCGAAGGTAGGGTCAGTATTTCAAGATCTTTGAATAGAGGTCTGCATGAGGTTCGTGGTGGTAACCTGCAGATAGCTCAGACGCATTTTTTTTGACTGACGAACACTCTATTTATGTCGCATGAGTTACCCCAAAGTAACAGACCATACCTTAGGACTGAGGCTACGTAACCGTGGTAGGCAGTAAGAGCTGTTTTTTTATTTACCAATGTCGCCAGTCTTCTGAGAACATAGACAAAACGATTAATTTTTGTACATATTCTGTCTATTTGTGGTTTCCAGCTACAGTTTTTGTCTAACAACATACTGTAAAGTGGTTCGGAATTTTGATTTACTTTGGGGCCGGCGATTTGCACTGTTCATGCGAAATGGGTTGTTTACTTACGTGTTTTGACGATAAAAAGGCATAACGACTGCGTCGCGAAACGCGAATGGACTGCAGCACATCACAAATTCTATTTTGTGTTACTATTTCGAGATCATTAGAATCTAGCTGCAAGCCTGAGTATTATGACATCTTCAATTGGACAGTTGTCAAACTGACAGCTGTGAAGCCGTTTGAGTAGAGCAGCGTTTAGCGCGCGCGACGGGTTGGGCGTTTTTGTTTTTGTGGGCGTTGATGTCAGTCGTGCAGGCAGGATATTTTGAGAGAGTTGAAAGTTAAATAAAAGGCAGGAGTCAAATAGATGGTTTTGGTCATTTTTTGGTAAATCTCAACTCGTCAGTAATATTTATTTAATTGGGTTTGTTCGTCATAGACAAAATCGGTTGGCTGTAGAGGTTACGGATGACAGCACTAAATCGGTGTCTGTGGTGCATTCCTTTTTTCTGATTTCTCGAAGCGGTCATGATTTAATTCGCTCTTACGTTTTTTGGTAAGTTTCAACTTTCATCCAAAGAAATCATAAAGGAATCCATGCGGAGCCTTTTCGTTATTAGCCATTCGTGTTGTTTCTTGTTATAGTGGTTGTGTGAAGTCGTGACGGGGTGACGTCGCTGGCACGTGTGCGCGTGGCGTGCGTCTACGCATCGCCGTGTGGACTCTTGGACGCCTCTCGCTGAATTGACATTGGGACACCAAGCGGTGATTAAACTGGTTCCACTTTCTTTGCGGGTGCGTACAATTTGCATAATTTCTTTGAAGGATAACCTGTTAGACCACGCGCTGTCTGCACGCGTGTTGTAGAGAGTACCTAACGATGTGGTTTATTGTATTGTAGGAGGTGTCACGTGCGGGCTGAAAAGTAGGATTGCGGATTCACTGTGCCGCGGTTAAGCGGTTGGTTCAGCGTGGAGCTAGGCCGGGCTGCGAAGTCAGCTGCTGTCTCGTCACCTCGGGCCAGTGCGGGCACGAGACGTCACTGGCAAGGGAAGACGGGCAGGCGACGGGCCCGTAGATCGGTCTGGCCCTGCCAGGTATAGACTGCGGTTTAGAGGTCAGTGCAGTGACATTCTGTAGCGTTCCGTACCATTGACCAAATGCAATTACGACCCACCAAGTAGAGAATAAGATAAATTTAAGTTAGTTACACGGGGTCTGTAACCGGGGAACTTTGGAGATAAGTTAATAAACTTTTTGCTGCAGACTTTGGAGTTTTCTTGACCGGCCCCGACAAAAAATACCTTTACAATACCTAGGAATGAGATATTATCTGTTTCTACTATGCGTTCGTCGTTGTATTTTAAATTAATATCAACGCTACCTTTACGATTATAGAATTGTACATATTTTGTTTTTTCTAAATTAGGCTGTAAATTGTTCATTTTCATCCACATTACCATATCATTAATTGTATTAAATATGTCCATATTATATAATTCAATATTATTATCATTACAGGGAATAATTAAGCATCGGCAAACAATATACATTCATGCCTTGGGAAAATCGTTGATATAGAGCAAAAATAATAATGGTCCCAGTACACTGCCCTGCGGCTCCCCGGTTTTAACTTCCTTATAGCTTGATTTTGAGTAATACGCCATATTTTTTCCATCAATATTTTTTCCTTCAACAGATTGTGTGCGCTTGCATAAGTAACTTTGTATCCATCTCAATGCCAAACCACGAATACCATACATTTCACATTTTTGGAGAAGGCGATCATGAGAGACAAAAGCGAAGGTGCTTTGGGCTAAGACAGAAGTATGGGAAAGTTCGAAAGGTGGACTTTATTTTAACGTCATGAAGAGCATTTTCTTCTTCTTACCCAAACGCACCTTACCACAAACGTAACCGCATGTTGTTTATATAGCTGGTTTCATTCAAACGGAGTATTTACATTAAATAATAAAACAGAATGTAACATATTAACTACGTATTATTAGTTCTGGCAACGTATCTCTATACCTACCTACATTTAGAGAGAACTGAAATGGTAACAAGTGATAAAGAATTAAATTAACAATCTATATACGAGTGAAGAATGTCATCTATACTAGTATAAAGAATTTTAGAAAAAAGGGATGCCGGTCACCTTATAATTTGCTCCATATGACTTGAATAATGATGATGATGAGAACATGTCGCCAATAATTGCTTCAACTTCGTGATATCTTATGGCCAGATCGCAACCTGTAAATAACTTATAATTGAGAAGTTCCGGTGGTTTTCTGTGGTTTTCTTCATCAGTTCCACTTCACCAATTTATACTTTGTGTATGTCAAATGCTTCATTTGTTTCTTAAAATAGCAAAATTGCCCAATTACCAAATACCACAATTGCAAGATGGACCTCATCATTAGATCTTCGCCAAAATTATATGGGACTAATTTGAATGTACCTTGCAAACTAAAAAAGACAAAATCATTCAAGCCACATTTGAGCATTCAGGGAACATATGCATAAAAAAACAATTAGGTGACAATTAGGGCGTCCTCCTGGGAAAAACCGGTTCTCAAATTCCCGGGAATTCCCGGGAATTTTATGGTGTCACAAGAGCCGGTACCAAAGATTCCATCCCGGTTGTCCCGGTTCTCTTTTTTAATAGCCACTGTGCGTTGTTTTGCCCAGCTGCGTGGACATCAAGCTGAGCGGGGACACATATCTATGTATCTTAGTGGTACTTTATAGCTTAACAATAATTACGGATTTTAAATTTCAATGATTGAGGTGTTGTAATTGTAAGGAATTGGCAACTTTGTACCTGCGAGCCATTTAGCGAGAGCGTAATTACATCTTCCTTGTCTAACGCGTTGACTCGCGATTTATTGTATGTTGAGGATTGTGGACTTGTGATTGTGAATGTAAAGTGAGACGAAATGCAAAAAATAACTCCAGACTCTAGTTACGGTGAGACTGATTACAGAAACTATGAGACCGAAATTATTTGTTTTATTATATGGAATGAGGCCAGAGACCTGCACAAGAAAATCCGCTATGTGACCAAAGCTTTATCTCCCAACTCTTGGGCCATTGAAGATAGGGAAGGCAGAGTACGCTGTGAGTTACACAGCATATCTAACGTTTGGAAAACCTATTGCCAGACCTTGATGAAATTGAAACGCTACTGGAAATGATAAAATTCCGATCGAAAGCATACGAGCTTTTGGAGAGACTGGTGTTACAATTTTTCACAGACGGAGCAAGCATGGAAGAACTTCTCTTAAAAATGGAAAGTGTCAGTTTGAAGTTTGGTTTGAAGATTAACCGCAGCAAAACCAAGATGATGATTGTGGACAGAGCTAACAAAAACTTGCAAAACATAACTCAAATAGCTAACTGCGGCGTCATGCAACCCATGTGTACCGTGGGGCTCTAATCTCGAATCAGAGAGGCTGCTTCGAAGAAGTCAGTCAATCGACATATGGCTATGGCTCGGACAGCAATGGAGAAGCTGAAGAAAATATGGAGAAACCAAAACATAACGAAGGGAACAAAGATCAGGGTCACAAGCAGATTAGTTTTCTTGTACGCTGCTAAGACATGGACTCTGAGGCAGACCGAAACCAAAAGGGTAGACGCCCTAGATATGTGGTGCTGGAAGAGAATGTTTGGGTTTCCGCACAATCGCCTTCATCCTTGAAGAACTGGGCATCAAAGAACGTCTGTCTGGTATGGTGCAAAGGCAAATCCTGAAATATTTCGGTCACGTGAATTGGTGCGGAAATGAGCCCATAGAACGCCTTTTCGTGCAAGTGAAGGTGGAGGGAAAAAGGTTGAGGGGCAGATCGCCAACGTGATGGACAGACCAAATAAAGGCGGCTGTTGGTGGGCCGCTACATGAGTGCACCAGGTTGACTGCATGCAGGCAGAGGTGGCGGGAAGTGCTGCGACGAGTCCTGTCAGCTGCCGAGGGTGTTACACGATAACCACGACCACTCTGGCAAGAGTGAAGCGACTAAGAAGATCCCAGTTTTAAGAAATGACCTCTAAAGTTATTTTAAATTAATATCTTGAACAAACATATAACAAACATTGCATATATTTTTTGTTATATAGGTACTGCATCACGGTTTATTTGGATTTCATTATGTAATGAGCAATTTCTTAAAAAAAAAACATACGTGGTATCGATTAACCGGGAAGAACCGGGAATCTCGGTTCTGGTCTTGCCTAGAACCGGGAAATTAAATTCATGAAACCGGACCCGGTACTGCACGCCCTAGTGACAATACGACCAATGGAGTATCCTCCTCCGTGTTTGGAGTTGGTTAATAAAACTAAGTTTTTTTTTACCAGCTACGTGTTTTTATTGGCACTTATAGGAGACCACATTAATAGGTGATAAAAAAGACAAGAAGATAAATCTTAGCATTATTCCGCATCCGGGGACCCGTTTCATAAAACCTTTTACTAACTTGTATTACAAACGGAAATCTCTTTTCAACAATATGTATTAAAAAGACGCTTCCCTTGTAATACAAGTTACAAGCTTTTGTGAAACGGGCCCAAGATATTCGAGGACTCACCAAATATTCGTGTGGCATCCATAAGCCACGAATTTTTGTCGAAACCTGGAATATCAATACGCCTACAATTGCGGCACGAGCGAGTATCGAGCGCTCGATGACGGTCTATCTCTTTCGCACTATTGGCGCGTGCGAGAGAGGTGCACTGACTCTCGATACGAGATACTCGCTAGCGCTGATCGTAAACTCAGCTCATGGTAAGCACACTGGTCGCGGCTTTATAAAGCGTCATCGCTAATAACCAAGTACAGCAATGAAAGTCGTTCTGTAATCGATGAATTACATTTATTTGTTTGCGGTAGGCAATTGATCATTTGATTACCTTTTACTGATGGTACCAAAATTACGTACTTATGAGTGATTTGCAAAAAAAAAATGTACCTTTATTTTTTTATTTTTTTTTGTGGGCTTATCTTACACAGGAGCGTACAAGAAATAAACTTTTTAACAAAAACATGAAACCGACTCCAAAAAAAACTAAAAAATATAAAAACAACGCCATAATTCAGTTTCTTCAATTTACTTACAAGTAACCGTTTGTATACTCAATCTATACAGTATATACAATTAATCTTATTTTGGCGTCGGTGCCACATAAAGAATGGGTAAAATATTGAAAATTGACGATTTTAGTAAGTTGTGTCACGATGGCATCGACTCCAAAATAACATTTTTAATAAAATATAATTAAAAGTGTAATATAAATAATAATTAAAAGTGTATCTCGCGACGATTCGAACAAGCCCAAACACGGCTAGGATACATTATTTTATTACATAGATCTGGTGCCTACCTTCCGGCTCCATCATCAAATCAATTCGATGGTACCATTCTCATCAGGAACATTTAAATTTGTGACTATGAAGTTGCTTGGCTAAATTAATCAAGATATTTTGTCGCCACCCGTAAATCATTGAGGAGTTCCGATGGCATTCTGTGGTCTTCTGCATCAGTTCCACTTCACCAATTTACACTTTCTGAATGCAAATGCTTATTATGTTTCTTATAATACCAAAATCGCTATATGTATGCCTACAATATTTAAGGAGTTTCTACAGTCTCCAAATCAAATAAAAAGTGAATAACTTCAATCGAGTACAGGATGACGCCTCTCACGTCATCAGTTCATTAAACACTGGTAGGCAGATACTAGGTATACAATTAATTTGGCCCTTGCTAGCATGAACAGACCGGACCCCACAAACGGCACCCGTTCACGAGTATGACGCATATCTCAGCCATCGCCTCCCTCAAACATATTTTAGGGAAGGTTGCGACCCGATCAACGACGCCACCGTAAGCAAAGACCTTTAAGCGAGCATGACATGCTCACACTGCCAGGCATTAAACACTAATAGTATTGCCCGGTGAGAAACAACAAATGTGCTCTCATGTTACATTAAATGCGAACTATTATTACCTCTTAAAATAATGCTTGCTTTACATACACAAGACTAAACTACTGGCTTAAAGATATCTGCTCGGGATCCGGCAAAGATCGTCCATCTCGACCGATTAGCACGATATTACGGCACAAATGATGCTCGGGACGAGCATGACTTAGCGGAGGGCAATGTTGCGAAGACCATAGCGTAGTCGAGTATTGTTTACTAAATCTGTATCAGTTTTTCGCAGACTAAATTAAGAATCGAATGGCCCTGTCGTAAGACAGTGGCTTAATGATCTTGAGGTCGGCGGTTCTAATCCCAGCATGGGCGAGCTTTTTGCAAGTTTTCTTTGGATGTTTAGATTTTAGTATGTGAGACTAAAGTTTCTAGAAGATAAGAACATTCCGTGCCATAGAAGTTTAAAGGACAAATGTATGGGATTGGAATATGCTAGAACCTTCGACACAACCCAATTTACTAGAAACACGACGCTACTCAAAACAGCAGAATAACGAAAATATGACGATAAAAAGTTACAAAAGACAAGCGAAATTAACGGGTATAAAAGGCGGTGAATCTGACATGAGCAGCAGTCTTAAAGTGGCAAGCGAAGGAGAAACAAGTGGAAAGAAGAGGAAGTTAAAAGTGAAGTGATAAAAGTGAAGTAGTGGAAGTAAATAAGAAAGTGTTCAGTGTCAGTAACTTAGTGTGTGTGCTATACAGGTGCGAAGTTTAGTATCGGTACCAGGACGCGTTTAACAGTGAATCACTGCTACTGTAAGTCGTGAATAAACTAACGTGGAACTGTCAAGGTGTTTTAACTCTATCCTATACCCCACGCTCGTAACAATATCTTTAATGAACAGACATTTCGTTTTTACAACTCTTTAATAGTATAGATGTATGACTTACTAGAAGGTGCCCGCAACTTCGTCCGCAGAGGAGCAAAAAATCATAGCGTATAGTCGGGTAAAAAGTTATCCTATTACCATCCTATAAACTAGCTACCCGTGTACCAAAAATAGTTGAAATCCGTTTAGCCGATTTGGCGTGATGAAACCGCAACGACACATACAAACAACCAAACAATCCCAAAAAATATAGTCAGTGACCTCAAAATACTCCGTTAATATATATTTTTTTGAAAATATCTTTAATGTACAGTCATTTTATTTTTACAACTTTATAATAGTATAGATTAGAATCTTGCACATTTGTGAAGTCTAACCTTGACAACACACTACTCGTAAACAATATATACATCGTCACTAATTTGAAAAAAAGCTTGTATTTCTAATAATGTTTAGGAAAGCCGAAGTAACTTAACTACTGTGTTTTCTCTTGGAGCTAAATGAAATAAGTGCGTCGGGTAAGACGGAATTATACATACATACATATAATCACGCCTTTTTCCCATTACGAGGTAGGCCGAGACTACCTCTTCCACTTGCTACGGTCCTGGCATACAACTGCCGCTTCATTAACATTCATTAATCTCTCTTCATGCATGCTCGCCGGTTTAGAGTACTTTTCACTTGGCCTTTTTTAGAATGTCTCCAATCTGATCGCGAAACATTTGTCTAGGCCCTTCTAGGCCTCCTCTTCCAACATTTCCACTTACATTCGCTTTGTAGAACTTGTACCTCTTTATGCATCCATTTGTGCTGTCACAACTCTTTCGCTTTGTGTCATTCACACACAGAATATCAATATTTCTCGCATCCATTACCTGACATACTTCATCTATTATATCATTCATTCCTCCCCTTACATTTAACGTAGCAAAGCGGCTCTCTATATACGAGTAGCCCAGTCTTCGCTCTCGCTAAATTATGGGAAAGACTACAATTTTACAGAAAATGCTCTAAAGGTGCTGCCTCTCTTAAACTTAAGTGCCTGTAATGTTTCAGATTCGATTTTGAGCATTATATTACAGTACTGCCTTCCTGACTTAACACATTCACTACTACATATATGCGTTCACCTCCATACAAGTTTATTCCTAGGCCACGCCCCCTGGCAGTGAATGCCTTAACGAGAATTCTCTTTCCTCACTGATTTAATGCTCGACTCTGTAACGTTACATTATAGCTGTCGGCAAACTTCTTGGGCATAATCTTGTACAAAGTATAATCAGTAAATTAGAATCAGATCATTTAGGCCAATTAATGGAATTTGAGATATTAAGGGAAAATATAGTGAAAAAACAAATTACTTTTGTACCGTTAACCACAGACCGTGTGGAAAGAATGAAGCAACATTTGTTTCAGGCCCTACCCGTTCTGTCTTCTGAAATGAGTCCTAATCACATGTATGATTCATTCTTTACAACTTTTATGAAACATTATAATACAATATTTACTTCCAAATCGGTTGTGGCTGGCGGTGCACCAGTATTTAGCGAATGGGCTACTGCCGACTTACACAAACGTAGACAAGCACTGTATGCCATGTATGAGGAACGGCGGCTTAATACGAGTGATGAATTTAAAGAACATGTAAAGCAATATTCGAAACAGTTCAAAATTGATTGTCATATTGCCAAACGTAATTATTTATCCCAGAAAATCAAAAATAGTTCTAATATTATCAAAACTACCTGGAAAGTGATGAATGCGGAGACTGGTACATCAAGGCACGCAATTAGTGATCTAGAATTAAAAATTGATGGCAAAATTATAGATTCTAGTTTAGATGTAGCAACAAAATTTGTTGTGGTGTTTAAATTCATCACCTTCGTCTGCCGTTTTGTTGTTAAAAGAAAACGTCCCAGAATGTAGTAAGGACTTTTATTTTGAACATGTCAGTCCTTCAGATGTAGTAAAGGCATTTAAATCAATTAATGTCAAAAAAACCAATGACCTATGGGGGGTCTCAGTCCATGCTGTCAAATCCCTAATAGAAGTAATAGCGCCTGACTTGGCAGATATATTCAATAACAGTGTTGACTGCGGTGAGTTTCCTGATCTGATGAAACATAGCAAAATAACTCCTTTATTTAAATCAGGTAGTACCTCTGACCCCACTAACTTTAGACCAATATCTGTACTACCTACATTTAGTAAAATTTTTGAAAAGCTAATTCTATATCAATTGTTAAAACATTTTAATTTGAATAATTTGATGCATAGTAAGCAATTCGGTTTTACGCGGGGTCGCTCGACATCCAACGCCGGAGTTGAGCTCGTAAAACACATTTTCGATGCCTGGGAGGAATCGCAAGATGCTTTAGGCATCTTCTGTGATTTATCTAAGGCCTTCGATTGCGTTAATCATGAGACACTGATCAGGAAGCTACACCACTACGGAGTTAAAGGATTAGCACTAAATTTATTAGAGTCTTATTTAAATGGTAGAATACAAAGGGTTGACGTGAATGGAAAGCGTTCACCGGGGTCATTAGTCTCTATGGGTGTGCCGCAGGGATCAATATTGGGACCTTTCCTGTTCCTTATCTATATAAACGACTTGCCACACCTCGTAAAGACCCACCATGAGATAGTTTTGTTTGCAGATGATACGTCTCTAATTTTCAAAGTCGTACGAAATCAACGATCCTACAATGACGTAAACAATGCTATCTGTGAAGTAGTAAATTGGTTTAATGTAAATAATTTATTGTTGAATGAGAAAAAGACTAAATGTGTTAAGTTTGTCACGAGTAACGTAAAACACGAGCAAGCAAGCGTTATGGTAAAAGGTGAGGAACTGGAACTAGTTAATAGTACAGTCTTTCTCGGTATAACATTAGATTCTAAGCTCCAATGGGGTCCCCATATTGCTAATTTCTCGAATAGACTGAGTTCTGCAGCTTTTGCAGTAAGTAAGATTCGTCAATTAACAGACGTGATAACGGCTCGATTAGTGTATTTCAGTTATTTCCACAGTATTATGTCGTATGGCATCTTACTATGGGGCAGTGCTTCCGACATTAATACTATATTTGTTCTGCAGAAGCGGGCTGTTCGTGCGATATATAAAATGAACTATAGAGACTCGCTTAGAGATAAGTTTAAGGACATTAATATAATGACAGTGCATTGTCAATACATTTATGAGAATATTATGTATGTACATAAAAATATTACCGACTTTAAGAAGAACTGTGATATACATAATATTAATACTAGAAATAAGCATAAGCTCGCAGTGCCTGCTACTAGGCTCCATAAAATAAGGAGATCATTCATGAGTAACTGTGTGAGATTTTATAATAAACTTCCTAGCAGCATAACAGAGTTGTCTATTGGTAAATTCAAAAATATTGTGAAACGAAAATTATTTTCTAAAGCTTATTATAACACACAAGACTACATGAATGATGAAGCCGCGTGGGATTAATGTAAATAGTAATACATGACGCTACTATTTACATTAATCCCACGCGGCTTCATATATGTATAGTATATGAATAATGATTTTAACGAATACCTAAGGTATTATTATTATTTTAATCTTAATAGTTTTATATATTCTGACATTTAGAATTTTATTCTAGACACATTCTAGATTATATATTTTTTATTGACAATCCTTTTGGGATTTATCTTATTGATTATTTTAATTTTTAAAATGATGATTTTATCAATAAGTTAAATGATCTGATTAGGTTTTTCTGGGTTTCCCTAATCCTTGCAGCAAATGTTGGATCATATTGTATTTCTCCCAGCAAACATTCACTCTCATGTAACTGACATTTCGAAAGTGCTTGTAACTAGGCCTACTTGAATAAAGAATATTTTGATTTGATTTGATTTGATTTGACTGCGAAGTAACCGATTTAAGGTGCGTCCTCATTTGTATCATTTGCCCGATCAGATCTTCGTTCCGTGGCATGATCGCGTGTTACGATCACGCGTTCGGACGTTGCGCCGATCCGATCGCTCGAAATGCATGTTGCTACGCGTATCACACACTTACATCGGACAAGTGGGGCCTGATCGCCGCGCCGACAGTGAGCGTCCAAGCAGCGCGATACGCAGTCATGCCACGCCACGGTTGATCGGATACGAGCAAATGATACAAGTGTGGACGCACCTTTACGTACAAATGTACATGCGCAGATCCACCATTTTTGTTCAAGAAGTTTGCACGGGATCTGTACAGGCGAATGAGGATGAGAGTGACGGATCACCTTTAAAGGCGTTGAAATACAGTTAACCTTTCTTCCTCCACTTCCCCGTATTTTTGTCTTACCCCAACGCACCTTAGAATAGTAAAGAGCTCACTCAATCAATGACAAAGTTAACAATAAGGATTATCAACCCTAAAAAGATCTGGTTTAAAAAAGTAACACTTTTAAGACTTATTAGGAGATGATGGAAGAATTTAATTAGCAAAATTACATTCCTTCATTCTGAAGTGTCAAACTATTGTGGAACTAGAACACTAACATATATGATTCATTATGAAATATCAAAAGAGATAATTAGAAGTAGTCAGCTCGAATACAATTTTGGAGTTCGGTACAGATTCAAAATATTAACTGCGCTGGCTCGATACTCATACTTCGTTGAACTTAAGCTCTAGTTATGCTAGGATAACTTCTATGAGCATTCTCTATGCCATTATAGATAGATTTCTGTATGAAATGATTATTAGAAAGAGTTGTAAACTAAATTATAATATATGAAAAATGGTTCACTGACTATGTCACTTCATGAGATAATATTGAACCGCTAGAATCATCTCCTTATTTTCCCAACAGTATAACTTTGTTAAAAGCTAATGGCGGCTACCGGCATGAGCGTTCGTATACAGAATAGGCTTCCTTCATGTCTATCGGATACAAGAGATTTCCATACTTGTAATCAAAATATTGTTTAAAATCCTTTCCTGGATTCGATTTCTATGTTAATTCTTAATTATACAAGCCATAAAAAAAGTCATATTCCCCGGATACCAAATGAACACCAAGTCAGATCTTTTTACAGGTTTTAAGGCACTTGTTTTCAAGAATTGTTTCTTGAATTTGCCATTTTCTCAATTTCTTTGATATTTTGAAAGAAAACGTTCTCTACGTTAAAATCAACACAAATCCTCTCATTTATGGATTAAGTGAACTCTTCTACTTTTTTATATACCTAGAAAACTTATTATTTCATATCTGAAATCATACGCCATACATAGACGATAAATGTTATTATTTCCTTAAATGGATAAAATAATTATATGTTCACTGCTATGTTCTATAAACATATAACTATATTTTTACTGGTCAGTAGACATACACACTTCTCACGGGTATGCTAATATTGATTTTCTTCGATTATCAATATAAATCCTTCTCGTATAAAGGATAGAGTAAACGATCTGAGTTCTGATAAATACTTTAATAAACTATATATTCTTATTTGCAAAATTATTATATTTCTCATATAATTGATGTTAAAACATGTTCTTATTATTTCACTGTACTCTTTGTACCTTTCGTAGTTACTTTAATTAACCATGATTATTGATCACACTAGACACTGTTCAAAGATCCCATCTAGTTCTTTTCTAGAAGATAGATCTTAGGCCATTCTTAGCAAAATGTTAGGGATGTTCAATAATACATTTCTAAATCGAGATTTCGTCCATTCCTTTAGACTAACCTCATCACTATTGCAAAACAGGTTCCATTACCAAATTGCACAACAAAACATTAATCAATATAACACAAATTTGTATTTCTAATCACGACATTCCTCTCTTATTCCTGGATTAAGTGAACTCTTTTATTCCTTCACAAACCCTGAAAACTTTACTTTTGAAAAACATACGCTATTCGTAGACGATAAATAAATGTCATTCCTTCTCATGAACACATGTGCTCTGATTACTTGTTATTTTCCTCAGTACACTTCGACAAGGAATCTCCAAAACCTTTTGTACATTATTTCCTTATGAATGTCAATCAAACAAGATGTTATACAGGATTCGTCAAGACTCTTTGTTTGACGATTCATATCCCGGCCATTCTTAGCGAAGCATCGTCTGATCCACAATATCAATTGAATGAGTATTTGCCCTTTCTTAGACAATTAAGCACACTACTTTTAAAACAGATTCCTTCATCGAATCGCACATTATCTCAAAAATATAATAAAAATATTTTGATAATAATATAAATTTAAACTCGTACTTTTTATCTTGTTTTTGATTTGATAAAACTACCAAAAGATGGTGTAAGTTTGTATTTAGTAACTTGTCACAGACTATATTTTAACAGTAGATTCATGATTTTTGTGAAGAATAATATTAAATGGTTTTAAGTTAAACACAATGGGACTACAATTACATAAATAGAATTAGAACATTGCTTCAATAAAGTATTATGTTTGGTTAATGAAAATGACCGAATATTCGGAGGTTAAGTAATAAGTTTAATGAAAACCCTTATTCCCAAAATAAGTAATGTGTGTGCCTATCTCTCCCCAAAATAACCTATTCTGCTGTGAACAATACTAGAGGAAATTCCTCACATTTACATTTAATCGTGTAAAGTGGTGTATGGGACCCTCATTAAGCTTCTAAATGCGTTCGATGAGTAAGTCGATATTTGTGTCTAATACTCGTGTAATTATCTCCCCCTGACGCGGATAATGAAACTCCAAGGTGCGTTCAAGTAAGACATTGGCCCTATCCGTGTAGTATTATGGTTATATATATGTCGTGGAGCGTGCAACGGAACGTCAAGTCCGAACAGATTTAGGTGTATTCGGAATGAGGTTGTGGCAACACTGATTTGAGCGGGAAACCGACGAGAACCGTTGGCAACACTACCAGCTGTCACTTCAAAATGGCGCTCGAAACGCGCGGGAAATGTTCGATGACAGTTGCTTTGACAGTTGACGTTGGCGGGCCCGGAGCTCACTTTTCGATCAAGACGCCGGACAGTACGGTTGTATTCCTAACCTCATTACGACTTCACCACGTTCCGTACTAGAATCGTAATCTGTTTTCATCCGTGTTGTTTGGTTATTTTGCATTGATTGTTATTGAAATTAATCGTAATAAACGTGAAGAGTGTAAACCCAGTTTTATTTCGATAAAATATCATGGACGAGTGTGTTAAAAGTACCGAATCTCCACCTACCCCGCTCGACCCTCCGTCATCAGGCGTGGGATTGAACCATGACGAAAATCAACGTGACGCGCCCATGGGTTTGATAAACAATGAAGAAAATCAACGTGACGCGTACATTAACGATGATTCAAGATGGCGGTTGATCATGGAGCAGCAAAATCGTAACTTTCTCGCGCTGATTGAAGCAATGAAGGTACCGACTGCGAAAAAAGACATTCAGTTACCGGAATTTAACCCGGACAAAGACAACGTGGACGCTCGCGCATGGGTAACTACAGCGGACATGTGCATCACGAATCCAGATCTACAAGGACCGGAGCTTATGATGGCGTTGAGCCGCGCGCTGAAAGGCCAGGCCTCCGCGTGGCTGTCGCAAGTTTCATTTCACGGAATGATCTGGACAAATTTTAAGGACCTGTTCACTGCAAGGTACGAATGTGCGGAAACTGCTGCTGCATTTTTGATTAATTTGCACAATGGTAGACCTAAAGACAATGAGTGTTTGGCTTCCTACGCGGCTTCGTTGATGTCATCCGTAATGTCTAAATGGAAAAACCTTACCGTGGAGCAGATTGCTGTATCGACCATCTTAGCGCACATCTCTCAATTTGAACATCGGATCCAACGGTTATCTTTTACGCAAGATATTACGACAAGGAACCGTATGCAGCAAGAATTGAAGGCTGCATCGTTTATGAAGCGGAAGTCATCTAGCCAGAACGATCACAGCCACGATGCAAAGAGATCCCGTCAAAATACTGAAGCACCACCTGTCAAATGCTACGTGTGTGGAAAAATGGGTCATAAACCGATACACTGTCGCTCAAGAAAAGTAACAACACATCAAGATGTTAGATCGACTGGTGATATCCCTCCTAAGAAGACATCGACGGCGCCCTCTGTCACCTGCTACGGGTGCGGCTCCGTCGGCCACTACGCGAAGAACTGTCCACGTGGAAGAAGCGGAGCGGCGGAGAGCAGCACCAGCAGCGCCACGGGGTCGTTGCAGGAGAAGCGGGTCAACGTCTGCGTGGTCAACACGCCTACTGGGATGCTGCGACATGCTGGTGAGCAGTTTCTTTTTACATATGACTCTGGAGCTGAGTGTTCTTTAATTAGAGAATCTGTAGCATGCAAATTTCGTGGGCAACGTGTGAATAATGTTGTTACATTGACTGGTATAGGGCAAACTGCTATTTGTAGTACAGTTCAAATTTCATGCCAAATTGAGATTGATGATATTCCTTTGGAGGTAGTTTTTCACGTGTTACCCGATCATTGTCTGCATTATGATATCATGCTTGGACGCGAGATGCTAGCCTTAGGCATCGCAGTACATATGTCAGCTGACAGATTGTCATTTACTCGATCCAAAATTGACAATAGGTGTGACACTGACAAACCCAACATTGACTTTGACTCTCTTGACACCGATGTACCCTCAGAATTCAGAAACGAGTTAGTAGAGCTTTTAAAATCATTTGACAGTTCATTTACGAACGGTGTCCCTACTAAACGCGCTGATACTGACCCTATGAAGATACGATTGAAAGATCCGAACCAGACTGTGTACCGACGTCCCTATAGGTTGAGCCCCGATGAGCGTAGCGTAGTTCGTGGTAAAGTAGATGAGCTTCTTAAGGCGAATATTATCCGACCCAGCTCGTCACCATTCGCCAGTCCGATACTTCTGGTAAAAAAGAAGGACGGGTCTGACCGAATGTGTGTCGATTATCGCGGACTCAATGATAACACGATACCCGATAGGTTCCCCTCCCCCTGATTTCAGACCAGATCGCCCGATTACACGGTGCACATTATTTTACCAGTTTAGACATGGCCTCTGGTTTCAATCAGATACCAATACATCCCGACTCTATTGAGTGTACTGCGTTCATTACTCCTGATGGCCAGTATGAGTACCTCGCTATGCCCTTTGGTTTAAGGAATGCACCATCAGTTTTTCAACGTGCCGTCATTCAAGCTCTTGGCGATTTGACCAGTACGTACGTGGTCGTCTATATGGACGACGTGCTGATAATCGCGGACAGCAGGCACTTGAACGACTGAAGGTAGTCCTTCAGACACTAAACAGTAAAGGATTCTCACTCAATGTTAAAAAATGCTCCTTTTTGAAAAATAAAGTAGAGTACCTAGGTTTTGAGGTCCAAGACGGTGAGATTCGACCCAATCCCAAAAAGATCGAAGCATTAACTGCTTTACCTCCCCCAGAAACCGTTACTCAGTTGCGCCAATTTATTGGCTTAGCCTCCTACTTCAGGCAGTTTGTGCCTAAGTTCTCACAAGTCATGGCCCCTTTATACTCTTTGCCGACCGGAAACGGAAATTAATTGGAAACCGGAACATGAGGAGATAAGACGTCACATAGTCTCTATCTTGACCAAAGAACCCGTTTTATCTATTTTCAACCCCGATGGCGAAACTGAGCTTCATACAGACGCTAGTGCCGTAGGTTATGGTGGCATCTTAATTCAGAAAGTCGAAGGCGTACCACACGTGGTTGCCTACTACAGCCACCGTACCACGACAGCTGAGTCAAAGTACCACTCATATGAGTTGGAAACTCTCGCGGTCGTGAATGCGGTGAAACACTTCAGGCATTACCTGCATGGCCGGAAGTTTGTTGTCGTCACCGACTGTAGCTCACTGAAGTCGGCACGTAAAAAGCTCGATCTAACCCCTAGAGTCCACAGATGGTGGGCTTTCCTTCAAAGTTTCGATTTCGACATCGTACATAGAGACGGAAAGCGTATGGCGCACGTGGACTTTTTCTCACGAAACCCCACCCCCCTGAAACCCAGTAAGACATTCGATAAGGTAGAGCTTAAACAGATCAACGTCACTGAAATATCTCAAAATTGGCTCCTAGCGGAGCAACAGCGAGATAGTGGCATAGTGAAACTCGTAGGTGACCTTGTTGATGAAAAACTAAACCCTGACGTGGCCAAAACGTACGAACTTCGTTCCGGTATGTTGTATCGCAGGATACAGCGTTACGGAAAAACTCGTTGTTTACCTGTAATCCCTAGATCGCTACGATGGTCTATCGTTCATAATGTGCACGAGGGACTGATACATTTGGGTTGGGAGAAAACTCTCGAGAAAATGTACGACTTTTACTGGTTTGAGAACATGTCAAAATTTGTAAGAAATTTTTTTGATAATTGTGTAACATGTAAAGTTTCTAAATCTCAGTCAGGCAAAATTCAGGCAGAATTACATCCTTTACCCAAAGTAGCGATCCCTTGGCACACGGTGCACATAGATGCTACTGGCAAGCTCAGCGGGAAGAGTGATGCAAAAGAATACGTCTTTGTTCTCATAGACGCATTCACAAAGTATGTAATTTTGCATCACACTCACCACATTGACACAGCTAGCAGTATTGAGGCTGTGGCAAAAAGTGTGTCGTTATTCGGTCCCCCAACGCGACTCATAGCAGATCAAGGTCGCTGCTTTGCAAGTCAGGAATTCCGTAACTACTGCAACTCGATCAAAGTTAAGTTGCATCTGATTGCCACTGGAAGCTCACGGGCTAATGGCCAAGTAGAGCGAGTGATGTCGACCCTAAAGAATATGCTCCTTGCGGCCGAAACGTCTAATAGGTCTTGGCTTGACGCTCTTCCTGATGTGCAATTAGCCCTAAATAGCTCATTCAATCGTGTGACTCAATCAAGTCCGTTGGAATTACTCATAGGCAAGGTGACTAGGCCTGTAGATGTTATGTTGGCTGACGATGTAGAGCAAACAGTTGATATTTAACGGGCTAGGTCGACTGCTGTGACCAATATGAAGAAAACAGCTGACTATGACAAAACACGTTTTGACCAATCAAAAGCTAAGATCGTCCCATTTTGCGTAGGTGATTTCGTTTTACTAAAGAACGAGGAACGAAATCAGACAAAACTAGACCCCAAATATAAGTGACCATTCAAGGTCATTGAAGTGATAGAAAATGATCGGTACACACTTAAGGCTTTAAATTCTCGATGCACTTATAAGTATGCCCACGATCGTTTGCGAAAAATGCCCAGTAATGATGTTATGATAGAAACTGATGATGACAATGATGATGATGTGACGGATGTAGATAGAGATACTAATTGACCACTATTCAACATTGTTTTTATTTTAGATTGTGGTATCTTAGTTCGGTTATGCATCACTAGATTTAGGTGATGTGTGATGTTGCTTAACGGAGGCAACTTGAGATATCGTCACTCGAGGGAGTTGGCAAGGACTCGTCACTCAAGGGAGATGGCATGAGCTTTTATCACTCGATTTAGGTGATCATAGCGACCATATGCGCTCGATGGAGGCGTATTATGGGTGAGGTACGTAGCGGCGGATTGATACTTTTTGCGAGTGTAGAACGAATATTGTCATTTTGAGTAGTGTGAATACTGGTCAATGGTTTGAATTCTGTGAACTAAATTGTAATTATTACTTGAAAATAAAAGTTGTGATTGATTATTAGAGTACTTATTGAAATTATTGCAAAGTAATAGTCTAGTTACTTATTTTAAGTATAGTCAGGTTGGCCGAGACTGTTTGATATTGCGGTCCTTCTCTCTCTTTCCAGTTACATCACACAGGGACGTGTGACGTGTCAAGATGGCCGTGTCGTGGAGCGTGCAACGGAACGTCAAGTCCGAACAGATTTGGGTGTATTTGGAATGAGGTTGTGGCAACACTGATTTGAGCGGGAAACCGACGAGAACCGTTGGCAACACTACCAGCTGTCACTTCAAATTGGCGCTCGAAACGCGCGGGAAATGTTCGATGACAGTTGCTTTGACAGTTGACGTTGGCGGGCCCGGAGCTCACTTTTCGATCAAGACGCCGGACAGTGCGGTTGTATTCCTAACCTCATTCCGACTTCACCATGTTCCGTACTAGAATCGTAATCTGTTTTCATCCGTGTTGTGTTTGGTTATTTTGCATTGATTGTTATTGAAATTAATCGTAATAAACGTGAAGAGTGTAAACCCAGTTTTATTTCGATAAAATATCATGGACGAGTGTGTTAAAAGTACCGAATCTCCACCTACCCCGCTCAACCCTCCGTCATATACATAAATTTAACGGGGAGACCAAGATTCAAAAACCATAGCTGGTATCCAAGGGTGTGGAAATCCCACATGTCCTTCGTAAGGTCCCCTCTTCCTCCGACCAGATCAATGAATCTTGTAGGCAAATCACTGCACTTATAAATGGCTAGTGTCCAGACTGCCTAATCTGGATAAATTACTGCGAGTCGAAAATGTCCTCGTTTATCACTGTTACATATAAGAACATTTTATTTGATAACCATGTACCAAAACATCATTCGGCATAAAATTTGCTTTCTAGCTAATTATGTAGGTGGCCGCTGTCGGGAATAGTTAAACAACACTTGATTTTTGAAGTGTCCTTTAATAGTTACGTAGGTGCAGATACAGTGATTATTAATTACTAATTACTTAAAATTACTGATCACGATCGATCACGACTGTTTGCTACCGCGATGGAAGACAAAAAGCAACTAATTATCCACTCAGCATTATCGTGACAAATGATTAATTGATTATTGGGAAAACGGTGACTCGATGGTGATCTTCCAGTCAGCAGTATTATCGTGGGAGCCGGTCGAACGGTTATCGGGAAAGCGGTGACACAATGATGACTGTCAAGGGCGTGGGAGCCTCGTGACGTAACAAGCTTAAAACACAAAAATACCCAACAAAATTAATTTAATAATTAAAAATAAATCCGACAGAAATTCCCCTTATAATTGTTTACTACCTCTTACTATGTTACTCGTTCGACGATCAAGTAAAAAGTGATCCCAACTCCTCAAATGTTCCCCATTTATACTAAAAATCCTTGACAAATTAGACTACCTGTAAAAGTAGTACTTCTGTCACATGTTAGACTACGTAGACATGTAGGACATTTAAAAATAGGTATGTAGGCATTTATGATTTAACGATTTGTTTACTTTTGTAGTTTAGGTAGTATACCTATAAGAATTAGGTATTTTTATCTAGTAACTATAGTTTCATGTTCAAATCTGTTTTATGAGATTAATAAGGGGTGGACAAATATGATTATACGAAAAAAATGGTGTCGAGCGCATGTGATCGTTACACCGCTACTTAGTTTGATAGTTAAATAAAAAATATGTATATATCTGGGGGGGGGGGGGGGGGCACTCCATACATGTAACAGAAATGAAAAAAAATATCGGCAAATATAATAAAAAGGTGTGGCACATATTTCGTCAGTACTTCTAAAAACACTTTGAGCTTTCTAGAAAAAAATATGGTTTACTGAATATTTTCCGAAATATTCGCTGCGAAAGTATCAAAGATTGTGTCCCCCCCCCATCTATTTTCTAAACGGTAAGTTCTAAAAGTATGAAAAAATTTACAAATATGAAGCTTAATAAATACTTTCAACGAAAATTGTTTTCAACATGATCGGATATACCGATTTTAAGCTATTGCCAAAAAACTGCGCTTCTCAGCAAAAGGACGTAAGTGCCGGGGAGATACGCTCTTTTGTTAGTGTTTTTTTTTTCATATCGTATTTTTTTTCATCTGTAGTGCATTTTATTGTATAAACGGCTGCGGAACCCTTCATGGGCGAGTCCGACTCGCACTTGGCCGCTTTTTCCATTTTTTTTCTACTGTCAAATACCCTATTACCTAGCAGTTATTTTAATTTTAATATTTCCTCACATTAAACAGAAACCAAACAATTCACTTAAGAAGTAAATTGTTTGGTTTCTGTTTTGGGCGATGCATTTTTGTCTGTTAAATAGTCCTCTACCGTGTGTGAATGAATGTGAAATGTCAATGACAATTATACTTCATTACCGAATATCCCCTGTAGAAGACGATATCCTTCAACCTGTCTACCAGATACAACTGTTTCTGCTCATCGTAGTAGCCCATGTCTTCTGTAATGTAGAACCCATGTTCGTCCTGGTACTCCGAGGTGGCCCTCAGGTAGCCCTTCATGAGAGATGGACTTCGGGCACAGATCTCCCCGCGTTGGTTCGGGCCTAGTAGCTCCCGCGTGATCGCGTCCACCACCTGAACATAGAACAATGTGCAAAAATATTCTTGAAACACAAAGATCCAAATAATGAAAAAAATTCAATACTCCGACCGGATTTGAACCAGTGCCTTGTGCCTTGCCGGGGCGCCCGCTCTGCCAATTGAGCTACAGAGCCCAGTCAGCTTCTCTTCTTCATAGTCTTCAAATTTTGTTACTACTTGTTACAAGATCTTTTGTATTTTTAACCGGCTTTTCGCCGTCAGCGCACCTGGTGAATATCTATGAAACTAAATGTTCACCCTAACAGAGCGAACTTTACAGTTGCCACATGCTGGCTAGAGATGTCGCTGTAGTGTAAACATTGTTTTTTTACGAAAATCTTGATGTTTTACCACCACGATGTTCGTGATTTTTAAAATCTTCGTGGTTAAAATCCGGTCGGAGTCTTGAAATTTTTTCATTATTTGGATCTTTTTATGTCAAGAATATAGATTCTTAGTGATGAAGTTCACTAAAAATCAATGTGCAAAAATGATAATTTCTTTGGGTCGGTATCAAATCGTTTTGGCTAACATGTCATTATAACATGTCAGAGTTTTAAGAATAAAGGGACAGTTATTTATACAATAAAAGCACAAGACCAACTCATTGATGCTACTCGAAATCTAGGTAACAAGGACTTAGATTCTGTGATACCTAGCGATATTAATAAAACCGGAGGTCTTCCGAATGTATTGAAAATATTCGTAGGAGCTAAAGTGATGTTGAGGACGAACATTGACGTGTCGAAAGGTTTAGTGAATGGCAATATGGGTTTTATCACAGAAATTATCTGGCCAAATTTTCGCAGAGGCCAACTATACGCGGAAGACATCCCGTCAGTCCGTATCGATTTCGGATCAGATGGTGTGCACATGATTAAACCAATATCGATACAGTTCCCAGCGAAATACAGTTATGGAACTGCTGAGAGACGAATGTTGCCATTAATCCTGAGTTGGGCTTCGACCGTCCACAAGATGCAAGGTTGTACAGTCGATCATGCAGTCATTTATCTAGGCTCGCGACTGTTTGCTGCTGGACAAGCTTATGTAGCACTTAGTCGTGTAAGATCTTTAGACGGTATTCGGATTGAAGAACTCGATTGTTCTAAGTTAACAGGAAAAACCCCATGCAACAGTGAAGCTTTTAATGAAATGATGAGATTACGAAATAATTTGTGAGAAATTTCAATACCACATGTCTATAAATAACTAATTGATAAATCGAACTAAAAATGGAAAATAAATAATAGTTTAAAAAAACTAAAAAAACACGCTTTTATAGCTAACCGAACTAAAAATTAGAAAATAATTTTTAATTTCAGAGAGTTTATAATACAGTATTAGAAGATCGAACAATCAATCAGAATTTATCGCCTCAAAATAAAATTATAATAAAGTTTAAGTTATTAACAAAATAATTCAATTCAGAGTAAAAAGCGTGGGGTGCATTTTACTACTCGTACTTTTCATAACTCTCCTCTCATAGATAGTTGCCAATAGAATAGTTGTTGCATTTACTTTATCAAGCACCCCACGCTGTTTACTCTGAATTGAATTCTTTTGTTAATAACTTAAACTTTATTATAATTTTATTTTGAGGCGATAAATTCTGATTGATTGTTCGATCTTCTACTACTGTATTATAAACTCTCTGAAATTAAAAATTATTTTCTAATTTTTAGTTCGGTTAGCTATAAAAGCGTTTTTTTTTAGTTTTTTTAAACTATTATTTATTTACCTCTGTCTGTCCATACAACTAACCGATATATAAACACATTACCCTCCTTTGCGTCGCGCAGTGGGGCAAAAATGACCCCATACTTCGTACATTTTCCTCAGGAGTAGAGCTCTGCTAAAACACTGGATTTTCAAACTAGATTTTGATACGGCCGTTTTTAGCGTATATTTAGTACGGAACCCTCGGTGCGCGAGTCCGACTCGCACTTGGCCGGTTTTTTTTCATATTTTTTGGACATACCGTTTCGAAAATAGAGAGGGGGGGGGACACAATTTGTGCAACTTTCGGAGCGATTATTTCCGAAAATATTCACTAAATCAAAAATTTGTTTTAGAAACCTCAGTCTTTTTAAAAGAACTATCGAAATATATGCCACACATTATTTACTATATATAGCTATACATACTCCAAATTTCATTAATATACATTTAGTAGTTTTTTAGTGAAATGCCTGTGCTATACGGATGGACGGACGGACATGACGAAGCTATAGGGGTTCCGTTTTTGGCATTTTTAAAAACACTTACAAACAAAATAACACCACACCTACACACTGACAATGTTTTGCGTAAACCGACCCGCGATTTCCCCTGTATGTTGGCAGCGGGGAATGGATCCGTATGACATCTCCATTGGCTATATTGGCATTAGTCCCACCGCCGGCGAGAAAGCGAGCAACTATCGACTATTTTCTCGCCCAATTCGCTTAAGAAACGCACAATAGATGTAGACGCCGTGTCAATAAAAGAGATACATATAGGAGAGAGTTCTCGCCGTCAGTTTGAACAGCCAGCGATGAACTATGAATATATGTGTCTCTTACTAACACAGGATCTGTATTTTTTGTTCGTTTCTTGGGCGAGAAAATCGCCGATAGCTAATCGCTCCCTCGCCCTTGGTGGGAGCAGTGCCTTAGTTGTAAGCTGACAATGACGTGTTCCAACCCCTTTAAGGTACAAGACAAGTGCCGAATAATTGATAACACCTGTCTTCATAATCATAAATATGGAAGCCGAAACTTAGTCGCATTATAAAAATTGAACCAAATCGATTGAAACGTTAAAGTAACAGTTAGGTAAATATACAATTATTGCTCGTTTAAAGGATATAACTTATACATACTGTATGACGTCATACAATAAAAAAACTATAGACATTAATTCACTTTTATTTTATTTATTAAAAAACCAGCCAAGTGCATGTCGAACCGTACTCTGCGTAGGGCTCCGCATCCGCAGCCGTTCATACTAAAAAAAACACTACAGATGAAAAAATACGAGTACGATATGAAAAAGTGCACTAGCAAAAAAGCGTATCTCCACAGCACTTCGACCTTTTGCTGAGAAGTGCCGTTTTTCACTATAATTAAAAAAACCGGCCAAGTGCGAGTCTGACTCGCGCACCTAGGGTTCCGGACAAACTTTCACTTACCCTAACATTATTATATTACTCGGTTCCGGTTGAGTTAAGTTTGCACCTGATATCTATAGCATTGCATACAAATTAGGTGCAAACTTAACGCAACAGGGATGCCCAAATATGTCTTTTGAAAAAGGCTATATTTTTAATGATTTGATTACAAATGTATAGTTTTCAGATGCTTGTATGCATTTGTAGTATGTCATGATATCACTTCCCAAATTTCATAGTTCTATGTCAACGGGAAGTAGGTTATCATTTTAATTCCCCTGCGAGTGTTGAAATATACGTTTTTTGCAGCATGAATAGCCGTATCTTTTTCAATCACAAGCCGAAAGCTCAGCTTGTGACAATGAGCGAAACGTGACCTTTTTCGTGCATACAGCCGGCGTTCATCGATTTATAAGACGTTATCATGTCAAAAATCGCAACAAAAAATAAAATAAGTTCTAATAACCGACTTCGATTAATCTGCCATTATGTTGTGCAAAAGTAACAAGTTTCCACTCTTTTGAAAACTTGTTACTTTTTCAAAACTGTTTGTAGCGACACTATTGCTCCACCGCCTGGCCAAAGAGAATGCCTGGCGTTCAAAAGGTTTTCAATAGAGAAGATGAGTTGTCGCTAACACCAGTTTGAGATCCTGTAATACATCTCATCAAAGAACAAGCAAGACACAGGACTGCAAAACCTTAATTTCCGAACGGTGTAATAATATTTTATCTGTTAAAAAGTAGTTTAGTAGTCTTTGTTTTTAAAATATTATAATTAGTAATGAGGTAGTCTGGGACTTTTTCTTTGCAGCGTTTCTTTTCTCCTCAGTATGCCTCATTTGTGAAATGCTGGTTGGTAAATTATTAAAATAAAATAATTAAGCCCTTCTGGCACATTTGTAACTGTCTTTACAGATGAGGCCCATCTGGCATGTATGTACACCTTTATTTGTTTTTTCGAAGTGGGTAGTTTGCACAAATTGTAAATTTGACAGAGGAAAATATATCTTTTCTCAGTCAACATGTGACTATGGAAAGCTGAAAAGCTTCCGAAAAGTCGGGAACTCAAATGAGATAGTATACGCGATATAATCCGTTAAATTGTTTTATTTAAACGAGTAATAATCGCGGAAACAGAAGAAAATATTAAGATTGATATTTTTAATCGATTAATTAGTTAACTAAAAAAATTATCAATTAATTCCCATCTCTGCCTGTAAGGACCTTGTAGAACCGCCCGTGTAGCTCCTTACTCTTCCATACGTCTTTGCGGTCTACGGTGCTAAGCACCGTTGATCTACGCCAGTTCTCGTTTGCCAAGGATAGAGGGGTGAGGCCTTTGTCTACTGCCACTGCGCCTTGTTGCCACCCGACAAAAGACTGTTAAGTACTTAAATATAAGTGCCTATCACGGCTCCATAACCTTGTATAATTTGTACAGTTGCTAAATACTACAAAAATAATATACCAGTATATGCAGAGATGGGCAAAATTTATTGGGATGACGAATAACGATTGAGATTGAGAATAACAGAATTATTCGCGAATAATATGTTGATCAAATAGTTGTTTTAAAAAGTATTATTTAGCCGTTTTTTGTCATATAAATATATCCCAATCCATATCCATACTAATATTATAAATGTGAAAGTGTGTCTGTCTGTCTGTCTGTTACCTCTTCACGCTTAAACCGCTGAACTGATTGGAATTAACTTTGGTATGGAGATAGTTTGAGTTCAGGGGAAGGACATAGGCTACGTATTGTCCCGGAAAAAAACCCTTATCCGCGATAAACGAATTTAAGACAGACGAAGTCGCGGGCAGAAGCTAGTAGTTTATAAAAATAACCAATCAGGTCGTCGACATAGCTCTTCTGTTGCTCATTCGACAGTTGCTAAACTTAGTGGTAGTTGGCAGGGCACGTTGCTCGTAATAGAAGCGATGGCCGCTGGGGCCGAAAGGTTCTCAAAGGTGCGTGCATCATTTGCTCCTATCCGATCACCGTGGCGTGGTATGACTGACTATCGCGCTGCTTGGACGCTCACTGTCGGCGCGGCGATCACTCCGCGCTTGTCCGATCTGTGTGATACGCGTAACAACATGGATTTCGAGCATTCGGATCGGCGCAACGTCCAAACGCGTGATCGTGACACGCGATCATGCCACGCGCCGAAGATCTGATCGAGAAAATGATACAAATGTGGACGCACCTCAAGTGGCGACCGCGTACAGGATGACGACGGGCCATGGGAAGGCCCCCAACAAGATGGTCCGTATATAATGTTTCCTTTTTTCTTCCAAGTTTACCTTGGTACTTATTATCTCTGGGTAACCAGGTTCTCTCTCAAGGTTTTCCCGCTCTTTCATATCTGTCTGTTTGCGAATATCCCTATCTACGATGTAAGTTGGTGTTGAACGGCAAATATGAGTCTTCTAAAATATTATTTTTGTTATTTATTCAAATAAAAATCAAGAATAAATCATTAATTATATGAAAGTATGGCCGAATGCTTTATTCGCGAATAATTTCATAACGAATGTTTGTATATTCGAATAATTATTTATAATTATATAAATTCGATTGAAATAAAACAATTTAACGGATTATATCGCGTATATTATCTCATTTTAGTTCCCGACGTTTCGGAAGCTTTCCAGCTTTCCATGGTCACGGGAGGACTGTCAGTCCTCCCGTGATAATATACGCGATATAATCCGTTAAATTGTTTTATTTCAATGAGTAATAATCGCGGAAACAGAAGAAAATATTATATATAAATTCGAATTATGCCCAACTCTGGATATGCGTAGTAAGTATGTTAATTTTCGTAATTGTTATGTACACAGTTGGCCAGCGATATAAATTACAAGGGCTAACGCATAAGGTCGGTATTCCATACGATCGTAGCCATGATACGTGGTGAAGGAGATTTGTTAGTGCCGGCGCATTTGAATTTCGGAAAATTCATTTTGGATCGACTGAGGAAGGCGAAAGCTGACGACATATGTTTAGTAAGCAATCATTAACTCGTTAACTTTCGTTTTCGTGTTCAGTCAACCCGGTGATCACGAAAGCGGAATAACTTCCGAAACGTCGGGAACTCAAATGAGATAATATAAGCGATGTAGGATTATATTATCTCATTTGAGTTTAAAAGGTTTTATTTAAATACGAGTAAGTAATAATCGCGGAAACAGAAAATATTCGTTAACTTTCGTACAAAACACTATGCAAATCATGGTACCTAGGGGAGACCGGGTAAGGTTGGTCTCACAGGTCGGTTGTCACAGTGCAGCGGCCATAATGACCTATAAACCGGTGTCAAAAAATCGCGAGGGCTATATCTCATCCTAGGTAAAGCGCAATCTTTCGAGATCGAACGATGAGCAGGTTTGTGTGTTTTGGTTTTAGCACCAAGGGCACGACGCTCGACGCGCTGAAAAACTTGCAGCAGTAAACACGAAACAGTCCAGTAGTTGAATTTCTTTGTAGTTTCCTGGTTTAATATTCCGGGTATGTTACCAGCATAACTGCACGTCGGGTGAGAGGCTGACGTTCGGAGAGTTAATGCAACACGCGGTGAGTGTGTGTGCGTCGCTGGTGCAGCTGGGCGTGGCGCGGGGCGATACGGTGGCGGTGGCCGGTGAACCCCGCCCCACCTTCCTGTCCACCGGCCTCGCTGTCATACTCGCGGGCGCGGCCTACACACCCATTGAGTTAGAATGTGGAAGAGGTCAGTGATATTATTTGCTTTAGTCGTCTCTGTCCTATAACTAAGTCTGCAAAGGGTGTTCTACCTATAGTCCTACCGGAAGATCAGCGCTGGCTTTAAAGCCAGCATTATGCTGAGGTGGGACCATTTCGGAGCATACTTAATTTAGTATAATTTATTTTTATTTTTCTGTATAAATATGCCCTCGAATAAATCTATTTTCTTTCTTTGTCAAAAAGGAAGAAACGGAACCCTTATAGAATCACTTTGTTGTCGGTCTGTCTGTCCGACCGTCTGTCTGTCTGCCTGTCAAGAAAGACCCTTTTACCAATCATTGCGACGCATTTGACAGTTTGTACGGCGTTTGCTTCGAGCTGCGTAAGGCTTGTCCCGCTATGCCCCGTAGCCCCGGTTTGCTTGCCTCTCCCCTATCTATTACATTCTCACCAGAAGGCAGGAACATAACTTATTGACATCAGAAAAAAAATACGCAAGTTCATAATTGTGTAATGTTATTAATATTACTTTTAGCGATGCTAACTCACGAGTTGAATCTTACGAAGCCAAAGTATGTTATCTGCTCTCGTTTGTTTTGGGAGGCATACAGCGATGTACTGAAAGGCTCAGATTTCATAAAGACCTTCATTTGTTTCGACGACATCGACGACATAAAGCTGTCCGTTGCAACGATGTCGTCACGACACGTGGACGTGACGACGTTCGAGCCCGCAGCCGTTAGAGGAGAGACAGACGTCGCGATGGTCGTGTACTCATCTGGCACGACGGGCGTGTCTAAAGGGGTGATGCTGACACATCTAAATTGTATAGCTGCGACCAGCTATGTAAAGTGGTAGGTATACGTTTCTACGTCAGCGATAGCCTTGGAGCCCGCCACGACAACGCCCGATCAGCGGCACGGCAAGCGAATATGCTTGTGTCCTAAAAAAATATAATTAGTCCGTCACTTTAGATTATCAAAAAATATTGGACACGTATTTTTTCTTTTGTCAATTAAACAAGAAATATGAAGATATAGCCCGTAAAGGTGCGTCCACATTTGTATCATTTGCCCGATCAGATCTTCGTCCCGTGGCATGATTATGTGTCACGATCACGCGTTTGGACGTTACGCCGATCCGATCGCTCGAAATCCATATTGCTACGCGTATCACACACTTAGATCGGACAAGCGCGGCATGATCGCCGCGCCGACAGTGAGCGTCCAAGCAGCGCGATACGCAGTCATGCCACGCCACGGTGATCGGATACGAGCAAATGATACGTGCAGCAAGCAGCAAGTGGACGCACCTTTGAGAACCTTTCGGCCCCAGCGGCCATCGCTTCTATTACGAGCAACGTGCCCTGCCCACTACCACTTAAGTTTAGCAACTGTCGAATGAGCAACAGAAGAGCTATGTCGACGACGACGACGAAGTGTGGACGCACCTTTAAAGTTCCCCGTGACGTCACGCCGTGCGACCGCTTTTCGCACGGTGTGACGTCATGCGCCCCCGCTCCCAAACTTTGACGCGCTTTTTGTTTGTCTTTTTTTGTTTGATTGACAAAAGAAAAAATTGGTGTCCAATGTTTTTTGATAATCTAACTACGGACTAATTAGAATAATATATTTTTTACCCAGGAAACTAACCTATTCCTAATTCACCTACCACGCGCACAAGCTTCACCACACTTTTGCCTGCGCAGACCGGTCTGTACACGGAACACGGAGTGTAAAGTTGGTAGAAGAAGAAAACTGTGGTAAAGCTTGTGCATGTGGTAGGCCATACATTGCGTGTGATACCAACAAACTGCTGTGCAGTGAGCGTCTCGACCGCGCAATAAACAGAATTCGCTCACCGCGCCGCTAGTCGCGCGTGGTGTGGCCGGGCCTTTAAGGCACACCCATATTTTGCCGTCATTATCTCGAAAATAGCAATTGATTGATGTGGTTTTAATAATAATTTAGAAGATGGTGTTTCTAGACATGTAAAATTCCAAGTATGTATGTAGGTCACATAGATTAAGGGTAAGGTAAACTCGGTTCTCCATACAAACATAGTTACGCTCTCATTTTAAAACGATTAGCTAGTTTGCTTTAAAACTTTGTACTTAGAATAACAAATTACAGGCCTGCATATACATGCAGGCCTGTAATTAGTTTATGTAGCTTTAGATACCAAAGTAAAAAAAATAGAGCGAATTTAAGTTTTTCATACAAAGCTTGTTTTTGCTGTATTTCGTTTGTTTTATAAACTGGAGATATATAAACTAATTACAGGCCTGCATGTATATACCTCATGTATATAAGCATATACATGCAGGCCTGTAATTCATGTTTTCATATGCTTTCAGTTACTATGGCATGGAATCTATTCAAACATGCTTCTTCGTGAGCAGGTTTTGTGTGACTAATGCCATTTTTACCACATATTATTTTCTCAATGATGGGAAGAGGATTTTATACGCAGAAAAACTTGACCAGAAGATATTGCATGATATAATTAAGTTTCAGGTAAGGGTTATTTAGTCATAGGTCACATAATAAATCTATGTATTATAAAGTTTCTTTATACAGGGTGGAAAGGCACGACGGTCCTTTCCTCAAAGGGGGGTTTGTTTAAATGATGAAGAATCGATTCGTAATGTTTAGATTTTTGTTACAGACACTTAGTAAACATATTAAAATTAATTAATGTTCTTCTTAGTGACAGCCGTAGAGTTGTTGGTATTACTACGTACTATCTATCTACATGTGAGTAGACACACACAATTGTAATATTGACTGGGAAATATTATGGGTAGAAATGTTGTTTTGATAAAGGTCACTGACCCTCGTGTTATCGTTAAATGTTACTGAACCTAATGAGGGTTATCATTTGCAGTATTTTGCATTAAAAGTTCACTGCCTATAACTTCAAAAAGCTTTCGAATATGAGCCTAGTTTCTTCAGAGGAAATACAGTACTAAATCTAAACAATCCCCCTGTTGCGGAAAGGATCGTCGCGCCTTTCCACACTGTATATTTCATCATACTAATATTTATTAAGCAACATTATCTGACATTAATCATTCGCTTTCAAGTTCTTCATAGTTATCTCTCATATTCTTTAGAGTGGTGCTATAAGGTAAACCTTTCAAAAATTTATGGTACATATCGTGAGTAAAGTATCGTTAACGAAGCAAGGTAGATAGAGGATTAATTCGTTGTGAATCACAAGCGGTCTGATGGTCTAATGGTTTCAGGACGCTGCTCCGGTATAACAGAGACGCTGGTTCGATTCCGGCTTAGACTGCTGTGGATCGCAATTATTTTTTCTTTCTATTTAGATTTTTGTATGAAGATTGTAAAGTACCATAATTTATTTACATTTTATCATGCAGTTTTATGCTTTTAAGAATATCATCTGCCCAAAAAGTCACAAAAGTTAACTGGTTTCTATTCAGAGTAGTCAGATAGCAATGACAAAGAAATGACAACCTAAAGGTGCGTCCACATTTGTATCATTTGCCCGATCAGATCTTTGTCACGTGGCATGATCGCGTGTCATGATCACGCGTTTGGACGTTGCGCCGATCCGATCGATCGAAATCCATGTTGCTACGCGTATCGCACACTTAGATAGGCGAAGCGCTCATCGCCGCGCCGACAGTGAGCGTCCAAGCAGCGCGATACGCAGTCATGCCACGCCACGGTGATCGGATGCGAGGAAATGATACAAGTGTGGACGCACCTTAATGACATCTGGACTGTACTCAGTGGTACTTAGTTGCGAGGTTTTACATAAGGTATTTTATGTTGTAGGTGGACACAATACCCATTAACCCATCATTTATTGAGGATCTCCTAAATATTGAAGCAGAAAACGAGTTCAATCTTAATTCATTGAAGATAATATATACTAGCTCGTCACCTTTATATGCTTCAGTAAAGAAAAGGTTCAAGAAAAAGTAAGTGACATGTGGTTTTAATTTACCGGTTCGTACTTGCTCGCCTCATTTATTTAATTCTTATTTCGTCAAATTTATCATTTCCTATCGCCGTAATTAGATATAAGTACCTACCCCAAAAGTTGACTAGACCCAACCTACTTGGCCGCTGTATGTTAATATGTATAAAAAATAATAAAGTCACAACATATTTTTTTTTTTCCAGCGTAGTCCAGTAAAAAGTATCCTATAACCAACTGGGGATGCCTAGCTACCCGTGTACCAAAAATAGTTGTAATTTATTTAGCCGATTTAGCGTGATGAAGCCACAAGGATTCATACTATATATACAAGAAATCTAAATTAAATATTTTTCGATTCAGTGATTCAGTGCCTTTCAAATACTCCGTATCCCTTTTTTTTATATCTTCAATGTACAGATATTTTATTTTTACAACTTTATAATAGAATAGATATTATCGCGGAGCCACCATAGAAGCTTTGCGGAGCCCTCGGGTTCCGCGGAGCACAATTTGAGTAGCGCTGACCGTTGTATTGTCCGCCCGAAAGAAGCCTATATATTCTAAGATATCTTTGACCCGTCTGTTGATACTTCTCTAATTGTCTTTTTTTAAATAAATAAATATTTGAGACAAACACACACACGATCTAGTCACAAACTAAGCACAACTTACAAGGCGAAGGCGACGATATATATAATACATAGATTAATTATAATACTTAAATCGGATCCCTTTATTAATCATTGTAAGTGATAAATAAGTAAATATTAAATAAATATTACGGGACACTTGTACACAAATCGAACTAGTCCCATGGTAAGCTCAATAAGGCTTGTGTTATGGGTACTAGACGACGATATATTTAATAGAAATATTACTTATATACATAGAAAACATCCAAGACTCAGGAACAAATATTTATGCTCATCACGCAAATATTTGCCCTTACCGGGATTTGAACCCAGGACCTCGGCTTCGCAGGCAACGTTACTCCCACTGAGCCAAACCGGTTGTCAGTGATAATGTAATATCTATATTATTATAAAGTTGTAAAAATGAAATTTCTGTACAGTGAAGTTATTTTCAAAAAATCGATTGTTATGGACTATTTGGAGGTCACTAAAACGAAAAATATTTTATTTTTTATTTTTCGTATGTTTGTATGTGTCGTTGTGGCTTCATCGCGCAAAATCGGCTAAACGGATTTCAACTATTTTTGGTACACAGGTACTTGGGTATCTCCAGGTGGTTATAGTATACCTTTTACCCGACTACCCTGAAGAATAAACGAGGGGTTATGACTTTTTCTCCTCCGCGAACGACGTTGCGGGCATCTAGTTAGTCATAAAATCGTTTGTCATAATTCTGAAACCAATACATTTTCAGTATCTTTGAAATAGCCATCCTGTTGATCCTATTAGGTTGGGTTAGATTTATTTTGTGACAATTTTTAATTAAACGTTATCGTAGAAAAATGCGATTTATGAGTAACCATAATTCTGACAAACATTATATTATTATTATTGTTGATTTGTGGGCCTGGGTGTAGGTTTACTGTTAAGTTAAAACACTTTTCTTTTAATTTATTGTTCCTGTTACAGGCAACACCCTGTATATATGTGCCTGTATAGAGCCTTATCATTATCAAGCCAAAACAGCAGGACGTAGTCAACTGTTTTTGGTACAAGGATACCTAGCTGTAGATATAGGATTTAGCTATAGGATACTTTTTATCCGACTGTGCCGAAGCAAAAAAAGGGTTATGCTTTTTCATCTCCGCGAACAAAGTTCTAGTGTGTGTAATAAAAGTGTTAAGATTCATATACTCCACTATCCACATCCATACTAATATTATCAATGTGAAACTAATTCGTTTATCGCGGGTAAGGGAATTTTTCCAGGATAAAAAGTAGCCTATGTCTTTCCCCAGGACTCAAACTATCTCCATACCAAATTTCATCCAAATCGGTTCAGCGGTTTAAGCGTGAAGAGGTAACAGACAGACAGACGGACACACCTTCGCATTTATAATATTAGTATGGATGACGACCGTTTTAGCTCAGCGGGAGTAACGTTACCTGCGAAGCTGAAGGTCCTGGGTTCAAATCCCGGTAAGGGCAAATATTTGTGAGATAAGCATAAACATTTGTTCCTGGGTCTTGGATGTTTTCTGTGTATATGAGTGAATATATCGTCGTCTAGTACCCATAACACAAGCATATTGAGCTTACCATGGGACTAGTTCGATTTGTGTTAAATTGTCCTGTAGTATTTATTTATTTATTCCCTATTTGCAGGTATCCAAACATAAAGCTGCTTCAACTGTATGCCATGACGGAAGCAAGCCAAGTCACAGTACAGAAATGCTCGAACACAGATGTTACATCTGTGGGAGTGGCTCTCCCGGGTATTACCTTCAAGGTATGTGGATATGTTGATAAGTCAAGACGATTAGTCAAAAACATGACGTCAATCGAAATTGGCTTAAAAACTTTAATCGAAAATTACCTGAGAAAATATCTACCGAAAACATGACGTCGGCCGAATGATTTAGATTTGTTGCATGGATCATGATATGTCAAAGACACCCGTATCAAAATCATGATCGTCAAGATAAGTAAAATAATAATAAGTCCATACTAATATTATAAATGCGAAAGTGTGTCTGTCTGTCTGTCTGTCTGTCTGTTACCTCTTCACGCTTAAATCCCAATAAGAATCGTTATCTAGTTTAAAAATAAGATCACAATTACAAAATAAAAATCAATAGATACAAAGTAAATTAAAGCAATTACAATGTTCCAATGTCAAACCATACAAAATCATTTTTAATTTATTTATAATATTCGCACATATTTAACAATATATTTACAGTACGCCAAACTGTAAAACAGTTTGTTGGCGTCGTGTTCTGACAATACAATTCTTGTGCAACGTGATGCTTACTATTACTAACTACATACATAACTGAAGATAGATACAAACAATGTACAAATGAGGACTCAGTCACAATCCCGTGTTATTTTATTTCCTACTTCGCTAAAGTAAAGTTTACATCCGTTTACAAATCGATAGTAATTGACGTCCTCGTTGGTTCGACACAAGGTATTACAGGTGCATAGAGCCATTGTACATACGAATCCTGAGTAAGCACATTTAGTCGTCAGTATCATTTAGTATCTCTTTCAATTTGATTTTTAAACTTCCTAGTTTTAATGTTTCCTCCTCAAATTTAGAAAACAATATATTAATAATGAAATCAAATTACATCTCCGAATAAGGATTGTCGTTCATAAGTTCATAACATAACAATATTGCACGAAATATAATGTCATTTGGTTACAAAATATGTAATTAGAATACTAACTCCATATATTCATTTACAGAGTACAGAGAGTCTTCCAAAAAAATATAAAACGAGCATGACTTTCCTCTAAATGGAAATGTGCGGCAGCTAAGGCTATGTTTTATACGTTGGTGCAGTTCTGTATTTTCAGAAGTGCAAAAATGGCTGACAATGTCACAGTCTAGAAATCAATAGAAAGAGCAATCGTGCGGGGTGCAAGGGGCGAGACGCGGGTGGGGCGAGCCCGAGCTGCATAGTCCGTATTAGTTACATAGCTCGGGACATGTCATTCTCATTTACGCAAACGCATCAGCAAACGAGCAGACGGGTCGCCTGATGGTAAGCGATCACCGTCGCCCATAGACACTTGCATCACCAGAGGAGTCACAAGTGCGTTGCCGGCCTTTCAGGTGGGAGAACGCTCTTTTCTTGAAGGTTTGAAGATTGCATCGGTCCGGAAATACTGCATGCGGCAATTTATTCCACAGTTCAGTCGTGCGAGGCAGGAAACGTGTCACTTTGACTGAAATTGACCGCATTTTTTGAGCCCGAATCTCAGATGTTTGTATAGTTCATTTGATTCTCAAGAATATGATTTTACTGTTTTTTTTTTGCAGGCGGAACCACGCGGGTCCGCCGACGCATCGGCGCCTCTCTTTGGACCCCCAGAGAGAGGCGCCGATGACGTCAGCCAATCTACATCCATATGATATGGGGGCTTTTACGCACGTTCTTTCTAATCTAACGTCAGAAAAAGCACATATAGTGTACAGGTTGGCTGACGTTATGTAGTTAATTAGCTACAATATTTAGTTTTGTGTTGTTTCCATTTATGACATTTGTTTGTGACATGGTTTTGGCTTTTACACGGCCGATATGTACATGCTTTTTTTCCAATACGGGGTAGGCAGAGACTATATCCTTCCACTTGCTATGGTCCTGGCATACAACTGCCGCTTCATAATTCATTAATCTCTCTATTTCTCGCATCCATCATTTATTCCTTCACTTACATTTAACGTAGCAAAGCGGCTCTCATACACCGTGGCGCCACTGTCGCTAACAGTCAAATTGATACCGCTCCGTGTTTATATTTAATTTGTTTAAACGTGTAAACCATCTTAAAACTTGAATTATTATAAAAAACTTTGATCATCTGGGACTGTGGAATATAAATAACAAACATGGCACCGACAAAACCTAAAATAAGTGGAAAGGAAGAACTGCACAAAAGACTGATGGACGTTATTTTCAATCTGGAGGCAGAATTAAAAGGTATGACATCAAAGCTAAATAGTTGCTACGGTATAATGTTACAACAACATCAAGATTTGACCTCACAAAAAATCCAAATTGAGGAACTAATAAAAATCGTCAAAGTCATACCTGGCATTATAGAACGGCCACAGAACGAAATTCCCCATAAACTGCACTTCACACAAACTGTTTCACTGAATGAGTCCGGACCACAAGGGCTACAATACATGGGCGACCCCCTGACTGATGTAAATGACGAACAGACAGCCACACAGAGCACTGCCTCTCAGGAATCTGGCTTAAGACGTGCTAAAAAAGATATTCGGAAAGCTGAGACGATTCCGGGAGCAAGAGGAGTGTTGCAGGAGACGGCTGAGTCCGTGCGCAAAACCCGCCGTGCCCGTCCTCGTCATGATGCGTCTAAGTCATCGCGCGGAGACTCTGGTTCTGCCATTGGACATCCAGGTGCAGTTAACACCAAGCAAGTCAGGTATGCGAATCTGTGTGCAGGCACCGCCGATGGACCCGTAATGCCCGCTTCTGATAAGCTGTCTGCCCCAAAAGTGCCATCAGCAACATCTACATCCCCACGCAGACATCTGGCTCTTCGAGCGGCCGCGCCGCGCCATGTCAGTCTGCACGTCTTCAACCTGAGCAAAGATACCACCGTGGAAGATGTACTTAAACACGTCGTATCGGTCCTGGACGTACAAAACGCGCAGTGTGAACGTCTCGTAGTCACCAGAGGCGAGTACTCATCTTTCAAGCTCGATGTGCCTGCTGATAAGGTTAGCTTGTTGAAGGACACTCAGAATTGGGCCGTTAATGTATCTATTAGGAGATTTAATTTTGTCACTCCAAAAAACTTGCAACGCCCGGGAAATACAACAACAATATTAAAACCGCACTAGTACCACATGCACTTAAAATTATTCACCAAAATGTCCGTTCTTTATGTGGCAAAACTGCATTACTAGATTTATTATTACACTTAGAAAAACCCGATGTTTTCGCCTGCAGTGAGACTGGTGCAAAAAATACGAAATCGAGCGAGTGAGGTTATGTGGATATCAGCTGGCGAATAGCTACGGCCGCGGGCGCATCGCTCACGGCGGCGCGGCCCTGTACACACGGGCCGATATCTCATATCGCCAGCGAAACGATCTACAAAACCTTGCAGTCGAATTTCACTTTGAGTTTACTGCTGGTACTGGTACCCTGGTTAACCGATACCCTCTCAAATCTTACTTTAAACTATAATGATTTGACGGAAATGAAGCGACAATATCCCGACATCGAAACACTGTCAGAGTGCATTAATTATCATACCAATCGCATAAAATCGGAATCTCTGAATGTCCGCCGTGAATATTTCGATAAACGCATAGTGAACAGCAAAAATCCATCAAAGGAAATGTGGCGTGTAGTAAACGAAGAGGCATCCACAAAACCTTTGCCTCACACTATCTTGCTGAAGGACGGAAACGGTAAAGAGGTACCTGCCTACCGAGTACCAGAACACTTAAACCAACACTTTCTCACTGTAGCATCAAAGTGTAAATTAAATATTAACAAATCGGACTCTGTACAGTACCTAACCAATCACTTAAAAAACACTGACATTCCTCAATTTACTTTACCTACAGTGACGCTTACAGATCTTAATTGTATACTCAAATCCATGCTGAAAAGACGCGGGACCTTAGATACATATGATATATCCCTGAACATACTTGTGTGCGTCTGGCCGGTTATTGCGGGGTTACTAATTGAACTAATAAACACTATGTTCTCCCTCGGTGAATACCCTGCTGTGTTAAAGAGCACACGAGTATGTCCGGTGTATAAAGGAAAGGGTGAAAAAACTGCTGTCGATAATTATGGGCCCATTACTATCGTACCTAATATCTCAAAAATGATTGAATCGGTTCTATCAAAGCGACTAATGGACCATCTTGAAATGAACAACCTACTAACCGAAAATCAATTCGCTTACAGGCAATATAGGTCCACCACAGCAGCAGAGATCTCAATATACGATAGCATAACAACGGCACTGGATGTTAAGGAAAAAGCAGCGGGGGTATTCTGCGACCTATCGAAAGCGTTTGTTGTAATTAGTCATGAGCTGTTATTAGAAAAGATAGGGCATTACGGAGTCAAAAATAACGCTCATCGGCTATTTACATCATTCCTTACAGATAGACAGCAAACGGTTGAGGTCAAAGTAGGGGGTAAGAAAATGAGATCTGAGGTAGGTTCACTGGAACTCGGGATACCTCAAGGCTCGGCACTCGGAAATACCTTATTTCTGATGTTCATAAATGACCTCCCTACCTCCGTTGCCGAAAGCATGATGATACTGTTCGCTGATGACACCACTCTGATAGTGAAGGCACATACATACACACAGCTTGAAAATAAAATAACACACACATGCAACCAACTCCACAAGTGGTTTTCAGCGAACGGTCTCATCCTTAACGTTACAAAATCGAACGTGAGGATTTTCACAGCAGGACACAAAGACATTCCACTGGAACAGAGTCCGATACCGCGCTGCGAGTCGTGCAAGTTCTCGGATTTACAATTGACAGCAAACTCAAATGGAAAACGCATATACATCATCTATGCGAAAAGCTTGGCAGTGCAGTATTTGCTCTGCGTAAACTGAAGCCGGTTGTCTCCAGTGATGCACTGGTTCAAATTTATTACGCGTAAGTACTTCTACTCGCTCATGTCATACGGCATTGTCTTGTGGGGTAACTCAACGGACTCTGACCGTGTGTTCAAATTACAGAAAAGAGCACTACGCGTGATAGCAGCCGTAAATCCGAGGCACTCGTGCAGAGAGCTTTTCAAAGAATATAAAATGATGACACACTATTCTCTGTACGTATACGAGGTCATAGTGTATACGCGCCACAATATACATTTGTTCAAGCGCGCCAGTATTCTTAACAGAATAACCCGCCAGACGGGGCGATTACTGCCTGTGTCGCGGCGGCTGGCGCTGCTCGACAAAAACTCGCGCGTAATAGGCCCGTCGTTCTATGAACATCTACCCGCCAGCCTCAGAAACGAGACGTCAGATCGCATATTTGAGCGCCGAGTAAAGGAATTTTTGTAATCAAAAGCCCTCTATTCTGTTTCAGAATATTTAGATAATAAATAATTATTTAGTTCTGAATTTAAAAATTTCTGTTTATCATTTTATTTTTAAATTTTTGTCATCGTATTAAATTCCTGACATTGTATTAAATTGTATTGACATTGTATTAAATTTATGTTGACATAACAATTATTATTTTATATTAACTGTACCTACTCTTGCAGGTATTATTATGATTATGGAATTATTTTTATTTTATTTTTATTTCTCTCTTATGACATTGTGATGATTAGGTTAACCTAGATTGTAATGAAGATTTGTCGACCCTGACATATTATTTTCCCTTGTTTTTATTGTGTGTTTTTGTTTATATTACTATAAATTTTATAATTCTGTGTAACTGACGATCTTTTTGTGAATTCATTATATTTTCTAGGACATGTAAGATATTGTGTAATTTTCAAAGAGAAATAAATCTATTTGATTCTATTCTATTTTATTCATAGCCCACTCTTCGCTCTCGCTGGGACCGAGACGTGATGGACATTTGTATAAAGGTCCTTAAAATAAAAAATAAATCATTTTTGCACATTGATTTTTAAAGCGAATTTCATCACTAAAAATCTATAATCTTGAAATAAAAAGATCCAAATAATAAAAAATTTCAAGACTCCGACCGGATTTGAACCACGAAGATTTTAAAAATCACGAAGATCGTGGTGGTAAAATATCAAGATTTTCGTAAAAAATCAATGTTTACACTACAGCGACATGTCTAGCCATGCACGTGGCAACTGTAAAGTTCGCTCTATTAGGGTGAACATTTAGTTTCATAGATGTTCACCAGGTGCGCTGACGGCGAAAAGCCGGTTAAAAATACAAAAGATCTTGTAACAAGTAGTGACAAAATTTGAAGACTAAGAAGAAGAGAAGCTGACTGGACTCTGTAGCTCAATTGGCAGAGCGTGCGCCCCGGCAAGGCACAAGGCACTGGTTCAAATCCGGTTGGAGCTTTGATTTTTTTAAATTATTTGGTTCTTTGTATTTCAAGAATAATTTTGCACATTGTTCTATGTTCAGGTGGTGGACGCGATCACGCGGGAGCTACTAGGCCCGAATCAACGCGGGGAGATCTGTGTCCGAAGTCCGTCTCTCATGAAGGGCTACCTGGGGGCGACCTCGGAGTACCTGGACGAACATGGGTTCTACATTACAGGAGACATGGGCTACTACGATGAGCAGAAACAGATGTATCTGGTAGACAGGTTGAAGGATATCGTCTTCTACAGGGGATATTCGGTAATGAAGTTTAATTGTCATTGACATTTCACATTTATTCACACACGGTAGAGGACTATTTAAGAGACAAAAATGCATCGCCCAAAACAGAAACCAAACAATTTACTTCTTAAGTTAATCGTTTGGTTTATGTTTAATGTGCGGAAATATTAAAATTAAAATAACTGCTAGGTAATAGGGTATTTGACAGTAGAAAAAAAATGAAAAAATGATATAAGATCCTGATAAAACTAGCAAAATAAAAACTACGTTAAAATTTTAAGTTCGATTCGACCTTACGTGTAGCCTGTTTTATTTAAAGTTGGGTGGGAAAGTTCGGTTTAAAGACATTTATTCCTTATAAGAAACACAGTTTCGCTTACATGAGAAAATTTAAAAGCTAGGTAATATATTATTTATAAAAATAACAAGTTTGTTCGCGCTTGGCGAGCATTTAGTTGTTGGATCAAAAGTAAACGTACCTTAGTCCAGTTGAGTCGAAATGACCAAACTTTTAGGTTTACGATACACGGCTTCGACATATCACTTTTTGTTATGTTTTTGATAACACGCGTTTCGATAAACGCGAGTTTTAACATACCTGCAGAACAAAGTACTTATTTTCCCTATACAAGATAATAAGCGTGTGACGTCACATGCTTGTAGGCTTTATGAAGCGTTTTTTGGGAAAGTCCAAAAATGTGCTTTTAACGTCGTTGTATCTCGGGGTTATTATGATATGGGAGTAGTTTTTCCACCAATATTTTTATTATTAAGACGTAATTTTATAACATACCATTAAAAAATTGTCAAATAGCCTATTAAGTAGATAAATAATTATTTATTAGGAAAAAAATGTTTAATTTGCCGCCTTTTTAGGGTTCCGTAGAAAAATTGGAAAAATGGAACCCTTATAGTTTCGTCATGTCCATCCGTCCTTCCGTCTGTCCGTCCGTATGTAACAGGCAATTTACTCAAAACAAGTGTTGATTCATTAAAATTGGATCTAAATCGGAATCCCTAACGTCATTCGTCCTAATGTATCGTTTGTCATAACGCATTTGTTTTCGAAACTGTAAAGTTTCAGGATTGTTATAAAACAAACCTGACCTAACCTAATCTATACGATGATCTTTTAAAAAATCCTGAAAATTCACGGTTTCTGAAAAAAATGCGTTATGGCAAATGATACATTAGGACAAACGACATTTAGGGATTCCGATCGAGACCCATTAAAATTTAATAAAGGTAGATTGAAGTCGGTTGTCTTTTTTAGGGTTCCGTAGCCAGAATGGCAAAAACGAAACCCTTATAGATTCGTCATGTCTGTCTGGCTGTCCGTCCGTATGTCACAGGCATTTTACTTAAAAACTATAAGATATACATTAATGAAATTTGGAGCATAGGTGTAGTGTGTAAACCGCTACTTAGTTTGATAGTTAAATAAAAAAAATATATATTTCTAGGGGGGCACTCCATACATGTAACCGAAATTGAAAAAAAAAAAAATTAACCAATATCAAGGTGTTGCACATATTTCGACAGTACTTCTAAAAACACTTTTAGGTTTCTAAAAAAAAATTGATTTAGTGAATATTTTCGGAAATATTCGCTCCGAAAGTAGCAAAAATTGTGTCTCCCCTCTATTTTCTAAACGGTATGTTCAAAAAATATGAAAAAATGTACAAATATAAAGCTTAATAAATACTTCCAATGAAAATTGTTTTCAACATGATCGGATATACCATTTTTAAGTTATTGCCAAAAAACTGCGCTTCTCAGCAAAAGGACGTAAGTGCCGGGGAGATACGCTCTTTTGTTAGTGTTTTTTTTTTCATCTGTAGTGCATTTTTTTGTATTAACGGCTGCGGTTCCCTTCATGGGCAAGTTCGACTCGCATTTGGCCGCTTTTTTTATGTATAATAATCTATGCGTAGGTAGCGCCGGGAGAGGTGGAGGCGGTACTGTTGGGTCACCCGGCGGTGCTCGAGGCGGCGGTGGTGGGCAAGCCGGCGGGCGCTGTGGGGGAGCTCCCCACTGCCTTTGTCGTACTACGTCCCGGCGCCCAGGCCAAGGAGACCGAGCTGGTCGACTATGTGGATAAAGAGGTGGGTCCGCTGGGCCGCCAGAGATACCGCTGGAGCGATGAGGCCCTCAAAGATTTAACCGCCCTTGGAGTCGATTGGCGTGAAGTGGCGCAGAAGAGGGAAGAGTGGCGTTCTATCGTGTCAGAGGCCAAGATCTTTGGGTCACCGAGCTAGCATAGTAAGTAAGGAAGAAGAGGCGGTACTGTTGGGTCACCTGGCGGTGTTGTTGGCCGCGATTTTAAGCAAGCCGGCAGACACTGGATGGAATGGCCTACCATTCCATCTTTTTCTAGCAATTATATTTGTTCGTTTACTAACTAGCGCCATACCCTCCCTGCCCCAAACGCGGCCGCTTAAAACCTACATCTTTACATGACATTTTTAGTACTGACTGACGCCTGGTAATGTGCACAGCTCTAAAGCGACATACGCTCGTTGATGAACTCCAAACCGTCCAAATTCGAAGTTTATATATATTTCGGGGTCTATCCTGGTGCCTTGTGTGTGATTGGACCCTGGAAAGTGAATTCGGAACTGTTATTCGTGAGTGCCCGCGGGACCCGCCCTGGAGATTCGAGTTTTAACCAACATCGCAGAAGGTATTGTGCCTAGGCCTATAATACCAAAAGACTGACTAGCCTCCCTTTAATTTATTTCCCTAATATTTTTTGGTAGCAGAGCGTGGTTATTGTCCCCTCTTGGAGTAAGCGGCCCCGTTAATTATTACTTAACCTTCATTCCCCGTAAGTTAGTAATACTTAAGTATTTACACTCATAAGTTTATTACATACCTGTAAAATCAATACATATTTGAATGAATCGTCATTTAATCACTCATAACGTCATTTAAATACGAAATACGAACGTATTAACTAAAATATTTGCCCGTGACGTCACTTGTTTACGAGTTTGGATATTGCGTTAAGAAGACTTACCTAGCGGTGCGATAAGCATACCTTTTGTTTACGGGCAGATCATAGATTGATAATTGATTGCCTAGTTTCATTAAGTATTGTATAATTAGTGAAATATATCCTAAGAACGTTGGGTTATCTGTTTACCTTTACGATTTGTATAGTAATTTAGTGTTTTCTAAACTATGTCCGAAGCCGGCAATGAACTAAGGGCCCAATCGGTTTTATATACCGATTCGGCAGAATTTAAAAGTAACATGGGGGTTGTTCGTTTTGTTAGCGACTGGATTAAAGATACGCATGGAGTCTTAGGGTCTTTATCGCAACCTAAAATGCGCGTTAGGTTGGGAGAACTAAATGGTCATTATAAGCGGTTTACAAATGCGTGTTCAGAGCTTTTTGGCAGCTTAGACCCCAATATAGATGGAAGCGAGTACGAATATGTGCGGAGACAAACTCGTTTAATCCGAGATATGGTAGACGACCTCCACATCAAATATAATGAACTTGTACCTAAAATTGAATCCGGCGAACCTAACGCTAGTAGCACGCCCTCGCGGGCTCCAATGTCGCTTCGATCTGCTTTGTTGGACCCGATGCACAGTAAACTTCCCGATTTACCCATACCCCGGTTTGATGGCCGCCCGGATTCCTGGATCAGCTTCCTGGACCAGTTTGACAGTGTAGTGGACTCCCAGCCCCAATTAACACCAGTTGTGAAACTTCAGTATCTGCTGGGCGCGTTGGCTGACGAGCCTCGCCGTCTTCTGCAACACTTACGTATAGAAGCTGACAACTATGAGACTGCACGTGATCTTCTGAAGCGGCGTTATCACAACACGCGCATACTGGCGGACAATTATATTGTGCAAATTTTGTCCTTGCCTGAACTAACTTCTAAACTAACGGGCCTTCGTGCGACCTTTCTCAACCCACTGCTCACTGCATACAGAGGACTGGAACGGCTTCAATTACCTGTGACCCAGTGGTCTTACATGTTGGTGCACATTTGTTTAACTAAACTGCCTAGTGACCTGAGATCGCGGTTTGAGCGTCGATATGGAGACCGCGATGGCCTTCCCGAATTTAGTCAACTTCTAATTTTTTTGGAAGATGAGTGCCGTCATCATGATAATGTCGGCAATGCATCCCTTGTTGATGCTCACCCTCAATCAACAATAAGATCCCGCCAGCGTTCTCCCATGATAACTAAGCATACCTACACGACGATTGTTCCCGCCCCAAGTCTTGCTCGTCCCACTCGCATGTGTTACTATTGTTCTAGTGAATCCCACTATTTACGAGAGTGCCCTGATTTTTACCACATGTCCCCACGAGACCGTGTGTCATTTGTCAAAGGCGCTAATTTATGCTACCGATGCTTAGACAAACATTCCATTGCATACTGTCAACGTGATTACCGCTGTGGAGCCTGTCGTCGTACCTCTCACCACACCTTGTTGTGTTTTAATGATCCCCGATCTCCCACATATCCCGAGCCTCGCAGTCAACCGTCTGTATCATTCCGCGATGCGAAGCAACGCAACTTACGTTCCCCATCTCCTCGTGCGGGCGGGGGCGTCTTCTACCGTTCCAATACATACCGCCGGTCTCCACAGCGCTCGTCATATGCGTCTGCCCCACGATCGCCTACTCCCACGAACGATAGGCGCCGCTATCGCTCCCCACCCCTCGCGCGTCGAGAATACTCACCTGCGCCCTCTCAAGTTGACCGCGGAGCTCAGCCTAGTTATCGAGATATTGTCCGGCCACGATCGCAAGAAAGAAATAATTCACAATAGCTAGACTTACCGTCGTCACCTACAATCACTGTTAGACCCGCTAGTTCCCTAGTATTACTTCCTACTGCCCTTATACATGTTCAATCGCGGAGTGGGTATTTTGTTGAAGCCCGAGCTTTATGTGATACTGGATCTCAAGGCTGCCTCCTCACATCGGAACTAGCTGTCAATAGCTTAAATCTCCCCATAAATCGGTCCAGTACTCCCGTACGAGGTATCGGTGACGTTCAGACAGTAAATTCCCGCGGTACCGTTCTCATGACGTTTAAGCCAGCTTGGGCTACCTACCCACTTATTCAGACCCACGCCATTGGTAGTGGCTATAATCGCTGGAGTTCATCCTGAGTTTCAACTTCCTACAGAAATTGTAAAAAGTACGTCCCATCTCTGTCTAGCTGATCCTACTTTTCATATACCTGGACCAATAGACGTTCTCCTTGGAGCGGATGTATTTGGAGCCATATTTGATGCAAAAAAAATTGAGTTACCTTCGAGTCAATTAACCGCATTTTCCACTATATTCGGATTCATGCTCTCTGGTGCTACAGGCTGTAAGCCTAGTAAGACCTATTCACCTATGACTGGGATTTCTCTCTCTCAAATAGTGGAACGGTTTTGGAAGCTTGAAGAGACTCCTGAACTACCCCCTCCAAACCCCCTAGATCGTGAATGTGAGGACTTCTTTAGAGATACGGCAACACGTGAGGCCGATGGTAAATTTCAAGTGAGATTGCCCTTTCTATCGGACCGACCGACTCTTGGAGAATCTAGAAGTGTCGCCTTGAAGCGGTTCTTCAATTTAGAGAAGCGCATGCAAGGGCATCAAGAATTTCGTGAAAAATATATAACATTCATGCGCGAATATATTGCCTTACACCATATGACTATCTCGTTATTCGACCCATTATCTGCAGAACACTATTTCATTCCGCATCATGGAGTGTTTAAGAAATCAGGCGACACTTCAAAGATCCGAGTAGTTTTTGATGGAAGTTGTGCCAGTTCCTCAGGTGTCTCGTTAAATGAATGCCTTCATGCAGGCCCCAAACTACAAAAGGACATCAGTCTTATTTTGCTTAATTTTCGCCGACACCCAGTGGTGTTCATAACCGATATTTGTATGATGTTCCGTATGACTTGGGTTTCCCCAGCGGACCGTCGATTTCAACTTATCCTTTGGAGGGAATCCGCCTCAGATCCTTTGCTCACCTATGAACTAAACACCGTTACGTACGGCCTTCGATCAAGTCCTTATATCGCTATGCGTGCGCTCCTAGAGTTGGCAGAGCAAGAAAAATCTAATTTCCCTGATGCCGCGGCTGTAATTCAAAATGATCTCTATGTGGATGATTGCCTAACTGGAGCTGAGACAATTGCGCAGGCTCGTATCTTGAAACGACAGTTAGAACAACTTATGGCTGCTGGTGGCTATGAATTAAAAAAGTGGGTCAGTAATAAACCTGAAGTCCTGGACGATTTACTCCCTGAACATTTGCAACAGCCTCACTCCTTTCACGACCCTGATAATCTTCAAATTATTGCCGTTCTTGGTGTGCAATACAGTCCTTCCAGTGATTCATTTACCTACAGATGTGCCTTCGACACTGAATTTCCCATTACTAAACGTAAGGTACTCTCCCTGATTGCGCGTATGTACGATCCATGTGGATGGATAGCTCCCGTAGTCTTCAAGGCTAAGGTCTTTATCCAACGTCTGTGGCTTTCCGGACTTAACTGGGACGACTCGCTTTCTGGTGAATTAACTGAAGAGTGGGATCTTTTCACCCGAGACCTTGCTAATATGCACGGAATTTCTATCCCGCGACACATCATGCCTACCAATGCACTGTCTTTTTCTTTACACGGGTTCAGTGATGCTTCGGAAGTTGGGTATGCTGCGGCTACTTATCTGCGAGTAGAACACTCCGCAGACATTTGCTCCGTCCATTTACTAATGTCGAAAAGTAAAGTTGCCCCTGTTCGGACGCGACTCACAATTCCCAAGCTGGAATTGCAAGGAGCTGTACTCCTTTCAAAATTAGTGCAACACGTTGCTTCCTGTCTACAGAAAACAATAGTGTTACACGCCATACATACTTGGACGGACAGCAAAATTGTCTTGGCCTGGATTGGTACACCGCCTCATTGCCTACAGACATTTGAGGCCAATCGAGTATCACAGATAAATAATTCCTTGATACCATCGGTCTGGCGGTACGTCCCTGGAGAAATGAACCCAGCTGATTGTGCATCACGCGGTTTGAATCCAACTGCTCTGATTAACCACAACCTTTGGTGGTCGCCACCTTGGCTGGCAGAGAATCCTGACAATTGGCCTTCTCCCGTAAATGATCCCGAAAGTGATTTGCCTGGACTCAAGTGTTTGTTAGTCACCGCCTGCCCTAACATACCCCTAGATCCCTCCTTTTTACTCGACCGCTATAGTTCCTTTAATAAGTTAATTGGGGTAACCGGGTTCATTAGACGATTTGTTAACAACGCCAAGAACCGTCATTTACGAGTTGTATCTAATTTCTTGACGCCTGAAGAGCGATCTGATGCTCTTCTATACCTTGTAAAAATCACGCAATCACAATTTTTTCCAGACGTGTTAGACCAAATCCATGAGAAGAAACAAATTCGTTCACCTATCAGACGTCTTAACCCGTTCCTTGACCAAACCGGCCTTATTCGGGTGGGTGGTAGATTGTGCAACTCTGATTTGCCCTACGAATCGCGACATCCACTGTTATTACCCAAACGGGGCCCACTGGTCAACCTCATTATATCTCACTACCATTGCGAGAATTCCCATGCCAGTGCTGCTACTTTGCTGGGCCTATTAAATCGCCAATTTTGGATATTATCTGCCCCCCGCGCTATTCAGAATATTATATATCATTGTCTGCCCTGTTACCGCCTTAAAACTACTACAGCTCAACCGCCTATGGGTGATCTTCCTGCCGATCGAGTAACCGCCTCTCGACCCTTTCACGGCGTAGGTACCGACTTCGCAGGCCCTTTCTATACAAAGGTGCAGCCATTTCGAAACCGAAAATTAATTAAAACCTATCTCTGTGTATTCGTCTGCTTATCTACCAAGGCAGTACACCTCGAAATTGTGTCAGATTTAACCACCGAGGCTTTCATAGCTGCATTTACCCGTTTTGTCTCGCGTCGTGGTTGTCCTAGTCTTGTGCGTTCCGATAACGGCCGAAATTATATTGGTGCAAATAATTATCTTAAAGAGTTGCAAGACTTCTTGTCAGACAAGCAAGTTGAGATTGGTCACGAGCTCGCCAAGCGCAATGTCACGTGGTTATTTAGCCCCCCTGCATGCCCCCATTGGGGAGGTCTCTTTGAGGCTGCCGTAAAGTCTGCCAAAACGCATCTGAAACGTGTGGTCGGAGATACTCCGCTAACCTTCGAAGAACTTGCCACTGTATTTGCTAAGATTGAAGCTGTTTTAAATTCCCGACCCCTGTGTCCTGTGTCTCGGGATGCCAATGACCTGGAAACTCTAACCCCTGGTCATTTTTTAATAACTCAGCCCTTGACTGCAATACCTGAGTATCCATTTAAGGATGTTAAGACGACTCGACTATCTCGGTTCCAATTACTTCAACAGATAACCCAACATTTCTGGTCTCGTTGGCATTTGGAATACCTCTCCACGCTACAAGCCCGAAACAAATGGACTGCTCCAATGGAACCACCTTCAGAAGGAGAGTTGGTACTTTTAAAGGAAGACAATGCTCCTCCCTTAGAATGGAGGCGTGGCCGTATTATCCAATTGTATCCTGGGCAGGATGGCGTCGTCCGGGTGGTTGATGTACGAACTTCGTCAGGCGTGTTAAAAAGACCTCTGACTAGGCTCGTTCGGTTACCTATTGACTAATTAGTGTTCCCCTAAACATTTACTTATGTTTAGGGCGGGGGCGATGTTCGTTTACTAACTAGCGCCATACCCTCCCTGCCCCAAACGCGGCCGCTTAAAACCTACATCTTTACATGACATTTTTAGTACTGACTGACGCCTGGTAATGTGCACAGCTCTAAAGCGACATACGCTCGTTGATGAACTCCAAACCGTCCAAATTCGAAGTTTATATATATTTCGGGGTCTATCCTGGTGCCTTGTGTGTGATTGGACCCTGGAAAGTGAATTCGGAACTGTTATTCGTGAGTGCCCGCGGGACCCGCCCTGAAGATTCGAGTTTTAACCAACATCGCAGAAGGTATTGTGCCTAGGCCTATAATACCAAAAGACTGACTAGCCTCCCTTTAATTTATTTCCCTAATGGTATAAATATCAACGACCGTTTTGGACACAACGTCTCACTTTTCGGGTGGACGCCGGACCGTCAACATCTCCTGATGATGCCTCATAGAGAGGCGAACAGGTGTAGAGGATTATATTGTATGTTGGTGGCATGCGTATTTTTCTGTGGAAACTGCATAATAATATGCGCACTATTTCGCGGAAGCAAAGGAACTAATTAAAACATTATTCGTTCCATTACAATAATTACAATTTTATTACAAATTTCGGCTATTAGTAGTAGCATGCCAGGTTAACCAGTAGGTTTTTAGCGCATTTTGATGCTAACACTATTGCTCTATTAGAAGTGTGTTATTTTATAAATAGATAAATCTCGTAAGGTGCGTTGGGGAAAGACAAAAGCACGGGGAAGTTGGGGAAGAAGATAGGTAAACTTTATTTTAACGCCTTTGCGTGCTCCGGCCCTCTCATTCTCATTCGCCTGTACAGATCCCGGCAAACTTCTTGAACAAAAATGGCGGATCTGCGCATGTACATTTGTACGTAAATCGGTTACTGCGCAGTCAAGATTATGCCCAAGTAGTTTGCCGACAGCTATAATGTAACGTTACAGAGTCGAGCATTAAATCAGCGAGGAAAGAGAATTCTCGTTAAGGCATTCACTGCCAGGAGGCGCGGCCTAGGAATAAACTTGCATGGAGGTGAACGCATATATGCGTCGGTGGCAGTGAATGTGTTAAGTCAGGAAACCAGTACTGTAATGTAATGCTCAAAATCGAATCTGAAACGTTACATTACAAGCACTTAAGTTTAAATGAGGGAGCACCTTTAGAGCATTTTCCGTAAAATTTTAGTCTTTCCCATACCCGCCTTACCCTTATTTTATTTAGCATCAAGAAAAAACACAGTAAGTGCATAAGGAACCTAAGTAGTATGTGAATAAGATATATGTATAGGTATCTTGTTCACGAGTAGTGTGTTGTCAAGGTTAGTCTTCACAAATGTGCAAGCTTCTAATATATTTTTAATATTTAGACGCACGGTAATGTGAGTATTTAATACATAGCCTGATAGTCGTACGGCTTCATTCGATATTGCATTTTGAAAACCAAAGTTCGAAATCCTGTATTGAGATGGAGTGAAAGTAACCATAGAAAGCTGCTTTTACTGGGCTGGGCGCTAAACTTGAGAAAAATCGTAAAAGATTAAGCCATGTCACTGTGTTTATGCTGCGGGAGCGTATTTTAAGTAGCGGTTTCATCGATCCTTCGTTATAAGGGAAAAGCTACTGATGGCCAAAGTGTTAAGACTGTCAGGGCCAATGGTGATTGACGTGCATTGCGTATAATTGACGAATGGTAGCTTTGAGTGCCGCAATTTTTGCAAAATTGGTCGTTCTCCCGATCGCGGTTATGCGTGGCTTTCGCAAAAATCAAAACAGAGTACCTTCTAGAGCAATTATCTGTTCTGTTGTTGAAGACTGATGTTGTTTGCAGGTATCTTGGTTCATGCAGTTGCGCGGTGGAGTAAGATTCGTGTCAAAGCTGCCTAGAAACCCGCGGCAGAAGGTGCTGCGCTGGCAACTGAAGGAGACGCTGGAACTCGAAAAGCCATCCCACAATTTAATAGAAACACAATAAGTAAAAAACCATCTAATACAGTGAAACAATAAAGCATTTTAAACCTTTCTTTACATTTTTTTAATTTGAAACGGTGTAAATTTTTCAAATACCCACGGGTGATTTGCAGACATACTTGGCTATTGCCCTTTCATTTAATCTATCAAGCACGACTGTAGCTATCGTATCTTTAAAAATAAGCCACTTAAACCAACTAGAGAGCTAAAATGTTTCACTCTACTTGTGATACTTGTGACGAATCTAATTATGATTTTGTAATAAAACTTGGTTCTTAATACTAAGTTGGCGTTTACCTGACATTTGAAATGTTTTAAAAGGGTTAAGTGCAGTGGACAAAACTGTCACATGCAATTTTTATAAACAAAGGTTCGCGGTGGTGTGAAACAAAAGGGACCGATAGCGGCGGGCGGCGTTTAACAAAGATGACTCAGCCGTTTTACCTTTGAAAATAAGCTACCTGAACTGATAAGAGGGAATTTGTATTTATTTTTACTTACGACGAAATCAAACAAAAGCATAATACTATAATAGTATTGATTTTAAATGAAAACTGCTGTTGCGATGGAGTGTAGAAACGTAAGGAGCACAATCTCTTATGGGGAACCGTTGCGAAAGTAAATAATAGTTCCAAATCCCTCCAGATTGGCGCTAGAGTAGCAAAAGTGTATGAAATGCATTTAGCCGTTGATTGTCAGTCATATTAATTATTAAGGTGAATAAAACAATCAATCAGTTCAATACAGTTGAACAAGTTGTGTTAAACAAAATCATTTAATATTGAAAGTTTTTGAAACACACAGCTAAGCTAGTTACAAGTCCTCGCGGTCTCCGCCATGGCACCAGCGACCTGGTCTGCCATCTCCTCAGTAGCGTTGACGCCCATGATGCCAACCCGCACCGCCTTCCCCGCAGTGGGGCCCAGGCCTGGCGTTATCATGATGTTGTGCCTGTAGTAAACAAACCTTCGTTAAAAAAAAAATGCACATCGAAGTCAAAAAGGGAAATAAACATATGAACACTTCTTGAAACATTTATGTATGGAGCAAAAAAAGACAAAAAAAATGCTTGATCATACGAATAAGTAAAGGGTAATGCGGTACTAGGGATTGCAATCCGGTCCGGCGGATCCGGTAATCCGGCCGGATCCGGTACTTTTTGGCAGCCACCGGATCCGGTAGTCCCGAAGACTGAAGAGACACTACAACAGACATACGTACCAACTACCCAAACCAAGAAAGCTGATTCTAATTTGGTGAATAATGTCAAGAGCCAATATGATCTAAATTTAGTTTAACTTCCGGATTATGAAGTTCTTGGAGTTATACCGTTTTTCCGCAAAAGGATGAAAGTGTGGTATAGATACGCTCTTTTACTATCATATACATATTCATATCATATTTTTTCATACGTAGTGCAAGTTTTGTATGAACTGTGAAGGTGTTAATCCTTATAATCACCGTTATAATCACCAAATATCACCAAGGGGGTGCGGGTTAAAAGTAGGCCAAATATGATCATATGGTTTTTGTACGAGCCCTTAGTAACTTAATCAATCCTCTCTCTGTCCTTTTTAAGAGGAACTGTAAGCCGTATAATCATACAGCCATTGATGGAAGATCTCGGCCAGGGGCCGGGCAGGGTTTCCGTAGTCAATTTTGATACTCGAATATTCTAATAAGATTCCGTTTTCACCTCCTGAGATGTGGTACTCGACACTGTGACACTCAATCAATCAATCAAAATATTCTTTATTCAAATTCAAGGCCTAGTTACAAGCACTTTCGAAATGTCAGTTACATGAGAGTGAATGTTTGCTGGAAGACATACAATATGATCCAACATTTGCGGCAAGGATTAGGGAAAACCCAGAAAAACCTAATCAGATAATTTAACTTAAGTATAATATTATTGATAAAATCATCATTTTAAAAATTAAAATAATCAATAAGATAAATCCCAAAAGGATTTTCAATAAAAAATAAATAATCTAGAATGTGTCTAGAATAAAATTCTAAATGTCAGAGTATATAAAACAATTAAGATTAGAATAATAATAATACCTTAGGTATTCGTTAAAATAATTATTCATATACCTACATGACGCTATAATTTACATTAATCCCTCGCGGCTTTATCATTCATGTAGTCTTGTCTGCTATAATAAGCTTTAGAAAATAATTTTCGTTTACACTGTGGCCTACTTAGCCATAATCATAATTAATATTTACACACAATAAGTATAATACTCAAATATACACAATTACAATTATTATATACGTACATATTTATAATACATATAATGTATATACATATTCATACATAATATTATAAACAACCGCGATACAGACAAATGCCTACCTACTAGTCGAGTGTCGATATATCGATAAACCTATCGATACATCTTATCGACCTCCGGGTCCGCACCAGAGCGTCTTAGCTCCAAACCGGTTGAACGGCGTCGCTGCGCCCGCGCGCAGCGGACAGAGGTCAAATCAGTCACAACCTAGATGCGACACTGACCGCGCGCTTGATGCTCTCGCTATATGTTTACGCGGTTTGCATTGTTTACCATTTTTGCTGCCTGTTTTTCTACTCCTGTGCTTTCCTATAAACTGTACTTCTGCCTATAAACTGTTACTGTGCTTGTGCTTGTGCCTCTTGCTCTTCTGTGCCTTCTGTTTTGGATTCTATGTGTCTACTGGGACAATACAACGATAAAACCGTAAGTGGAGTGTTTTATTGACGTCAACACCTAGTAGGCCACCACATATTCAACTAAATTGGTGACCCCTAGAAGGACACAATGTCTCAAGAGCAAACTGCCGGGGCCGGCCGCCAAACACAACCGGGCACTAGTGATGCGGACGTGTCGATGAAACCAATCGATGTTTATAAGGTCGGCGTGCGAGTACCACCTTTCTGGCCTGAAGAGCCAGATATATGGTTCGCCCAAGTAGAAGGTCAATTCTCCATATCCGGAATCACCAGCGACTCGACCAAATTTAATTATGTGATTGGGCATCTCGACAACCACCATTCGAGGGCAGTGAAAGATGTGATTATTAATCCGCCCGCGACCAATAAATATGAGAAGCTGAAGAGCGAACTAATAAAGAGACTTAGTGACTCCAAGGAAAAGAGAGTGCAGCAGCTGATGATGCATGAGGAGCTTGGAGACCGAAGGCCATCGCAGTTTCTCCGACACCTCCAGAGTCTCGCAGGTACCGGTGTCACGGACGATTTTATGAAGACTATGTGGATAAATCGTTTACCCCATGGGATTCAGACGGTCCTCGCAGGTCAGCCAGTAACTGCAAGTCTAGAATCACTAGCAGACCTGGCCGACAGAGCAAATGATCTCGCTTCTCCGGCGAGAGTAGCAGCAGTGAGTAACGCAGTACCTGGTTCACTCATCAGCGACCTCACAAGAGAAGTGGCAGAGCTTCGTCGAGAGGTTCAGAAATTGAAGGCATCAGGGAGAAACTCAAGATCCCGTACTCCAGCGTCTCGAGGCGGGCGCAGTACCTCCAGGCAGCGCTCCCAGTCGAACTACAGGAAGTACCCCTTGTGCTGGTACCATAGCAAGTTTGGAGAGAAAGCGACCAAGTGTACTCGCCCTTGTGACTACACGGCGGAAAACCCAAGGGGCGGTCGATAATGGCGGCGGACGATTGCCCCACATCTTCAACTGGCCGCCTGTTCGTGACAGACCGATCCTCGAAGATACAGTTTCTTGTCGACACCGGAAGCGACCTGTGTGTCTTCCCACGGTCGGCTCTTCGTGAACGTCGTTCTAAGACTGACTATGACTTACGTGCTGCTAATGGCTCTAGTATTGCCACATACGGCTTTGTAACTTTAGACCTAGATCTTAGCTTACGTAGGACCTTCTCATGGCGTTTTGTGGTAGCTGACGTGACAAAGCCAATCATAGGCGTAGACTTTTTAAATTTTTACAGCATTATTGTAGATTGTCGCAATATGTACCGGATGACCCCATAATTATAGAATTATATAGATTTAATATAGGAAATGAAATATCTAAATAACTTATAAGCTAATAAAAATATAAATTATTCGATAACTTCATTTCATACCTTCCCATCTAACCCCGATGGAAAGCTATGAAATCATTACTTTGACTTAACAGTCAAAGGAATAACTCTTATCTAATCAAATATCAATTGTATAAAGCCCATAAGGCAACAAATTGCAAAGAAAACTGATGTATGTAAACTTTCCATACGAACTACGCAACATTTTGCAACTATTCCCTAACGTCGCATAAAGACTCATAAACTTTCCATGGAAATCTGAAAAGTTGCATAACAATTGATAAATTAATAATAAAATTACCCCCTCCCTAACCAATATACGGCTCGACTATAAAAGCCAAAGCTAATTCAATTGACAATAACCCCACTATATGTGGCATACGAATAAACACATAAATATAGAAACAGTCCCCATACTATTCACGTCGTAACTACAAGTTATCGGTACTACTTACTAGCCTTTGAAAATACTTACAAGAAATAATCGTCAAGTGAATTAGCTTCAGTCAGATAGATATCATAGTTAAAATAGGAAGCCTAAGTATTGGTTTAGGAACGGGATTTCGTTATAAACTGTGACTTTTTATTCTCAACTTCACCTACACTGCTCTTAAAGCTATCGAAAGGGGTTCAGACTGCTTTTACAGTCCTCAGTCTGCACATTGGTCACTTCGAGCCGGATTGATCCTAAGCTCAATAGAATAAAATGTCACAAAGAAACGGAAGTCCGTCTCCGTCGTCAGTAAGGACGACCGACACCCCCGGTGGTATTACCGATACCTCGGAGCAGAGCTCCGAAACGACCACGACCCAGACCTCCGAGTCGTCGAGGGTCACCAGAAGTGCTGCTAGAAGCGGCGCTACTGCGCCGTCGCTGGCACCTCCGCAAGCGCCTCCTGGTGCTGGGCGGAAGCGGCTGGCGGCGGCGCAGCCCCCTGGAGCCCTGCCCGCGCCTACTGGCGCACAGCAGGCTCCAGCTCCGGAGCTCCACCACAAAGTGCAACAGGCGGGCCCTAGTCCCGGCCCGGCTTCCGCGCTCCTCGCGGGCGCCGCCGGCGAGACCCAGGACCCCAACCAAGCACGAGCCCCCGCCGATGTCGTAGCGTCGTCACAGTACGACGCACAACGGTCGGTGATGGCACCGAGTACCGTGGTCGAAAAACCCATTGCGCCCAGAAAGACGCAATCAAAGGCCTCATCGCGGAAGTCGACAAAGGAGAGGCGAATCCAATTGGCAAAAGCGCGGGAAGTGCTAGCTGCAGCCAAACTAGTAACGCTTGAAGCGGAGCTAGAAACTAGTGAAGAAGAGGACAACGCAAGTGCCACGACGGATGTGGATACAAGCCGGCAGGTCGAGACCTGGTTGGACCGGCACCACCTCCCAGCCCTTGATTTGAATCCCCATAATTTTTCTTCTCAGTTACAGTATACGACGGGAGCGCCCGCTTTTACGCAGGCGCCCGGCGCGCATGCGCCGCCCGTCCCTGCGGCCACGATGCCCCCCGCGCCCCCTGCGCCCCCTGCGCCGATGTACGCCGTGCCACTACAAGCGCATGCGCCGCCCGCGCCTGCGCCTACGGCCACGCAGTACCCAGCGCTCCCGTCCGCCGTGCTTCACGGCTCTGCGGGACCCGCTGCGATGGATGAACTGGCGGTACAACCGTACGCGCCGAGCAACGACATCATGACCATCACAGAAGCGATCCGGAATGCCATACTGGCAAGCAAGCAAGATCCCCATTCAAGAAAAACGGCGGATCTACCAGTCTTCACAGGTTCCCGACGGCAATGGCTGTCATTCAAGCAGGTATATACGGACACTGCCCCGTACTACACGCCGGGCGAAAATACGGCGCGACTGCAGACAGCTACCCGAAACCTGAAAAATACGGCGATAAGTGATTTCGTCATATCCGGTGCCAAGCCGGAACTCATTATGGAGAAGTTGGAAGAGTGCTACGGCAACACGGCGACTCTTGCGGCACTGGAATATAGAAATCTCCGTGAGCTGCCCAAGCTCACCGACAGCGCGCAAGACATCTGCTCGTTCTCGCTCAAGCTCGGAACGATAATGGCTACGTTACAACTCGTCGACGCCCATGAAAGCAGATATAGCTCAGAAGTCCTGCGATCGCTCCATGATAAGCTAACAGTGAATTTACAATCAAAATGGTATACCTACTCAGCTGACAAACCGAGGCGCGAAAGCGATGTCATGCTGATGGTAAATTTCATGCGAGAAGAAGCCAGATTACGAGAACCGTACACCGTAATCAGTGACGCAACCCAAGTGCCGCCGCGCCATCAGCCCTTCCAGCAACGAAGCCACTTCAACGCGCCCTACGCACCGCGCCCGCCCGGCCAATTTACACGGTACAGTGCGCCACATACATATCCGCAGCCCGCCGCCGTCGCGCAGCCGCGACCCGAGAGGACCCATACCGCCACGGAGAAGAAATGTCCGGTATGTGAGAGTACACAACATAGTGGCGGCAGAGAGTGCGCGACGTTTTTAGATATGTGTGTAGATAAACGGCGGGAGATTGCGAAAACGGCGCAGATGTGTTTCAAGTGTCTACATCTCTGGGAAAAGCGTCATTTTTGCAAGAAAATGATTTGTTCAGTGCCCAACTGCGGGAAAAATCATCATGTGCTAGTGCATAAAGACAATATTAAATCAGTTACAGATACAGTTGCGAGTGAAACAGTGTTGTGTGCATGGACCCACAATGACTCTCCCTCCGTCGACCCCGTCCACGGTGCCGCCGGGCCTGCTAAGAAGCCCACCTACACGGCAAGCGCGCCGGACGGAGTCTACGCTGCGCCACCACTGCCAACCAGCCCGCCCGCACCTACTGGTGCCGCTTGGAAGCAGCTGGCAACCGCGCAGCTCCCGGAAGCCCTGCACGCGCCTAGCGGCGCACAGCGGGCTCCTTTGCCGGCCCCGCGACTTAGCGCGCCGGCGCCCGAGCCGCCACTCGCAATCCAGATGAGTGACGTCGGCCGGGCCAACAATACTAATCGGTGCCCCCGACGCCGCACTCGCCGAGCGCGACGCCGTCGGTCGCGCCACCCGACAACACAGCACTCTGAAGCCCTTGCCGCGCCTAGTGGCGCACAGCAGGCTCCCATGCCGGCCCCGCAACTAATCGCGCCGGCGCCCGAGCCGCCACTCGCAATCCAGGCGAGTGACGTCGGCCGGGCCATCAGCATCGATCGGCGCCCCCGACGCCGCACTCGCCGAGCGCGACGCCGTCGGTCGCGCCGCCCAACCGCGCAGCTCCCAGAAGCCCTACACGCACCTGGTCGAGCACAGCGGGCTCCCATGCCGGCCCCGCGACTTATCGCGCCGGCGCCCGAGCCGCCACTCGTCCTACACACGAGTGACGTCGGCCGGGCCAACAATACCAGTCGGCGCCCCCGACGCAGCGCTCGCCGAGCGCGACGCCGTCGGTCGCGCCGCCCAACCGCGCAGCTCCCAGAAGCCCTACACGCACCTGGTCGAGCACAGCGGGCTCCCACGCCGGCCCCGCGACTTATCGCGCCGGCGCCCGAGCCGCCACTCGTCCTACACACGAGTGACGTCGGCCGGGCCATCAGCATCGATCGGCGCCCCCGACGCCGCACTCGCCGAGCGCGATGCCGTCGGTCGCGCCGCCCAACACAACACTCAGAAGCCCTGCACGCGCCTAGTGGCGCACAGCGGGCTCCCATGCCGGCCCCGCGGCATATCGCGCCGGCGCCCGAGCCGCCACTCGCAATCCAGACGAGTGACGTCGGCCGGGCCAACAATACCAATCGGCGCCCCCGACGTCCCGCTCACCGAGCGCGACGCCGTCGGTCGCGCCGCCCAACCGATCAACTCTCAAAAGGCCTGCACGCGCCTAGTGGCGCACAGCGGGCTCCTACGCCGGCCCCGCGACTTATCGCGCCGGCGCTCGAGAGGAAAGCGCGCCGCCCACGGCGCCCGAGAAATCGCAGCGACGCGCCTTACACACCGCGTCCGCGCCGCCCACGGCGACAGCGCGCCGCCTGCGCCGCAAGAGACACCGCAGCGCGAGGACAGCGCGCCGCCCACGGCGCCCGAGAAATCACAGCAACGCGCCTTACACACCGCGTCCGCGCCGCCCACGGCGACAATGTGTCGCCTGCGGCGCCCAAGACGGCGCGCCGCCCACGGCGCCCGTCTCATCACCACGGTCCTGAGCATCGAGCCACAACAACCGACGTCTGCGTGCATCAGGCAGCATCAACGAGTCACCGGCACCGGCGAAGTTTCCTATGACTAAGGTCATAGTGGCGGGAGAATGTACCGGATGACCCCATAATTATAGAATTATATAGATTTAATATAGGAAATGAAATATCTAAATAACTTATAAGCTAATAAAAATATAAATTATTCGATAACTTCATTTCATACCTTCCCATCTAACCCCGATGGAAAGCTATGAAATCATTACTTTGACTTAACAGTCAAAGGAATAACTCTTATCTAATCAAATATCAATTGTATAAAGCCCATAAGGCAACAAATTGCAAAGAAAACTGATGTATGTAAACTTTCCATACGAACTACGCAACATTTTGCAACTATTCCCTAACGTCGCATAAAGACTCATAAACTTTCCATGGAAATCTGAAAAGTTGCATAACAATTGATAAATTAATAATAAAATTACCCCCTCCCTAACCAATATACGGCTCGACTATAAAAGCCAAAGCTAATTCAATTGACAATAACCCCACTATATGTGGCATACGAATAAACACATAAATATAGAAACAGTCCCCATACTATTCACGTCGTAACTACAAGTTATCGGTACTACTTACTAGCCTTTGAAAATACTTACAAGAAATAATCGTCAAGTGAATTAGCTTCAGTCAGATAGATATCATAGTTAAAATAGGAAGCCTAAGTATTGGTTTAGGAACGGGATTTCGTTATAAACTGTGACTTTTTATTCTCAACTTCACCTACACTGCTCTTAAAGCTATCGAAAGGGGTTCAGACTGCTTTTACAGTCCTCAGTCTGCACACAATAAGCGTTTAATTGATAACCTCACTTCTGTTGCAGCCATTGCTACGTCAGCTAATTGCCCAAACGTTTCGTCAGTGAAGGTGGTGACTGGTGAGACTCGGTATCACAGGATCCTCAGCGACTTTCCTGAGATCACTCGACGGCAGGTAGACATCACACTATACCACATAACACATTACACCACATACGAACGACACCAGGTCCCCCAGTTTTTTCTCCTCCTCGTCGTTTAGCGCCAGACAAGCTTAAGATTGCCCAAAAAGAGTTCCAGTCTATGCTGGCCTGTGGAACAGCTAGACCTTCGGAGAGCTCATGGGCATCACCACTTCATCTGGCGCCAAAGAAGAATAACGGATGGCGTCCCTGTGGCGACTATCGTAAGCTGAACGCCCGAACAGTGCCTGACAGGTATCCGATCAAGCATATCCATGACTTTACACATAATGTTACAGGGTGTAATGTATTTAGCACATTAGATCTGGAGAAAGCTTACAATCAGATACCTGTCAACCCGGAGGACATTCCGAAGACGGCGATCACAACGCCATTCGGGTTGTATGAATTCTCCTACATGTCATTCGGCCTTCGGAATGCAGGCCAGACCTGTCAGCGCTTTGTAGACGGGATAACCAGAGGTCTCGATTTCGTCTATTCTTATCTGGACGACTTCCTTATTTACTCCCACAGCGAATCCGAGCACGAGGAACACCTGCGGATAGTCTTCCAAAGGCTGAAGGACTGTGGCATGATGGTCAACACAGCCAAGTGTGTCTTCGGCGAGAAGGAGGTAACTTTTTTAGGATATCAGATCTCGCAGAAAGGTTGCAGACCTCTAGACTCCAAGGTGCAGGCTGTGAAAGAATTCCCGCCACCGACCAACGTGCGTCAGCTGAGAGGCTTTTTGGGAATGCTCAATTATTATAGGAGATTTCTTCCTCAAGCAGCTCAAATCCAAGCCCCTCTCCACGCCTTGTTAACGGGTACGGCCAAAGGCACTCAGCGCATCACCCTGTCGGGCGATACCTTGGCAGCTTTCGAAGCCTGTAAGGCAAGCTTGGCCAATGCTGCTCTGTTGGCACACCCTGACTGCTCCGCACAACTTGCTGTAGTGACAGACGCTTCTGACAAAGCTATTGGGGCGGTCCTACAGCAGCTCAAGGACGGCGCATGGGAGCCACTAGCGTTCTTCTCCAGGAAGCTTACTCCCTCGCAAACTAAGTCCTCACCCTACGACAGAGAGCTGCTTGCAATTTACGAGGCCATAAAATACTTTCGGCACATGCTCGAAGCCAGGCATTTCGTTGTCTATACTGACCATAAGCCTATCAGTTTCGCATTTCACGAACGAAAGAGTAACTGTTCGCCAAGGCGGTATAGACACCTCGACTTTATCTCCCAGTTCACTACAGACATTCGGCATATATCCGGAAAGGATAATGTTGTTGCAGACACCTTGTCTCGTATAGAGGAACTGGGAGCGCCTGTAAGCTTCGAAGCACTAGCTGAAGGTCAGGCGTCCGACCCCCAATTGCAAGCACTCATAAGCGAAGGCTCTTCCCTGCAGCTCCGGAAAATACATGTACCTGGAAGTCGGTTGCCATTGTACTGCGACGTCAGTACTCCAACCTCCAGGCCTTATGTTGCCAAGCCCTTCCGTAGACAGGTATTTGAGAGCCTACACTCTCTCAGCCACCCTGGCTCCAACGCCTCTGCTAAATTAGTTGCTGAAAGGTTAGTATGGCCTGGGGTGCAAAAAGACTGCAGGGAGTGGACACGCGCATGTTTACAGTGCCAGCTGGCCAAAGTTAACCGACACGTAACTGCCCCCCTTGGCACCTTCAATTTACCACGCGCTCGCTTTAAGCAGGTCCACATTGATCTGGTCGGGCCCCTCCCTCTTTCGTGTGGCTATCGGTATTGCCTTACAGCCGTGGACAGGTTCACTCGGTGGCCGGAAGCAGTACCGATACACGACATTACCGCTGAAACCGTTGCCAGGGCCCTACTGTCGACCTGGATAGCTCGATTCGGCTGTCCTACAGACATTGTTACTGACCGCGGCAGTCAATTTGAGTCCGCGTTGTTCCAATGCCTGTCAAAAATAGCCGGATTCGAGCACAAGAGGACGACAGCTTATTATCCTGCTTGTAACGGTCTTGTCGAACGATTTCATCGGCAACTGAAAGCTGCGATTGTATGTCACGCGAATGAGAGGTGGACAGAATCACTGCCATGGGTGTTGCTAGGAGTGAGAACTGCTTTTAAAGAAGACTTACAGTCATCGTCAGCAGAACTGGTATACGGAGAACCTTTACGACTTCCTGGAGAATTCTTCGACTCTGCAACGAGTAGTACCACGGACATGTCCGACTTTACTGCCAGGCTCAGGAAATTTTCCGAAAAATTAAGACCAGTACCAGCCGCGCGACACTGTAAACCCAAAGTCTTTGTTTACAAGGAGCTTAAGACTTGCGATTATGTATTCCTCCGAGAAGACGCATCGCGAGGTTCTCTCCAAGCGGCATATACCGGACCCCATAAGGTTCTCTCGCGCGGGGATAAGGTATTTAAAATCCTCCTGAAAAATAAAGAGAAGTCAGTCTCCATAGACAGGCTTAAACCAGCTTTTATACTGTGTACCGACGGTGGAGAGGAGAATCCCGCTCCAGTTGCCCCTCCTAAACCTCAGCAGTACATTACCCGTTCTGGTCGTCAGGTGAGGTTTCCAGACTATTATCGCCCTTGACGGTCTCTGGAGGGGAGTGGTGTGGCCTACTTAGCCATAATCATAATTAATATTTACACACAATAAGTATAATACTCAAATATACACAATTACAATTATTATATACGTACATATTTATAATACATATAATGTATATACATATACATACATAATGTTATAAACAACCGCGATACAGACAAATGCCTACCTACTAGTCGAGTGTCGATATATCGATAAACCTATCGATACATCTTATCGACCTCCGGGTCCGCACCAGAGCGTCTTAGCTCCAAACCGGTTGAACGGCGTCGCTGCGCCCGCGCGCAGCGGACAGAGGTCAAATCAGTCACAACCTAGATGCGACACTGACCGCGCGCTTGCTGCTCTCGCTATATGTTTACGCGGTTTGCATTGTTTACCATTTTTGCTGCCTGTTTTTCTACTCCTGTGCTTTCCTATAAACTGTACTTCTGCCTATAAACTGTTACTGTGCTTGTGCTTGTGCCTCTTGCTCTTCTGTGCCTTCTGTTTTGGATTCTATGTGTCTACTGGGACAATACAACGATAAAACCGTAAGTGGAGTGTTTTATTGACGTCAACACCTAGTAGGCCACCACATATTCAACTAAAACACTAAACATACTTACTTAGTTCTCATGTGCTCCACAAACTTTCTCAAATCACCGTTCGGTAGTTCGATGGTTGTGACCGTCACCAGTCTATCTTCTGGGTTATTCACGAGAAAATGGAAGCCGTAATCGTGCAGGCGTTGGTGGAAGTGAGCTGTGACGGCGGCGTGGCGCGCCCACGATCTGGGCAAAGTTTCTCTGGCCAGCTTGTTCAGGCAGCTACGGAGCGCCCAGAGCAGTGGAGGGCTTAATGTGTGGTGGTAGCTAAAATTTATAAAATACGATGAAAAGACGAATATCAATAGAAAAAGGGTACTAAAGTAAGTACTTACAAAAACGTGTCGTCGTAACAGTTCCATTGGCGAGCCAGTAACTTCACGTCAAAGTAAAATGGTGGCTCGTGCTTTCTGTTGTTTATCTTCGCCCTGAAATCATTAACAAAAGGGAAAGTATAAATACCACATGAATTTAAAGCACAAATATACCGGAAAATAAATTGAAAAAGCGCTTCATTTAATCTGCACCTCTAGCACAACTGTGATACGCAAGACTATGTCGCGCGATAAGGATTGTGTGTCTCTTTTCTTTCAATACAATGTGACTAAGACGGGTGATGCTATGTCGCGCGACAAGGGAATCGCGGGGAGTTGTGCTAGACCGGCAGGTTGGGGTAGGATCAAGTGCCATAGAAAATAAACGAAAAAATTAGCAGGAAATGATGTTAGAACATGGCAGGCAGTGGCGAGGCGAGGCCTAAGTTTAAAGTGAGCGGGAATTTTTTTGCGACATATATCTAGGCATTTAATTTTTTTTAAAATTAAATGTCTGTACATTAGAGATTTTTTCACTAAAATGATTGTTACGGACTATTTGGAGGTCACTGAATCCATTTTTTTTATGTTTGTATGTGTTGTTGTGGCTTATTCACGCCAAATCGGCGAAACAAATTTCAACTATTTATAGTACACGGGTAGCTGGGTATCCATCCACGGATGGTTATACGATAATTTTTATCCAATTGTGGTGACCCAAAAAAGCCTCTGGTAATAGATATTAAAAGCTACTCACTCAGCTCTGGCGCTGAACGCCACCGGCGCTATGCCGGCGGGCCCGCCCAGCGCCTTCTGGCACGCCGCGTACACGCCGTCTGCGCCCCACGCGTCCATGAGGAATGGCTCCGCGCCCAGAGACACCACCGTGTCCACTAACAGTAGCGCTCCGTAGCTGGCAACAATTAAAGATTTGGAACCCTTCTTAGGCGAGCTGGTTACGGTTTAGTCCAGTGACCAGGGCTTGTAACCGGTTACAAATAAACTGGTATTTATTTAGGTTATACCGGTTAACTATTTAGGTTACGTTCGGACGAATTGATTAGGGAACTTTATTTTGAAGCGCTCTCTAACCGGTTACTCCGTGTTCGGATACGGGATGAATGGCCGCTGTCACGCCGACAGTGGCGCAACCACAGTCAACTACATGAAGAATTTAATCTAATACCATAGCAAGCAATCCTGTCTAAGCGAGCAGTTATTCACCTTAACCGGTTAGAGCGATGTTCTTGCGAGCGTAACCTTTATTATGGGCTAGGCTCTCAGACTGTGGCTCTAACCGGTACGGAAAATAAACCGGGTTTTTTTTTTTTTTTTTTTTTTTTTTTTTTTTTTTTTTTTTTTTTTTTTTTTTTTTTTTTTAGAACACTGTATTGCCTTTAGAACACTGTATGTGTCGTTCTGTCACTATTTATCGCTCGTCGAGCGGGGGCAGCCATTGTCTTCCAGTACCTACAATTATCCGTGAGATGATTTCTCCAGTAGCCACGTATTTAGTCCATCATTTCGATCCCATAAATCGGTATGTTGTTTAAACGGTTCCCCTCCATTAGCCCGAAAAACTTTCGTCCTAATTTCATTAGCCCTAATTTTGGTAACCCTAAAATCACAAACCCGAATTTTCATTCATCCTAATTAATGAATAGCCCTAATTTCAGGATCCCGAATTTTCATAATGCCTAATTTCATCATACCGAATTTTCACTAGCCCTAATTTGCACTTAGCCGATTTTTTTAGACTACGAAAATTATAATACCTAATTATGTTAAAACCTACATTTTATTATACCTAATTGTCTATAAACCTAAATATGCCTTTAATGGATAATTTCAAAAATTATTTCCATTCATTCATTACCACTCGTTCATTTGCCCTCGCGCGCACGGCGCTTCGGGAAAAGCAGCCCTATCGCCTTAGGTAACAAGTGGCAGGCCCCCAAACTCACCTCCGCAGCTTGGGCTCGCACGGGCGGGCGCCTACCATTTGTTACAGCGGGCGACAGCTGCTCTCCCTCCGCGCCTCCGCTTTTGGAATAACACTCTAAGGGTAGGATAGACAAGACCACGTGGAGTCGGAATTGCCATAGACTCAGGATGTAAGTACATGGGAATCTTTTGACGCTCCGCTCGCTCCGCTATACATTGTCACAATAGAAACCTAACCTAACCTACAGTTTTCGGGGTTCAGCCAATTCGATATTTGTCCAAATCCGTATTTTCTGTTTTAACGTAAAAATAGGTTTAATAATCTTTAGTACTCTTGACATTTAGTGTCAGTAATGATTAGGTCTAATAATCATTAGGTTTGGTAATTATTAGGTTATTTCATATTAGTATTGTTGATTATTAGTACAAATCATTATTAGAGTATTCGATTATTAGGTCTAACAAGTAATTAGGGTATAAAAATTAGGTGATATGACATTAGGGCTAATGAAAATTAGAGCTGGCGTTGGTAGGTGTAATAATATTAGCACTTGCGTTATTAGGTCAAGTAGGGGAGTACCGGTTTAAACATGGCAACGCGTACATGGACATTTTGCAGTTGTGTATGTTCATATAAAGATATAAAGTAAAGCTCTGTCCCATTGGTTGACACCTTCAACGTTAATTCGTAGCAATAGAGATAACTCACAGGGCTGACAACTTAATTCGAAATATTGGAATTAAGTTCTCAAACTTTGAGACCTTCAAAAATTCAAAACTTAATTCTGCAAGAAAGCCTCAAAGGCACTTTTACATTACTGATTTTACAATAAACAGAAAAACATTCATAATCTAGATAATGACATTAGAGTTATGCAACTACTAATCATATTTATGTAACTGACCATGCAGACCTGGGCACACTTTACTGGGAAATGTATACTCGTATTATCTCCGCGTCTATTAGATTAACTGCATAAAAAAAAGTTTATACTAAGTTTAATGAAGAGGTAGAGAGTCTCCGTGGTCAAAACAGAATTAGGATACGTAAAAGGTCTGCATGGGTCAACACGTAATGTTTTGGAGGTGTAAAGTAAGCCTTAAGCCTCAAAATAAACTTCAAGTTGTCTGTATGCTTGTTTCTTAACACAGACAATAAAAATCTTTTTACTTGTGGCAAAGCTCTCCTAATCCCTTCATGTTTTGAAGAGTCCCCGTGGAGGAGTCTCCGTGGGTAATGAATAGCCCCGCTGGTCGATGCGTCTTTAGTGCTGACTCGATTTCTTCCAATGAGAACGTTGTGTATGGTACAGAAGTTCGAATGGTTTCCACTTTGATACCTGAAAATTAAATAAATAGTAGTTACACTATTGCAGAGGCCGGGAAAGGACAATTCGTGGACGATTTCTCCTATCTTTTTCCCGACCACTGCACGCTAGGATTGAGAAATGATACTATGTTTTTTTTTTGTGTAAACGCTTATAACGAAGAACTATATTAATTTGAATATCACCGACCATGTTGGAGAATAATTATCTTTACAGTCGCTTTAAATGATTTTTGAGGTGCTACTGGGATTCGGGTCAGTCGTCAGATCGTGTCTCTCTCGGTTCAGATACTCTTAAAGAAGACCAGAGTTACCCGGGGCTGTCGGGAAGCTACCGGGGTGATACGTCGTTGACGGTCTCTATTCTAGAACCGGAATCACCATACCTAGATACTAGATAAGCGCTACCCAGTAGGGGAAGGTCTCTGCAATATGGTTAATTGGTTACTATTGAGAACTAGCTCACCATATCTACCAGCTATGTCACAGGCTCTCTCGTCCCAGATACCCCTGAAGGGCACCAGCAGGAGTTCTCCCGGGGCGAGGAGATTGCTGATGACAGTCTCCATGCCGGCGTGGGCGGAGCCACTGATGGCGAGCACCAGCTTGCTGCGAGTTTGGAACACGTATTGGATGCCGCCACGGATTTCGGCCATTACCTGAGAAAAAGGGAAAGTTACTGAAGCTAGCTATAATTTACTTATGGTCGGGTCTCCACAAACTTTGCTAGGATTAGGCGCGTTCGTAGCCAAATACTTGGGGGAAGAACTTATACCTTTTGATGGAGAATTATTCTTTTATGTCCATGTAAGTTTAAGGTTAAGATGGCAAGCGCCTTGAGCGCCGCCGGTCACAAATCAATCGGGTCCGGCTCACACATCACCGATCACCAGCATGCCAAGAGAGACAGGAAAACGGCGAAGTCAGTTGTGCTTATTAGGAGTATTCAATTTCTAAATTGTATACTTTTTATAATTTTTACGTTGGGGTAAGATCCTCTCTCCTGACCTCCGCCAGCCCCTCCCCCAATATGGACTCGGCCAGGTCGAACATGCCACTGTTAAGTCTTTGCCTCCCCCTCTACCTTTTTACTTGAGCCAGGTCTCCACAAACTATCATGTGTAACGTAATGCACACATACTCATCTCCCTTCCATTATATGTTCACGTGTCTTAGAGCTATACTAATAAAATGCCTTTTATAAATTAGGCACTTTTAAAAACTATTGCTATCGCATCGCCTCAAATCCCTTGTATTACAGCGCAAAAGGGACAACTTGCTCGGTACGATCTACCTACAAAAAAAAAAATTAATAAAAAAAGAACCGACTTCAAAATAAACTAAAATGCCAAAATTAATCGTTTATGTACGGTGCGGATCACATTTGAATCACCTTTTGAAGTCGGTGCCATTCATTTATTACTATTAAGACAGATGGCACGCAAGAACCGCGGCGGCGAGCCTTTAGTTATTACCTACGTATATATTTAGTTATAGTAATTCGTATTTTTGTTGAATACAGAACTTTACTTCAGGTTTGGCACTGACTTCAAAAGGTGATTCAAATGTGATCTGTACCGTACATAAAAGATTATTTATGGCGTTTTAGTTTGTTTTGAATTCGGTTCTATTTTTATTTTATTTTTTTATTTTTTGCCTTTTAGTGATGGATTTTAGTTATACTAAGTATTTTTTAGAGCCCAGAATGGGAAGATTGAGGAGGATTTGATTGTAAATAAAAATCTAAATTATAAGAATTGGCTAGGTCAAAATGGTTAAGGCCAGTAGCTTGCTGGTTAAAAAAGAATACGACTAACAGTCACAACTTACCCATAATATTTCAAGAATTATCTCGCAATTATTGACCGTTAATAAGGATTTGTACCTTCCATCATCAGCTCAGTATCATTAAATGATGACAAGCAGACGAAAATAACTGAATAACTTTAGAAAAATATATACAAAACATTGTTAGTGGCAATAATATTTGAGGGTTTCTCTCGATTTCCCTGGGGTCCATTCATCAGATCCTGACTTGGTGATAAGGAGACTACCTCAGCGACACACTATAAAGAATATGACTAACATTCTTAACGTACGTACCTATAATACATGTATTTTTAAGAATTATCATGTAACTCTTAACAGTTAAGGAGTTCTCTGGTTTTCCACTATCAGCTCCACTTTGCTACCCTGATCTTAACTAACTTCTGCCTCAAAGCAAATTGTTATAAAGAATTATATTGCGATTAGTGAATTAAATAACAATGGTTGAGCCCTTATTAGTGACTGGCGCTTGTGTCTTCATCATCAGTTTCTCTTCACCAAATGATGATTTTCGAGTGTAAATGCTTGTTCTTCTTTAATAAACACCGAAATCGCCATAGGTGTGCCCATAATATTTGAGTAATTCCTTCGGTTCCTCATCGATCTCATCATCAGATCATCACCAGAATTTTATGCGACTAACTTGGAGATTCATACTCTCCAATTTAGTCGCATAAAATTCAATTTTCCAAATCGACTCGCGATCCGCGAATTAAATAACACTGGTAGAGCCCTCAGTGGTAACTGATGGCTGGTGTCTTCATCATTGGTTTCTATCCACTAAATGATGATTTTCAAATGTAAATCCTTAAACTACTGTAATAAATACCGAAATCGCCATAGATGTGCTCATAAGAATCGAGGAATTCCTTCCATTCCTCATGGATCCCGGCATTAGATCTTCACCAAAATTTTATGGGAGCAATTTGCATATACCTACTCATGAACAAAAAAATTATTTTCCAAATCGTCGTGTAAATGACGGAGTTCTGAGGTAACAAACATAAAAAAAAATAAAAAAAACATACAACCGAATTGAGAACCGCCTCCTTTTTTGAAGTCAGTTAAAAATTGGCGAAAACAGGGTTTTGTAGTAGTACCCTATTTTTCTTCTTGCAAAACTGGACTAATTATATAATATTTTCTTCTGTTTCCGCGAGTATTACTCATTGAAATAAAACAGTTTAACGGATTATATCGCGTATATTATCTCATATTAGTTCCCGACGTTTCGGAAGCTTTCCAGCTTTCCATGGTCACGGGTGGACTGAGAAAAGATGTATTTTCCTCTGTCAAAGTTACAATTTGTGCAATCTTCCCATTTTTGAAAAAACACAAATAAAGTTGTACATACATGCCAGATGGGCCTAAGCTGTAAAGACACACATGTGCCAGAAGGGCTTAAAATTGTTTACTGAACGTGTGCTGCTGGATGGTGGAATTTAATGCAGTTTTAGAGGGCCTCTAATTCTTAAAATAAACAAATTATTAAGAGAAATAAAACCAAAGGGGCATGGCACAGGTAAGTATAGATTATATTTCTAAAAAAAAATGCTCTAAGACAATTATCCAGGGAGGAAACGGGGGATTACGTTTGTATGGAGGAATATCATAATAAATCATACCCTATGCATAAACTGACTAGGGGGAACCAAGGAGGATTATATTAGGAGTATGGTCTTTTGGAAATATCTATTCCCAAGCAGCACGTTAGTGCATTTTGCAGCTTATCCAGCTGCAAAATGCAAGCTGCTTATAAGCTTTATGTTCTAAATGAGTGGTATAACAGTGATTTGTTAATTTTAGTGTACGATGGGGATGAGGGGGGAGATCCCCCAGACCAACCCAGACCCCCTCCTCCTATAGAGTACTTACTTTAAAGTATTCTTCGCATGAGGGCGACACGACGGGTCTGACGAGCGCGTCGGCCACCGCCGGCCACAGGTCGCACGGGCCCGGCCCGCACATCAGCGGCTTGCTGAACTCCCGGTCTTGGATCACCGGCTCTGCCACTGTCAGATCGTACGACTCCATTGCCGAGACAAGTTGCTAGGTATAAAAAGACATAACCTTTTTTACTTCAGTGTAAACCGGTAGAAAGTATTCTATGTGTATGTACCAAAAATAGTTGAAATCCATTTAACCGTTTTGGCGTAATGAAGCTACATGATACAAAATATTTAAAAAATAGACAAAAAAATATCTTTCCATAAAGGGACCAAAAAAACCGTTTCACTTTAATGCAATTTATCAGAGTATTTTTTTATTATTTTGTAAAATAAAAAATACGAGTCCAATATTTTCTTGTTATGTAACGACGGACTAATTATTATTTTTATTTAATTAGTATTTGGATTTTCATACCCCGTCATCACGCCTATTATCGAAAATCTCGACATGCAAATATCCAGCAGTAAAAATATTGATTAATAACCCAAATATCAAACTTATATGAGAATCAGGATTACAATTAAATTACATAATATTATTGAAATAAAACAATTTAACGGATTATATCGCGTATATTATCTCATTTTAGTTCCCGAAGTTTCGGAAACTTTCCAGCTTTCCATGGTCACGGGAGGACTGGGACCATGGAAAGCTGGAAAGCTTCCGAAACGTCGGGAACTAAAATGAGATAATATACGCGATATAATCCGTTAAATTGTTTTATTTCAATGAGTAATAATCGCGGAAACAGAAGAAAATATTACATAATATTAATTCATAAAAACAAAAATAATGAAAATAATGAAACATCAATCGACGACCGGTTTAGCTCAGTGGGAGTAACGTTGCCTGCGAAAATGAGGTCCTGGGTTCAATTCCCGGTAAATAAGTAATATTTGTGTGATGAACATAAATATTTGATCCTGAGTCTTGGATGTTTTCTATGTATATAAGTAATATGTCTATTAAATATATCGTCGTCTAGTACCCATAACACAAGCCTTATTGAGCTTACCATGGGACTAGTTCGATTTGTGTAAAATTGTCCTGTAATATTTATTTATTTATTATTAACATAATTAGAATACCATTGTGCATGCCACTGTCATTGCTCATGTTCATGTATGAAAGAGGACTTCATAAATTCATCTATTCAAATAGCTACGACGTCACACATAGATAATTACACAGTTACACAGACACACAGATACACAGTTACATAGACACACAGATACATAGTTACACAGATACACACGTCAAACTTACTTATAAGTTATAATACCCCTCCTTTTTCGTGGGGAGTTAAAAATGAGGACACTTGATGTATACCTCTGACACTCACCAGTTTTAAAACAGATATTAGGAAATAGTATTTTCAAAGACTGACAGATTCCATTCGATGCTGCGCTTTATAAGTTTGTCACGAGTAACGTAAAACACGAGCAAGCAAGCGTTATTGTTAAAGGTGAGGAACTGGAACTAGTTAATAGTACTAGGATTTCTCGGTATAACATTAGATTCTAAGCTCCAATGGGGTAGGGACCCCACGAGGCAGTCTCTGGCGCCGTATGTAGGCGAATGTTTACGTTAAAGAGCCCCAAGAGGCTGAGTTGAGATACTATGTTTTAGCCGCTAATCTATGTACTGTGGTGTATCACTATCTAGGTTGTTATTAAAGTTGTTCACAGTACTCGTAAATCCCTCCTGATACCTCTTTCAACATGCGACAGCAGATAATCTCTTAGCTGTTCTTATAATATTATATGTGATTTGCTTTGTACTGAGTTTATTGTTAAAGTTGATAATAAAGTTGTAACAATGAAATGTCTGTACTTACATTGAAGATATTTTCAAAAAAATACGTGATACGTACTATAAGTATTTGTATATTTGTATGTGTCTTTGTGGCTTTATCACGCCAAAACGACTAAACAGTTTTAATCTACTTTTGGTACACGGGTAGCTGGTTTATCTTAGGGCCATTTCTATTTTTAGTTTATATAAATGACTTACCATCTATAGTAGAAAATCTTTCTGATATAGTACTATTTGCTGATGATACATCATTAATTTTCAAAGTTGACCGAAAAGCAAGAGACTATTCCGAAATTAATAGTGTACTAGTTAAAGTACTTGACTGGTTTAATATTAATAATCTGGTATTGAATGCTAAGAAAACGAAATGTGTTAGATTTGCTTTACCGAATGTTAGAGCAGTGGATTCTGCTATATCGCTCAATGGTGAATGTTTAGAAATGGTGGATAGGGCATTATTCTTAGGTATAACACTGGACAAGAACTTGCAATGGAGTCCCCATTTAGCACTACTTGCAGGTAAATTAAGTTCAGCAGCTTACGCTATTAGAAAAATTAGACAATTGACCAATGTTGATACTGCTCGCTTAGTATATCATAGTTATTTTCATAGTATCATGTCATACGGTATTCTGGTTTGGGGCAAAGCAGCTGAGATACAGACTATATTTGTGTTACAAAAAAGAGCGATTCGTTCTATATATAACTTGAACTCCCGTGACTCCTTAAGAGAACATTTTAAAGACATCAACATATTAACCGTAGCGTCCCAATATATTTATGAGAATATTATTTATGTTATTAAGAACCTAGAGTCTTTTACTAGGAATTCAGATATCCACAATTTTAATACTAGAAATAAAAACAAAATCGCTATTAGAAAGTTCCGCGTTCGTAAAGTAGCCAAATCATTCGTAGGCCAATGTATACATTTTTATAATAAGCTACCAGATGATGCTTTGAAATTATCGTTTCCAGCTCTCAAAAAGTACTTAAAAGAGTCCCTAATGGCAAAGGCTTATTATAGGGTAGAGGACTATTTAACAGACAAAAATGCATGGCCCAAAACAGAAACCAAATAATTTACTTTTACCGGGACACGGTTCTTATAAGGTGGCATATCAAACGTATGTAAGTTGTTTTAAATAAAAATCACTATTTTGCTTTTTATATTCTAGTTTTTTTTTTTACTTTTATAAGTTTTGATATGTTTCCTTGAAAAACTACGCATTGAGTTTATACTCAAAACATATATTTAGGTTAGGCTAAGCACGAATATTTTAATAGATATAAGAGTTATTTCGAAAAATGACTGACTGTTGAGTTTGTTTCGGCTTTCTTCTCTTCAGTGGTCTCCTCTTGGGAAACGCCGTAGAGTCAGACTTGTAAAAGTGCCCTTGTGGCCTACTTACAGAATAAAAATCATTATTTCATTATTACGGAGATAGATATAGAATACTTTTTAGCCGACTACGCTTTTTAAAAAAAAGAGGGGTTATGACTTTTTCTCCTCCGCGAATGAAGTTGCTAATCTCTCGAATAGACCGAGTTCTGCAGCTTTTGCAGTAAGTAAGATTCGTCAATTAACAGACGTGATAGCGGCTCGATTAGTGTATTTCAGTTATTTCCACAGTATTATGTCGTATGGCATCTTACTATGGGGCAGTGCTTCCGACATTAATACTATATTTGTTCTGCAGAAGCGGGCTGTACGTGCGATATATAAAATGAACCAGAGAGACTCGCTTAGAGATAAGTTTAAGGACATTAATATAATGACAGTGCATTGTCAATACATTTATGAGAATATTATGTATGTACATAAAATATTACCCACTTTAAGAAGAACTGTGATATACATCATATTAATACTAGAAATAAGCATAAGCTCGCAGTGCCTGCTACTAGGCTCCATAAAATAAGGAGATCATTCATGGGTAAATGTGTGAGATTTTATAATAAACTTCCTAGCAGCATAAGTGAGTTGTCTATTGGTAAATTCAAAAATATTGTGAAACGAAAATTATTTTCTAAAGCTTATTATAGCACACAAGACTACATGAATGATGAAGCCGCGTGGGATTAATGTAAATTATAGCGTCGTGTAGGTATATTAATAATTATTTTAACGAATACCTAAGGTATTATTATTATTTTAATCTTAATTGTTTTATATACTCTTGACATTTAGAATTTTATTCTAGACACATTCTAGATTTTTTTTTTTTTATTGACAATCCTTTTGGGATTTATCTTATTGATTATTTTAATTTTTTAAATGATGATTTTATCAATAATATTATACTTAAGGTAAATGATCTGATTAGGTTTTTCTGGGTTTCCCTAATCCTTGCAGCAAATGTTGTTTATTTCACCCAGCAAACATTCACTCTCATGTAACTGACATTTCGAAAGTGCTTGTAACTAGGCCTACTTGAATAAAGAATATTTTGATTGATTGATTGATTGATATAGGACTATTTCAATAGGCAATTAAATAGTCAATTCTTGCCGTTACATGTTAATTAATTCGAGTGATTTAAACCAAATGAACATCACAACTCACAAGTAAAGGCTGTCTATTATATTATGCTTCGTGTCACTCTAAGATAATAACTGTTCAGGACAAACGATTAGCGGACATGTAGATATGGTTTTAAAGGTCGAGACCGGAATGACCTAGCTCAGCCAGGTGAGCGCAGTTTTTTTTTATGACATAGGAGGCAAACGAGCAGACAGAAAAAAAAATGGAAAATTGTACTGTATTCTAAAGAACGATATCACAAATAAAATTACGTCCAAGAAAAAAAAATCTTGATGACATAAGATATTAGAGATAGTATTTAGTTACCGTTAACAGTTCTGAGTGCTGTAAAGATACAGTATTAGTGAAAAAGAAAATCCTATGTCAAAATAATATTTTGATGCGAAATGGTAGTTTCTATTATAGATATACTTAAAAAAAATCGAGTTTGATACCTTAAATTGTGTGTACCTTGTTTTATGCCCTTCAAATTTGGATGGGAGAAACAAATTTGAAAGTATGAAAATATTAATAACTATTCAATAACCCATGAAATATATGGTCTTTATTGCTAGGAAGCCATTTCGATACACACAACTTTTAACATAGCTGCAAAACAAAGTGTTTAATTTCCCCATATAAGGTAGAAACGTGTGACGTAACATTTCTAGACTTTAAGTATGAAGCGTTTTTGGGACCAAAAATGTGATTTTAACATTTTTGTATATGGGGGATTTTAATGAGATTGAAGTAAGTTTTGTCGCCAATATTTCCATTTTAAGAGGTCGTTCTATAACATGGCATAGAAAAATGTCGACAAAAGTTGTCGAAATCCCTATTTTAGTTAAGTGTACATTGCAAAACTTGACTTTAAGCAAATAAGTGCAGTTAATGACGCGGGCAAGACCTAATCCATTGAATTATCCATATTTTTCGTACTTACTTCAAACGCTGTTTTATTCTTCCATTGAGTTGCTTTTCCCTCCATTGAAAAATAAATTTCGCAATGGAACGTAACGTTTTTGCCGGTGACATTTTATATTTAAAGGAACATAATTACAATTTCAAAATAATTTAATGCAGACTAAACTAGACATACGTTAACACATTATGAAATGCGAGTTGTTAAATATGAATGTTATACCTTCAAAATCTGCGTCACAAATGGAATTCTTAACCTGAACAAGAAACACTTGTGCACATATGTTTGATCGGCAAATTATAGGATATGGGTGCATAATACCAATATGTACGAATCTTATATTTTTAATTTTCATCTATCATTTTTCACAACTCGGTTACGTTAAGTCTGCGACTCATTTGTAGGTATACGACGCCATAAAGGACCTGGTACCTTTGTTAGGTGAAAGTTTGCACGGAACCCTCAGTGCGCGAGTCAGTATCGCACTTGGCCGTTTTTTATTTAGTTTAATACGCCACAAAACAATCTAACATCAGTTTTAGCATAATAAGCTTTTCACATAAACGTACGAAAAGGTAATATGGCAAAAACCATCGAGCAAAATAGTTATTTGTTATGCAAGGCTGCAAAGTTGTTATTTGGCGCTAGTGCTTGTATAGGGAACCTGCATGAAATTTTTTCATGCTTTTCTTAACGAAATATCAAAATACCGTAAAAGCTATTCTAAAAAGTGAAATTAAAATAAAAATCGGCCAAGAAATGCGTATGCTATAAGCATTTTAAACTACTAATTAGACAGCGATTTGACAGAGAGGTCCGACATAGATTGTGAAGTCACAGTCCACTACGGTCATATAAACTCCATATTAAACTCTGATTTGCTAGAAAGAGATAGAATGAAATGTTTGATAGTTTATATCTTGGGTATTTTTATAGTTATTCGAAAAATTCTTTTTGTTTACTGTTTATTAAATGAATAAGCTTTTAATAAAGCAAAAATTAAAATTCATGCATATTCTCTATTGAGAGGAGGAATCTAAAATTGAGAGTAACGATGCTTTCAAGGCACGAGTATCGTAATAATTTTGCAGCCGTGCGAAACACACAACTTTTCTCCTCACTACAGAGGGGAAAATGTGAGATGTAAGATAAGCTATGAAATTATAACAAACCGATTATTTTTTCATTTGAAACTATTGAACTTCAAATTAATTAAAAAAAAAAACTTAAAAGATTTTCTCGCTAGCGGATAAAACGAACTTTCCCACGCAGATTTAGCACTGTAAATTGAGCTTTTCCGTCCGAGTGGGGTGAAAACAATTTTTGCAAAATTCTGCATTCAGCATGGAAATGCTGCCAGCATCCTCGGCACGATGCTTTGGGTCCACTTTTTAAAATATATTATAAGATTTTAGTTTTTAGTTTATGTATGGTAGTTTTATATTTCTTTCATTTCGCAAATATATAATCTACTAGCTTCTGCCCGCGACTTCGTCCGCTTTAAATTCGTTTATCGCGGATAAGGGTATTTTTCCGGGATAAAAAGTAGCCTATGTCCTTCCCCGGGACTCAAACTATCTCCATACCAAATTTCATCCAAATCGGTTCAGCGGTTTAAGCGTGAAGAGGTAACAGACAGACAGACAGACACACTTTCGCATTTATAATATTAGTATGGTTGGATACATATAATAAAGCTGAAGAGGGTCGAAAGTCTTTACATGGAAGATATTCGAAAAAAAATTGGCCGGGGATACTTAAAATCGATAACAGAACACGTTCCAACAGTTTATAGAATTTTTGTCTGTTTGTCTGTTTATTTGTTTGTCTGTTTATTTGTGCGCGCATCACGTGAAAACGGCTGAACAGATTTTGATGCAAACTTTACAAATCGGTTGAAAAAATCCCCGGCCAGGTTACAGACTATAAAAATTCAACCCTTAAAAGGGGGGGTAGCCACTACATTTGATTGAGTTAAGTTTGCACCGGAATCTTATCGCGCTACTTAGGAAGAAGGTGCAAACTTCTCTCAAACATGTGTTACGAGCCCAAAAATAGTATACCTTGCTAAACTAACAGGTGGCGCTAAAATTAATACCTTTTTGCCAAATCCATACTCATATTATAAATGCGAAAGTGTGTCTGTTGTCTGTCTGTTACCTCTTCACACTTAAACTTGGTATGGAGATAGTTTGAGTCCCGGGTTTGAGGCTACTTTTTATCCCGGAAAAATACCCTTATCCACGATAAACGAATTTAAGGCGGACGAAGTCGCGGGCAAAGCTAGTTTTAAAACAATAGTGTTGGCATACTATCATGACAGTCAAAATTAACCTAAAAATATAACTAAATAAAAACAACCAACTAAATCTAAATAACTTAAATACAACAAATGACAACATAATAAACACTTAAGAGTCCCCGGCAAGCTCAGCCGAATTTCACCTTCCCATACAAACGGAGTTTTGGCTCTCATTTTAAAACTACGTGTTGGATTGTAACGAAACTTTGCATATACAATGACATGAAGTATATCTATCTAGGCTTAAAATTTTAAAATTAGTTTCTATGGCTCCAATTTATAAAACAAACGGAATACAGCAAAAACAAGTTTTGTACGAAAAACTTAATTTCGCTGTATTTTTTTACTATGGTGTCTGAAGCTACATAATCTAATTACAGCTCGGGTATATGCAGGCCTGTAATTAGTGAATGTAGCTTCAGATACCATAGTAAAAAAAAAACGGCGAATTTAAGTTTTTCATGCAAAACTTGCTTTTGCTGTATTTCGTTTGTTTTATGATCTGGAGGCATATAAACCTATTACAAGCCTAGATATACTTCATGTCATTGTATATGCAAAGTTTCGTTACAATCCAACACGTAGTTTTAAAATGAGAACGAAACTCCGTTTGTATGGGAAGGCGAAATCTGGCCGAGCTTGCTGGGGACTCTTAAACAATAAATAATATATACAAATGAAAATATAATATTGATTAGTCAAATAACCCGCCCCGAGTCATTCCGGGTGCAAAGGTGCCTATCACGCTCGCTGCATTACCGCGTTGAATCCAGGTTGAATCGCGATCGACAACCTTTGCAACAGAAACGACCCGGCACGGGGGTTTATGTTTGTAGTTCTTGGTTACTTAGTTTATATTTTGCGTATGTAGGTAGTTGTTATTTGATATTTAAGGTTATTTTGAGGTTTTTTGTTTTTAAGTTAATTGCTAAAAAATATTTTTAATTCATTGATTTAAACTCCTTGAGTTCCTTCGAGACCATGGGCGTAACGCGACGTCCGAACCGTCGAACAATTACCAACGAAAGGTAATTAAATAAATCATATTTATACGCGATTAAGCCCCGTTTTGTTATGTTGTGATAATGTATTTTTAATTGTACTTTAATGTGAATTATATTATAAATATTTGACATAAAAATTCTTGCTGACTTGTCGAATAACTATTTCATCTTACCCTCGCATTCCCTTTATGATTTTAAAGTAAATAGACCTTCTATCAGAAAAAAACAGAACTCATGTTCAAATACACCTGAAATAATAAGGCATTCAGACAAGTATGAAGGTACCTACAGTCGAGGCCAAGGATATAATTTATAATTGAGAGTTCCAACAATATATTTACATTTCAATAGGGTACACACAGTATGACAAATACTTGCTTGCAAAACATATGTGTGACAGTTTCATCTTTTCATTCAATGCTCCATAGTATGTTCACTTGGTGGTCAACTGGGCCCGCAGAGCACTGAGCACGCAGATTCAGTTGCCCACTTCGTTTCTAGGGTTCCGTACCAAAAAGGTACAAAAGGAACCCTTATGGTGCGACTCTGTCTGTCTGTCCGACTATTAAAGCGCCATATCTCAAATACTACTTATGCTAACTATTTGAAATTTGGAATATCTATAAACATGGTCAGCCCACATGCATTGCATAGGAAATATTTAAAAATATATTTTTATTTTCTAAAAAAACGACGATTATGAGGGGGGGGGGGAATTAAAAGTCTAGCTTCTGAGTCAAATAGGATATCATATGAAAGGGCTTAAACTGCACATTTTTGAACATTTTTTTTTATTGTGATTAGTTTTGGTTTTATTAAGGAAAATGTGAAAAAAAGACCATGCCCCCGCTTTATCTCCGAAGTTTACCGATCGAAAATTTTCACAATTTATATTATAATAAACATAAATATTACATGAAAATTATAGCCATGTCTCTAACTAATTATTTTTTTAATTCGCAAAAAACCTATTTGAGCAACTCGGTTGCGTTAAGTTTGCACCTGATTTGTATGCAACGCTATAGATATCAGGTGCAAACTTAACTCAACCGGTACCGTGTAATAAAGTTAGGGTAAGTAAACATTTGTACGCAACCCTCGGTGCGCTAGTCCGACTCGCACTTGGCCGGTTTTTTTCATAGGTGACTCGAACCAAACTAATTGGATAACTCGACCTACGGGTTCAGTCGACTACTATGTATCGATAAGGGCCCGCTCAGCCCGCGGGTCCAGTCGACTACTATTTACCACTCGGTGGTCAACTGAGCCCTTTCTTTCATAGAGTCATTGTCACACAAAGTGACATTGAATATTTATTGACATTGGTCAAGGGATCCTTGACTGGTCTAATAGCTTTTTGTCTAATTTCAGTTTGTGTAACAACTTTTAGTATAATGAATTATTTGTCTAAAGTCAATTTGTTTAATTTCTTGATACAATACAGAAATCTAAGTAGAAAAGAAAAATTAATTGCGATCCACTTTAATTTCATTTTACATAATAATTATTTTATTGGAATATTTCTATCCTAAATGACCATATTCATAACTCTTGTGCTGTCGAATATAATTTTATTTAAAAATCACTTTGTCCATTTTTATTTTACCTAATCATCACGTAGCCGAATAATGTTTTTACGTATAATATTTTAACGTCTAATACAAATTAAATTAAACAAATTGCTCTTCGACAAATAATTCACCATAATAAAAGTTGTTACACAAACTGAAATTAGACAAAAACTTACTAAACACGGGTCTTAAACCGAAAACTATAGGTTAGGTTAGGTTTGTATACTGACCATGTACCTACCTATAGCTGGGCGAGCGAAGTGATCGGAGCGCCAAAATGCTTGCTTGAATGAATGTACACTATATCCAAAATGGAACATGGGTTAAAAACCGAAAAGTGTAGGTTAGATTAGGTTTGTATTCTGACCATGTTTAGCGGAGCGTGAAAATGCTTACTTACATGTACCAATAGACAAAATGCAACATGGATCAAAAATGGATTATTTCGAGCTTCGGTTTATCAAATATCGGCTTTTTGTCCTATCGGTATTTTGATATTCGGTATTTTGTCCATCGGTATTTTAACTGTAGGTATTATGAAAGTTTGGGCGTTGTAATACGCACCCTAAATAATTTTAATTTAACTAAAATTAGGCAAACCGAAATTAGGCAAAAAGTTGCTAGAACAAATTAAATTATGCGACATGTATGTTAGACGAAATATAATTATGTTAGTCAAACAGTGTACGAAATAAGATAACAAGAACTAAAAATTAGGAAAAATTAAATTATGTGAAGTAAGGAATAAACAAAATTATTTTCACTCAAACGACATTTGGATAAAGAGAGTCATTATTCTAAATGATTTTAGTTTAACTAAAATTAGGCAAAAAGTTGTTAGGCCAAACAAGGGCAAACCATTGACGTTACATGTTACAGAATAATATTTCCTATATCCTATCAATCTATAGTATAGTGTATATAGTGGTAAGTATTACAAAAAAAAAATATAGATACATATTTACGTTATTATTTTAAATAAATGTGAAATTTGCTTATGCTATATTACTTGGAAAAAAAAGTCCTTCCGATTGAGCCTTTTAACCGGTGTCTTAAAATTACAAGTGTTGTTTTTACTATTTGGCGGGTCCGATTCCCGGTTTAGACAGAAGAAAAATCTTTGTATGCAGTTCAAATTGTTTTTAAAATTAAAATGAAGTCCTTTCAGTAAAATTGTCTGTCTGCAATATTTAAGATACTTCCCCTCCATGTGGCATAGTCTTGGAACATCCTGTATATGTGACATTTATCATCTAAGTATTGTTGAATGTAAGAAGGCCTTGCCAAAAGCAATAGGTAACTTGACCAACGAGAATACGGCGAAACTACTGATGGGTATTAAGATTAAGTATTCGTTACTTAATATTTTCTTCTGTTTCCGCGATTATTACTCATTAAAACAAAACAATTTAACGGAATATATCGCGTATATTATCTCATTTTAGTTCCCGACGTTTCGGAAGCTTTCCAGCTTTCCATGGTCACGGGTGGACTGAGAAAAGATGTATTTTCCTCTGTCAAAGTTACAATTTGTGCAAACTAGCCATTTTTTTGAAAAAACACAAATAAAGGTGTACATACATGCCAGATGGGCCTAAGCTGTAAAGACAGTTACACATGTGCGAGAAGGGCTTAATTATTTTATTCTAATAATTTACCAAGCAGCATTTCACAAATGAGGCGTACTGAGGAGAAAAGAAACGCTGTAAAGAAAAACTCCCAGGCTACCTCATTACTATATTGCCAACCCTGAAATAGTAAGTGCGATCTTCTTAAATAAATTCACCCAATGTAGTCCCGAGCAAGACAGGACAGAAGAAGCACTTCGTTTATTGCGAACTAACGCGTCCATCAGTGTAAAGGATATGATTTTTGAACCAGTAACTATAGTCGAATTAAAAAACATTATAAAAAACTTTAAAACTAAACCATCGTGCGGGTGTGATGAGATTCCAATATCAGTTTTTAAAGAAAATATAGATATACTTGTAGAGCCTCTGGTACACCTATTTAACGAATGTTCTCAGATTGGCACCTTCCCCGACCAGTTTAAAGTTGCATAAATTCTGCCAATATACAAAAAAGGGTCTAAAACGGATCCGACAAATTATAGACCGATTTCTCTTCTGCCAGTATTATCGAAAATGCTGGAAAAACTTATGAAGGACAGGCTGATAAAGCACCTCAACCTCAATCAGTCGTTGAACAGTAGGCAGTACGGTTATCAAAAGAGCAGAAGCACTAACGATGCCATCACAACACTGATCGCTGATATAGTACACCAACTTAACGAGAAAAGGAGAGTCGCAGGGCTTTTCCTTGATCTCAGTTCCGCTTTTGATACCGTTGACCATAATTTATTACTTGCAAAGTTGGAACACTATGGTGTAAGAGGGACAATGCTAAATCTATTCCGGTCTTACCTGTCAAACAGGAAACAATTTGTGGAAATCAAATGGCATCAAGATAATCAAGAAACGATTCATAGATCTAGAGTATCCAAATTGGAAAGAGGAGTCCAACAAGGATCTATCTTAGGTCCAATCCTTTTTATTATTTTTACGAATGATCTTATTCCTTTTATAGAGAACTCAATCCCGGACACAACATTGGTGGTGTATGCTGACGATACAAACGCTATCATATCTGCAGAGAACTTAACCCAACTGAATGACAGAGTCAATTCTTCTTTAGAGGCTCTAAACACCTGGTTCAGCACAAACAACCTGAAACTGAATTGTGCAAAGACCAACGCTGTATTGTTCAAAACTATCTCCAAGAACAGAGATCGCCTACAAGTTACAGCAAATAGACTGAGTATTCAACAGGTTGATTCAGCCAAATTTCTCAGTGTCAGGATTGACTCCAGTCTGAATTGGAAAAATGAGTTATCTGCACTAGTCCATTCAATAAGTTCAGCCTGTTATGCACTAAGAAATCTCAGGGACGAAGTGATGCTCTTTCATCTTAAAATGGTCTATTAAGCTCTAATCGAATCCAAAATTAGATATAGTGTTAAATTCTGGGGCAATAGCTACCTTTACAATATTCAGTCTGCTTTGGTAGCCCAAAAGAGAGCCATCAGAACCATGGTGAGAATATCTCAAACAACGTCGTGCAAATCCTATTTTTCTCAGTTAGAAATCCTCACGGTGCCCAGTTTATACATTCTTGTAACCCTTAGCGACCTAATAAAACATTTAAACTGCATCGAGACTCTAGATGAACGACAAAAGCGTTTGGCAACCAGAAGAATGGACTTACCACAAACAATTAGTACCAGACTCAAAGTTATGAAACACTCTTCGGGTTACCAGGCCATTAGATTATTTAATAGGTTACCCCCTGAACTTAAGTCAATTACGAGTTTAAACATGTTTAAAAACAAGTTAAAAGCATTCTTATTGAAGAAGTGTTTTTATTCAGTAGAGGAATTTTGCCAGCACAATGTGATTACTGATTAAATGAAGCCACATGTATGGAAAAAAAAAATCAGTACCTAGTATACATTTATGACCTTTCATTTGAAACTTGTAATTAGTAGTTTAAGCTTAATTTTTTTATTTTATTTTCGATAGTAGAGATTATTATTAGGTGTATGGTTGTTGTTTTTTTTATATTAATTTTATGTGTGTTTTATTTATGTAAAATTCAAATGCAATGTATATTGTGAAAATGAATAAATGACTATGACTATGACTATGACTATGACTAATTATAATATTTAAAAAACAGAGACTATTAAACTACTTTTAAACAGATAAGATATTTTACAGCGTTCGGAAATTAAGGTTTTACAGTCCTGTGTCTCGCTTGTTCCTTGATGAGATGTATTACAGGATCCAAAGCTGGTGGTATTGACAATCCATCTTCTCTATTGAAATTAGGATGCTTTTTAATCTCAATAGCCTCGCGTAGCATTCTGGGAAAATATCTTTTTTCTTTGGCAAGGATAGAAGGTTTATCAAACTTAATTGAGTGGTTTGGTTTGTAAATGACATGTTCACAGACTGCAGACCTATTACACCGACGGTGCTTGACATCTGCTATGTGCTCCTTCACCCTGGTTGATACACTGCGTTTCGTTTGACCAATGTATGAAAGACCACACTCGCAGTCCAGCTTATAAATGCCTGCACTCTGCAAAGGGGTGCTACTCTTCACGGGTCTAAGGTATTGAGACACCTTCTTCAACGGCTTGAAATATGTTTTTATAGAAGCACGCTTCAAGATGTTTCCGATCTTATCTGTGTCTCGACTGTTGGTTTCTTCATACTGTTATTCTGCTTGGAACGTGGTATCTGGAGCTCGTTGGCTCGAAGCGCACGTTTGATATTCTGCAACTCAGCAGTCAGATGTTGATTGTCGCAGATACCCCTGGCTCTCTGAAACAAAGATTTACCCACTGTAGCAAGTTGACAGGGATGGTGGTGAGATTTGCCATTCAAATACCTATCTGTATGCGTAGGTTTCCTATATCTATATACAGTATGACCTATGTCATTTTTAGGACCTCTAATTACTAGCACATTTAAGAATGCAAGTGAATTATGATTTTCCAACTCCATAGTGAATTTAATTTTACTATGCATGGAGTTCAGATGGTCTAAGAAAGCTGAAACACTAGATCTAGGTAAAATAGTAAAGGTATCATCTACGTATCTTTTAAAGATCCTCGGCTTCACAGGTGCCAATGAAAGCGCTCTCTTCTCGAAGTCTTCCATGGAAATATCGGCGACGACAGGAGACACCGGAGACCCCATTGCCACTCCATGAACTTGCCCGTAGAATTCACCATTCCATAGCATATAGCCAGATGTAAGGCAGTGTTGTAGTAACTCAGCATATTCTATTGCCATCTGTTGTTCACCCAATATTCTTTTCACAATTTATTCCTTACTTATTTTTAACCGACTTCCAAAAAAAGGAGGAGGTTCTCAATTCGACGGAATGTTTTTTTTTTTTATTTTTTTTATGGATGTTCACCGATTACTCAAAGACTATTTGACCGATTTCAAAAATTTTTTTTTGGTTTTAGAGAAGGTACTTTCTAGTTAGTCCCATTTAATTTTGGTCAAGATCTGATGATGGAATTCATGAGGAATTGAAGGAACTCTTCAAATATTGTAGGCATACATATAGCGATTTTGGTATTATAAGAAACATAATAAGCATTTGCATTCAGATAGTGTAAATTTGTGAAGTGGAACTGATGCAGAAGACCACAGAATGCCATCGGATCTCCACAATGATAAATAATTTACGGGTGGCGACAAAATATCTTGATTAATTTAGCTAAGCAACTTCATAGTCACAAATTTAAATGTTCCTGATGAGAATGGTACCAACGAATTGATTTGATGATGGAGCCGGAAGGTAGGCACCAGATCTATGTAATAAAATAATGTAACGTAGCCGTGTTTGGGCTTGTTCGAATCGTCACGAGATACACTTTTAAGTAACGATTAACTAAAAAGTGTAAAATGAATAAACTTTTAAACAAAAAAATAAAACCGACTCCAAAAAACTAAAAGGTAAAAAATAACGCCATAATTCAGTTTCTTCAAATTACTTACAAGTAACCGTTTGTATACTCAATCTATACAGTATATACAATTAATGTTATTTTGGAGTCGGTGCCATCGTGTCGCAACTTACTAAAATCGTCAATTTTTAGGGTTCCGTCCCTCAAAAGGAAAAAAAACCGGCTAAGAGCATGTCACACCATGCTCAGTGTAGAGTTCCGTAGTTGCCCATCCTTCACAATAGACGGGCTTAAAACAGCGGTTTTATTTGATACTAATGCACATAAATAATGACTTTATTGCTAGCGCTTGTTTTAGTTTTCCGGAGCGAATATTTACAAAACTGCTGACTTTATCAAAAAAAATGTGTTAGGAGACCCTATTATTTTTAAAAGAACTATTTATCGACACCCAACACACTAGAATTGAAAGGAAAAAAAAATCACCCCACTATATTCGTACGAGAGGTATCCAAATTAAATTAAATAATAATATTTTAAAAGTATAGTTTTTTTTTTTACCGTTTTGTCATCGTGACAGGGGTACATATACATACTCATACCAAATTTCAGCTTTCTAGTACGAATGATCACGGAGCTAAGCCGCGGACGGACAGACAGACGGACATGGCGAAACTATAAGTTGACTACGAAACCCTAAAAAGGGAGCCCTTATAGGATTACTTTGTTGTCCATCTGTCTGTCAAGCTCTTTTTTCTACGAAACGCGTGGAGGTATCGATGTGAAATTAACATCAAATACTTATGTCTGCGCTGCCGCGAAATACTTAAACAACAATAAGTGCTTCTAGCACGGGGTATGCGTAGGTCACCTCCCCGCGTGCGGCGGGATGGGCAGTCCCCATGGATCCGTCCATGCTTAACGCCAATCCCTAACCGTCGGTATACCCTGGGCAACAGTCAGTTACTCTCCACAAGGGGTCTCACTGGCTGTTGGCGAAGAACCTCCAACAACCACCGGAGTTTTATCCGAAGAGGTTTCACACACAAGGACTTAGGTCATGACCAGTGGGCGTGTGAGACCGGCCTCTTCCTCGAGAAGAGCGCAGAGCCCATCTACGCGTTGTGCCGTGCGTAGTTGAGCGTCGTAGGGGGGATAATGGAGTCCTGGGGGGTTGAGCTTACCACAGGTCAGGTTGTAGTTATCTGTGGGAGCAACTCTTTGGTCCGGAATTCCATCCGAAACGACAGCCTCAGGGACCAGCCAACCTGAGGTAACCGGCAATGGCGCCCGCTAAGGGTAGCTGGCGAGGGTTACAGAATCATGAGGTGCGCAGCCGGCGGAGCGCGGAGTCTACGGTGAGTACGAACCAAAAACTCGGTTCGACAGCTGTAGTCGTCTTCGCACCGTGCGGGCTCGCTGCATCCCGGATCCTGGGCCCTATACTCTCCGTGGTAGGTCCTGGTGCTCAAATGAGTATCTCCATTTGCGGGCTCCCAGGAGGGTGGGACGCCATTGAGAATGAAGCAAAAACTCTAACCAACATGGACAAAAAGAGTAACAAAACAACACAACTGGATAAACATCCAAATCAACAACAGGCCGCAGCTTTCATAGAAGCGCCCTGCACAAACCCAACGACCTCCAACCATCCCGCTCATCGGTAGCCGGTGAACAGCAATGGCAGGTCGTCAAACGGAAGCGCACTCCCTCAGATCTGCACAAAAAGAATAAACGCATTACCAAGCGTAGCGCACAACAGGCCCAGGCTGGCTCCGGCAGGAGGCAACAACCCGCCGCAAGGCAGGAGGTAGCCGAAGGACCGGCAACGGCCCCCGCCGCCGGAGTAAGCGCGAAGCCCAAGAACCACCCCAGTGAAAACCAGCGGGCCCATGATGGTCGCGTTTATCACGCGATAAATGATATGATAACGCACCTGTCACTCTCGCACTCAAATACGTGTCAGAAGGTGACGGCAGCTATGTCACTTATTTATCGCGTGACAAACGCAACCATCATAGGCCCACAGGGCGGTACTAAGCAGCGCGTAGAAAAGGCAGCCCAGCAAGGCGAGGGCGAAAGAGAAATCTGACGCTCCGCCCACAAGAAAGCGCGGGAGCAGAGGCAAAAAGGATAAACCCGACCCCAAAAAACGAGGTGACCAGGACAGAGCCCCCATCTCCAAGCGCCCTCGCCCCGACGACACACTATCGCCCATCAGCGGCGACGCCAAACGCCAAATGGCCTCCACTAGTCTGGTGAGCCCCGCCACCACTTACGCAGACACTGTCGTCTTAAAGGACCTTTTTGTCGCAGTAATAGCGGAGCCCTTCACCGACCTAACCGCCGACCAAGTGGGAGGCATCAAAGGCACGCTGGAAGCCAGCATTGAGACCATTGCTGACGCTTCAGGTGATCTCAACGTCGTCCCGTACTGGCCCTCCTTCCGTGTAAAGCCTTTCTACAGCGAAGGAGTGCTCAAACTGCAGTGCGAGGACACAAAGGACGTGGAGTGGCTCAAAGACATTGTAGCCTCTTTTGAGTCACCAATTCCCGCGACAATGCTGGTGGTAAAGCGCCAGACCGACATCCCCAGAAGGGTGAAGTCCGCAGTCCTGCTACCAAATTGTTCAGATGACGTCAAGCTGATTCAACGCATCTTGACGGGTCAGAACAAGTGGTATCAGGTCAGCAGTTGGTCGCTTTACCATATCGAGTGCCACGAAGGAACCCCTCCGGGCACCTTCTTGGTGCTGGGTATACCGGCTGATAAGATTCCCGGGATTCTAGCGAGGGGGCGTAGACTATGCTACAAGCTAGGAAACGCCTATATCCGTTTCTTCGGCAGTACGGGAAAGCTGCAGGATATGCCGTCTGAACGTACTGAGACTGCGAAAGCACCCATGGTCACCAGTGACTTCTCTGCTGCAAAGCAGAGAGAGCGCGCTGGGCACGATCAGGGAGCAGGCGCGTCTATGTCCATGGGTAGTCGGGTAGACTCCGCCGAAAGGCAGAGTCATGCCGATAAACCGACGGTCACCCAACACTACTCCGCCGAAAGGCAGAGGCAGGATGGGATATCAGCTTGCTCGCTGACTGCCTCCAACATGGACGTCGGTTCCAATGGCCTGGAGGAGGCTGTCGCGCAGCTGATGGACCAGGACATCCCGTTAGAAACGGATGAGGAAGTGAGCAGTTCTATTCGCTCCTCCTCACCTCACTAACATCTTACAAGCCAACCTCCAGCACAAACAAGCCGCGGCGGCTACCCTGCGAAGAGTGCTGGAGGTCAACCACAAGACCGTCGCCGTTATTCAGGAGCCGTGGGTAAGGAAGGACAGGATCTGCGGTCAAAGCAACATCGGAGGTAAGATATTACTTGATACCACCACTAATCCACGCACTTGTATATATGCACCTAACTCTATCAATGCAGTTTTAATGAATGAGTTCTGTTCCAGAGACCTGACCACGGTCAGACTCCAAAACAACTGCCCTAGCATCCCAGAAGTTATCATTGCGTCGGCCTACCTGCCGGGCGACGCAGAAATACCAACGGTCGAGCTGGCAAACCTCATCAGGCACTGTGAAGAACAGAAGCTTGAGCTGATCATCTCGGCGGACGCTAACGCGCATCACACACTGTCGGGCAGCGGATCTTCCAATAGTCGAGGTGAGGATTTTGTTACATTTCTATTTTCCACCAGTCTTAAGCTTATAAACAGGGGTTCAGAGCCTACCTTTGTTACCTCCAGATTTCAAACTATTATAGACATTACACTCGCTACGGAAAGAGTATCGCAAATTATCTCCGACTGGCATGTGTCTAAAGACCTGTCATGCTCAGACCATAGATGGGTAAGGTATCAACTAAACGTGGACTCTAAAAAACCGGAACCTTGGCGCAACGACTAGATGGATAAACCGCGCTAAATTCAGGCAGTTGATGTCGACAGATATGGCCCCCCAACAAATCCCAACAAGGTATGCGGGACCTGCCGACATCGAGAGATACGTCAATGAACTAACGGAAACGTTAATAGACTCCTTCACAAAAGCCTGTCCATTAACAATGCCCTCGACGAAGGCCACCAACCGCAATAGCTGGTGGGGACCTGAGCTCGAGAAACTGCGACGTAAACTACGCAAACTGTTTAACAGAGCGAGCAATACAAGGAAGGCAACAGACTGGGATGCTAATAAACAGACCCAGTCATTGTACAAAAAACGAATCCGTGAAAGGAAGCGTGAATGCTGGAGATCCTTCTGCACTAACATTGAATCAAACGCTCAGGCAGCCAGGGTAAAATCAATACTATCCAGCGAACCAAACCAAGACTTAGGCTCACTGAAAACATCAGACAACACTTACACCACTAGTGATACTGAAGAGTGCGAGCTGTTACTTGACACACACTTCCCAGGTTGCTCCATTATGGAAAGCACCACATGGGACCAAGCAGGTCAACAGGAATTTGAACAACCAACTGTTGAGGCCGTAACCACTGCCCAAAGAGTAGTAACACTAGAAAGAGTGTTATGGGCAATCAACAGCTTCTCTACATTTGAAGTGGCAGGCCTTGATGGCATTTTCCCTGGACTCCTTCTATGTTGCAAGGACATCATAGCACCACATTTGGTGCAGATCTATCAGGCTTGGCTATGGCACCGCTACATTCCCCACAAATGGAGAGAAGTTAAGGTGGTATTTATACCCAAACCAGGTAAGAGTGACTATACGCAGCCAAAGTCGTACAGACCCATAAGCCTCACTTCGTTCCTATTGAAAACAATGGAACGACTCTGCGAACGTGATCTCAGAGATGGGGCCCTGGTGCTATCATCCTCAACAGCATGCCTACTGCTCAGGTAAATCAACTGAATCAGCTTTACACAGCGTCGTCTCGCCTATAGAGCACGCTCTATCAACACAATCGACAAGACGCAATTCAACAGCATAAGCCAAGCCCTTCTTAGACATGGAGCTGATCAATCCATGGCCGCTTGGATCGACAACATGCTGAGGCAAAGGGCGGTACAATTAACAGTGAACGGCATAACGCGAGCAATTGTGTCGAGAGGATGCCCACAGGCAGGAGTCATCTTACCGCTCCTGTGGAACCTCTTAGTGGACGGCCTGATCAGAACGCTTAACGAGGCGGGCATCTACACTGTAGGCTATGCAGACGATGTGGCAATCCTCATACGAGGAAAATTCGAGGCAGTCCTCTGCAACCTTATGCAAGGTGCACTCAAAATCGTCGAACGATGGTGTTCTGAACACAGCTTATCAGTTAAAGTTAAGTTCTTGGTGTCCAGTTGACTGCCAATCTCAACTTCGGTCAATATATCGAGTCCAAAGACTGCAGCCAAAAAACTCGGAATCCTCTCCAAGGTTAGGCGGTATTTCACTCCAGGACAGCTTTTAATGCTTTACCAACCACAAGTCCGGTCATGTATGGAGTACTGCTGTCACCTTTGGGACGGATCAGCTAAATACCAACTGGCCACTTTGGACTCGATTGACAAACGAGCTAGGCGGCTTATTGGCGACCCTTTTTTTTTTTTTTTTTTTTTTTTTTTTTTTTTTTTTTTTTTTTTTTTTTTTTTTTTTTTTTTTTTTTTTTTTTTTTAAGAGGGGAAAATGCTTTACGCATACCACCAGGGTGCGAGGACGGACTCTGGTGGTTATGTGGGACTCCCATGTCGGCTGATGAGACCTATATGGTGTACCCACTAAAAACCCCTCTATGTGCCGCCTTTGTGCTATAAGGCGAGGCCACGGGAACGCCTGAGCACACCACCGTAACCTCGCCAGCGGCCGTCCGTACTCCGGATCCGTCTCTGGGAAGACTTTTCTTCCCTTCCTCAACAAAGGGGTGTGCCGGGATACGGCACACCTGCCACTCGGGGACCTTTGTGCAGGCGACAGACGTCCCCGTGTCTATCGCCCGCAGGTGCCCTTAAGGGGGAAGTCGGCGGTCGTAGGCCAACCGCCGTCGCCCCACGCGTTTGCGGCGCATTGGCTGAGAGGCCGGATCGTCCTCCCTCCCACGCTCTTGCACCTCCTTCTGCGCCATAACGTCCTCGCAGAAGGAGGCAACCGCCTTCCACGACCTGTCGCTACCAACCATGGCTTCCACCACGGCGGGCAGGGAGAGGTCGTGCCCTACTACGGCCACAAGTGCAGCCCGCCGTTCGGCCCAATCTGGGCACACCGCCAGCGTGTGCTGTGCCGTATCTTCGGCGTTGCCGCACGCGTGGCATACTTCCGTCGGTTCCCGTCCTGCCACCCTGCACAGGTATTTGCCGAAGCAACCATGCCCCGAGAGGACCTGTACAAGGTGGAAGGAGAGAAACCCCTCTTTTCTTCCGACCCATCTCTCAAGGACGGGCCGGATCGCTCCGATGGTCCAGTGGCCTGCCGTCGGCACCTCCAGCCTTTCCTTCCATTTTTGGATGAGAAAACGGCGGGAGTCGAGCCTCCACCGCCTGATATCCTCCCGGAGTGGTTGGACCCCACTGGCCCGCGCTTCAGTGACATACCAATATACATCGGCCAGAACTGAGGCGTCGAGGTCCCAGGGCGGAGTCCCTGCCAAGACGCAAGCCGCCTCGTACGAGACGGTGCGGTATGCCCGCGCCATCCTGACCGCCATAACCCGCTGAGGCCTTCGCAATTGGGCTTGATTCTGGGCGGTCAGGGATCCGGCCCAGATGGGCGCCCCGTACAGTGCCATCGACCGCTCAACTCCCTCGTAGAGTTTACGGCAGCTTGCGTTTGGCCCGCCCACGTTGGGTAGCAGCCGACTGAGTGCCAACGCCGCCCCGACAAGTTTGGGAGCAAGGCACTTAAAGTGCTCCCGGAACGTCCAACGGCTATCGAGGACTATGCCTAGGTACCGCATAGTCGACTTCACCTCTATGGACGTTCCTCCCACCACCAGATTGGAACCCGCCGGAGGACCCTTCCGGGGCCCATGAAAGCACAGGGCCTCCGATTTATTCAGGGCCACCTCTAGCCCCAGCCTTCTGATTCGGGCTACCACCGTTGGGCTTATTGGCGACCCTACTCTAACTGACACTAAGCTGCAGAGCCTTGAGCATCGACGTAGGGTCGCTCGTCTGTCGGTCTTTTACAGGTTACATTTCGGTGAGTGTGCGGGGGAATTACATGATTTAATTCCACCAGCCCCTTTCCATCATCGGGACACACGATGCGTGCGTTCGTTCCATCCGCACGTGGTCAATATTCCGCGAATCTGCACGAAGCGCTATGGTGCAACTTTTATCATGCGTACCGCAAAGGAGTGGAACTCGTTACCTGCGAGTGTGTTCCCCGACCATTATAATTTGGGCGTGTTCAAGACAAGAGTGAATAGGCTGTTTCTATACGGGTATGATACATCCTTGACCGCATCGTCACTTAACAACAGGTGAGATTGCGGTCAAATGCCCATCTATTTATAATAAAAAAAAAACCCATCAAAAACCGAACTAGTTCTGTTCACAACGAAGCGGATCATAAACATCCATCGCTTACCAAAACTCCTAGGAACCATGCTGACTCTCACCAATGAGGTCAAGTATCTAGGCGTCATTCTAGACGACAAATTACTATAGACCAAACACTTAATCAATCAATCAAATCAATCAAAATATTCTTTATTCAAGTAGGCCTAGTTACAAGCACTTTCGAAATGTCAGTTACATGAGAGTGAATGTTTGCTGGGAGAAATACAATATGATCCAACATTTGCTGCAAGGATTAGGGAAACCCAGAAAAACCTAATCAGATCATTTAACTTAAGTGTAAAATTATTGATAAAATCATCATTTTTAAAATTAAAATAATCAATAAGATAAATCCCAAAAGGATTGTCAATAAAAAATAAATAATCTAGAATGTGTCTAGAATAAAATTCTAAATGTCAGAGTATATAAAACAATTAAGATTAAAATAATAATAATACCTTAGGTATTCGTTAAAATAATTATTTATAATCCTACATGACGCTATAATTTACATTAATCCCACGCGGCTTCATCATTCATGTAGTCTTGTGCGCTATAATAAGCTTTAGAAAATAATTTTCGTTTCACAATATTTTTGAATTTACCAATAGACAACTCAGTTATGCTGCTAGGAAGTTTATTATAAAATCTCACACAGTTACCCATGAATGATCTCCTTATTTTATGGAGCCTAGTAGCAGGCACTGCGAGCTTATGCTTATTTCTAGTATTAATATTATGTATATCACAGTTCTTCTTAAAGTCGGTAATATTTTTATGTACATACATAATATTCTCATAAATGTATTGACAATGCACTGTCATTATATTAATGTCCTTAAACTTATCTCTAAGCGACTCTCTATAGTTCATTTTATATATCGCACGAACAGCCCGCTTCTGCAGAACAAATATAGTATTAATGTCGGAAGCACTGCCCCATAGTAAGATGCCATACGACATAATACTGTGGAAATAACTGAAATACACTAATCGAGCCGTTATCACGTCTGTTAATTGACGAATCTTACTTACTGCAAAAGCTGCAGAACTCAGTCTATTCGAGAGATTAGCAATATGGGGACCCCATTGGAGCTTAGAATCTAATGTTATACCGAGAAAGACTGTACTATTAACTAGTTCCAGTTCCTCACCTTTAACCATAACGCTTGTTTGCTCGTGTTTTACGTTACTCGTGACAAACTTAACACATTTAGTCTTTTTCTCATTCAACAATAAATTATTTATATTAAACCAATTTACCACTTCACAGATAGCATTGTTTACGTCAGTGTAGGATCGTTGATTTCGTACGACTTTGAAAATTAGAGACGTATCATCTGCAAACAAAACTATCTCATGGTGGGTCTGTACGAGGTGTGGCAAGTCGTTTATATAGATAAGGAACAGGAAAGGTCCCAATATTGATCCCTGCGGCACACCCATAGAGACTAATGACCCCGGTGAACGCTTTCCATTCACGTCAACCCTTTCTACCATTTAAATAAGACTGCAATAAATTTAGTGCTAATCCTTTAACTCCGTAGTGGTGTAGCTTCCTGATCAGTGTCTCATGATTAACGCAATCGAAGGCCTTAGATAAATCACAGAAGATGCCTAAAGCATCTCGCGATTCCTCCCAGGCATCGAAAATGTGTTTTACGAGCTCAACTCCGGCGTTGGATGTCGAGCGACCCCGCGTAAAACCGAATTGCTTACTATGCATCAAATTATTCAAATTAAAATGTTTTAACAATTGATATAGAATTAGCTTTTCAAAAATTTTACTAAATGTAGGTAGTACAGATATTGGTCTAAAGTTAGTGGGGTCAGAGGTACTACCTGATTTAAATAAAGGAGTTATTTTGCTATGTTTCATCAGATCAGGAAACTCACCGCAGTCAACACTGTTATTGAATATATCTGCCAAGTCAGGCGCTATTAATTCTATTAGGGATTTGACAGCATGGACTGAGACCCCCCATAGGTCATTGGTTTTTTTGACATTAATTGATTTAAATGCCTTTACTACATCTGAAGGACTGACATGTTCAAAATAGAAGTCCTTACTACATTCTGGTACGTTTTCTTTTAACAACAAAACGGCAGACGAAGGTGATGAATTTAAACACTTTGTTGTGGATACTGGTATATCGGTGAAGAAATTTTCAAATTCTGTTGCTACATCTAAACTAGAATCTATAATTTTGCCATCAATTTTTAATTCTAGATCACTAATTGCGTGCCTTGATCTACCAGTCTCCACATTAATCACTTTCAGGTGGTTTTGATAATATTAGAACTATTTTTGATTTTATGGGATAAATAATTACGTTTGGCAATATGACAATCAATTTTGAATTGTTTTGAATATTGCTTTACATGTTCTTTAAATTCATCACTCGTATTAAACCGCCGTTCCTCATACATGGCATACAGTGCTTGTCTACGTTTGTGTAAGTCCGCAGTAGCCCATTCGCTAAATACTGGTGCACCGCCAGCCACAACCGATTTGGAAGTAAATATTGTATTATAATGTTTCATAAAAGTTGTAAAGAATGAATCATACATGTGATTAGGACTCATTTCAGAAGACAGAACGGGTAGCGCCTGAAACAAATGTTGCTTCATTCTTTCCACACGGTCTGTGGTTACCGGTACAAAAGTAATTTGTTTTTTCACTATATTTTCCCTTAATATCTCAAATTCCATTAATTGGCCTAAATGATCTGATTCTAATTTACTGATTATACTTTGTTTAGAAGGAGAAATATCAGTGAAAATGTTATCAATACAGGTGGCGCTGGTATCGGTCACCCTAGTAGGTTCCATAAATACGTGGCTTAAACGAAAAGATTTGAATAGATTCAACAATCTAATACTTAGTGTTGAATCTTCCAAAATATTTACATTGAAATCGCCGCAAATAAGTAATTTTTTACGAGTACGCGATATCTTAAAAAGCACATATTCCATAATAGTTTGAAAAACATCGAAATTACTTAATGGCGGCCTATACACACAAACTACAATAAATTGCTCTAGTTCTACTGCACTTAATTCTATGGTCCGTTCAACAGACAAGGATACAATGTCCTTACGTTCCTTAAATTTCAATTGACTATTTAATATAATTAACGGCCCACCATGTATGGAACTAAGTCTGGTGAACGAACTACCCACCTGGTGATTATTGAATTGGGGCATTATCTCATTGCAAGTTAGCCAGTGTTCAGTTATACATAAGATATCAATATTATAGGCATTTAAAAATAATTCAATCTGCAAATCTTTCCCTCTAATACACTGAATATTTTGATGAACCAGGTGGATATACTTTTCATTGCCAGAAAAGGATTTCTCCATTGTCTCATCACTTAGTTTAAATTATTACACATAACAACATTAATGTCGGACTGCTCAATAGAAGCAGAGTTATGTACCAAATTCTTGGTAGAAATGTCAATTAAATAGGCTAGTGACAAAACTATTTGTCGTTTGCAATAATTGGAAAGGTAAAACTTACCTTTTGTCAAAAAATAATGATTACTAACATATTTGTTAGCGTCTACTATTCTAAACTTACTACTATATGTACAAAGATTATATAAAGATGTATTTAAAATATATCTTGTATCATTTTCAGATTTTGACAATTGTTTACAATAGGGAAAAGTGAACATAATAATTTCCTGAACTATAATTGTGTTCAAAGTTTCATAAAATTTAATTAAATCATTCTTGTTCACTTTACCCCTGTTTCCCAAAAGAATAAGCAGTGTTGTCTTGGAATTAATATTACTGTCTTTTAGAATTTGGTTTGAAATATTGTCAAGGCTACTATAAGGCAAACAATTGCTACTTACACTATGTCCCTTTAAGTATGAGTTTGACAGTGGGCCCATACCACTTCCCATCTCATCACAGTACATGATAACCTTAGGTTTAGGTGTGCTTGGTGCGGTGTGGAAGGAACTTTCACTGGATTTTTCTGGCAAACTGGCACACATAGAGGATGGATCTAGTACACTAGTCGACAGATTACCACTTGCCTGCTTACATAAACAGGAGTGATTATTTGTCAGGGACTCAAACAGTTCTGAGTTATAATTTATTTGTGATATTAAATCATCCATGGCTAGTGAGTATTCTTGAATAACTTTTTTTGAGCTCTCATTAATTGTGTCTAATGATTTAATTGAATCCTCTAAGCTTTGAATTTTTAACTTTAATGTCTGTGTGTCAGTTTCATATTTTAACCTACTATTTTGTAACTGTATAGAATACATATCTAACTTATCCACTAGATTTACATTTTGACTGCAAGATCTCAATTTCTTTAGAAACAACCTGTTTTGTTTTGACAACTTTTTTACTCTCTGTATACACTTGTTAAGTTTGACATATTTTTTTAGTTTTTTACCACTGCAATTTACTAACTTTGTTGTGGTGGAAGTATCATAGTCTACAATTACAGGGTTATCAATTGGAGTGGTAACCAACTGTGGGACCGGTCCGACTAGTTCTTCGAATAAGCTATGAGCATGAACCGCTGCACTCTCATGCTTGGCCTCCTGCAGCTCAAGAATCTGCTCGTTGGCATCATGCAGCGCTCTCTCCAGTGTGTTGATCTCCTTCAGGGCATGCTCATACTCAGCGCTACACTCAGTAAACCTGTCTACCATCTCCTGAAGCTTGGCCCGCTCACAATTTAAATTATTATAATCACATTCTAGTGTACAGAGTTCCTTTTTCAACTTATCTCTGCTGTCAAGTACCAATAATAGTTCCTTCTCACTATCCTCTCTCTCACTTAGCAATTGAGCACACAATTCCTTTGAGTTTTTTAATTCCAATAAGGTGATTTGAAGTTTATCCACCTCCTGTTGACGGGCCGCCGCGGCTTTTCGTCGAGTAAGCATCATTGATATTAATTAAACACAAAAGTGAACAACAATATTTCAAGGACTTGCTAACCCAAGCTAAGTTATTTTTAGGTACTTACGTGAAATAGTAACGCAAGGGTATGTATAAGCTGTGTTCTAATTTTATTAGTTGCTAAAATAAACACAAAAACAAGACGATTTGATTGCACAACGAAAATATATTTCGAATTTCTAACCTATAACGGTTACAAATTCAAAATATGACGAGACAGATGTAAACGTTACTAATGCACTTCACTTATTATGTTTACACTAAAACTAAGATTAAAGCTATTGAATACACACTCAATGGGCTGAATATTACAAGAAATATTAATAAAATAACATTAAATAAAAGGGACCTAATGCAATCAGCTGCTTATTCTTTGACAATAACTTTGACTTAGATAATAAACTAAAGAAGGCCTGCGTGGTATTCTGGCAGTGTAAAAGGCTACTTGGTAGAACCTGGGGCATACACCCCAGAATCACAATGTGGCTTTACACTGCCGTGATAAGGCCAATTATCACATACGGTGCTGTGGTCTGGTGGCCAAGAACCGAACTGACCACAGCCAAGCATAAACTGCAGCAATTCCAGAGGCTAGCGTGTGTCGCTATAACGGGCTGCATGAGAACTACACCCACAGCGGCACTGCAGTTACTGCTGGGACTGCCGCCTCTCGAACTGTTCATTCAACAAGAGGCGGCTTCGGTAGCCATCAGGCTAAAGGCACTTAACCTCTGGGGTGTAACATACGGGACCCATGCCAAAATCCTCGACGAAGCTATCAAATTCCAACCACAGATAGCCGCTCCCAATGATAAGGTACCGAAACAACACAACTTCAACAAGAGTTACACCATCGAGCTAGTTGAAGAAGCCAAAGACCAGTCCGGCATACATGAACTACGCATTTATACGGACGGGTCAAAGACAAAATCAAGTACGGGAGCAGGAGTGTACTCACCTGAAATAAACGTGAATATATCAATAGCCTTGGGCGAATACAGCTCCATCTTCCAATGCGAATGTATTGCCATCACACAGGCTGCCAAGGCGGTGGCTAAGCGGAGTATCAAAGATCAAAAGATACGTATAGTTTCCGACAGCGCAGTACTGCAGTACTATGAGCCCTGCACAACAAAACTATCAAATCTGGGCTCATACTAGAGTGCCACTCCGCATTGGAGACGATCGGGTTACAAAACCAGGTCACGCTGCAATGGATCAAAGGTCACAGTGACTCTCTAGGTAACGACGCAGCCGACCAGCTGGCAAAGAGAGGATCAGAGCACCTAGCCGTAGGACCAAGTTCTACGATTCCTCTGGCTTTTAACCAGCTGCGGACATGGCTACGTCATAGAACACGAACACAACACGCTGATCAATGGGCAAAAACCAGTAGATGCAGACAGTCCCGCGAAGTGGTATCACACACAGACACGCGCCTGACGAGGCGCCTGTTGTCACTTGACAGGCCTGCCCTACGTATAATCGTAGGCATCATCACTGGACACTGCCCACTTAACAAACATTTATATGTTCTAGGAATAACTGACAGCTCCCTGTGTAGAGGTTGCCTGTCGGCTGAAGAAACAGCTCCCCACGTGATCCTGGAATGCGTCGGCGTAGCTAAACAACGGGCGGAAATCCTCACAACACCGAGGTCGCTCCGAGAAGCCTGTGGAGACATCAGGAGGATCCTGCGCTTCTGGACGGAGCTAGGCTGGCTAGACCCCTAGGCAGCAACATTTCTACGCACAATGGCCCGGCTTTTACGGGCTAAGTGCGGAAAAACGGAGCCCATAACCATAACCATAACCATAATAAGTGCTCTAGCACTTACTGCTATATAAGTATTGCACGGCAGTGCGGTTCCTTGAAGCTGTAAAAAAACCAAGTTCCTAAGTCAATGCAATCCAAAGATATAGTCATTAAAAATATATCTATAGAAAATTGAAAATTTTAAAACCCCCGACTTGTTCCACTAAAAGCTGAATATATTGAAGACGAGTGCTCCGATTTTCATCAAATAAAGCTAAGAACACTCGGGATAAAATTATCTATGACACAAAAAAATCGCATTCAAATCGGTCCATCTGTATGGGCACTGCGATGCCACAGACAGATACACAGATACACAGAGTCATAGACACGTTAAACCCCTCTATTTTGTCGGGGGTTAAAAAGGTGTTTCCATACAAATTGTCGTCCATGGTAAACCTATAGGCACTTTCAATAGAAGCTTGAGGTATGAAGGTAGCTCATATTGCACAGCCCACGAAGTAAATCTGAAAATCTTATTTTTTTTGTCTGTCAGTCTATCAATAATCAATATAAAATTACCCCACAGCGCGTACATTTTGCTTAGGAGCAGGGCTCTGCTAACACTGAATCTTCATAGATACGGCCATTTCTAGCATCAGGGCCAACTTGTTTATACAAGCTTTTATTTAACTTGCAATGTATGTATGTAACTGTAAGTATGTTTGTTCGGGTGGAATCTTGTAACTTAAATTTTACCCACTTCCCGGTTTTCGATGATACTGAAAATTTGCATACATATGTAAATTGAATGACAATGCAATATTATTATGATGAGCTGAAAGGTGACCATAGGAACTCGAGTTCCTATGACCACGTGATTTTATGACAGATCTGTCATAAAATCACGCAATCTTAACGAGTTTGGGCTTCTTAGAATCGTCTCGGTGAGTAGTTGATGGATGTTTAAAGGAAAATACAGTTGGCAATAAAAGCTTGTCACAAAAATTTAATTTTTGATAGAATTTTTTTGAATTGAAAATACATAAACTCAAAAGATTCATATTTATATACCTAGATGATATTGTTAATGTTAAGTATTATACAACGTGTAAGTAATACATTTCTGAACTTAGATAGTTCTTCCGACAATTTGCGTAGGCGCGTTTGGTAGGGAACGACTGATCGAGTGACATATTGTTGCAATCAGTCTGCTCTAACGTGATGCTCCAGAGTCGAACCGGGTTCTTTCATTAGGGTTCTGTACCAAAATTGCAAAACATGTCTGACTCTATATGTCTGTCCATCTGTTACAGTGCCTCAAGAACTTCTTATCTTAGGAAATATGGAATAGTTATTAGGTAAATACTAATAACATAATAATCCATTACTACTCAGTAATGGATTATTAGTATCTCAAATTGGAAATAGATGTCGCTTGATCATCGAACGTAAAACCTGAAACACGTTATTAAGATTTGTCTTGTTTTATATATAAGGCGATATTTGGTTGTCAAACAATAAACCCAGAATTGGGAATTATTGATGATTTGTAAACAACACTGGGTTTCATTTAAACAGTGGTGTATATATAATTCACAAATCATCAATAATTCCCACTGTCTGGATGCTTGGCATCCCAAAAATAAACGGGCATCACGCTCATTTATACCAACTTGCAAGTTGTGGGTTAATTTCCCCCTGAAGTGTTTCCAAAGCGCTTTGACATGGATTCTTCAAGAAACGAGTTAAGGCCCTGCATCGGCAAGGAAAAACCATGCCCCGGCCCCCATGCCGGCCAATGAGTGTAATTTGTAATAAGGGACGCATTCATTGCTCGCGCGCATCAAAGAAAGAGAAAGCTAATACACTACATGCTTGGAGTTTTTTGGCGTAAGCGCCAGATGTAAAAACATAATGAAATCGAAGATATTATTATGTTTTGTTAACATTTAAGTTAGTGAAGTAAAAGATAAAGGGAAGAATGTCATTTTTACATAATGTAGCCGTTTTACATAATGTTGGCGTTTGTACAAACTAGACAAAAAACGGAACAAACGGAAAATGACGACGCGTTTTCGGATAACTTTTCTATCGAGGAAAGTTTAAGCAAACATGTTTCCGCGTTAGGCGCTGAATAGGTTATATAGTCAAAAACACATATCTGAAAACCAGTCTGTTTTATACACTAGATTTGACAAAAAAATCACTAAAAAAATAAAAACCCGACTGCGTACAAAACTAAAAAGAAAAAAACAAATCCAGTACCCTAGAAATTTGTTAAGTTATAATGGAAAACTTTCATAATCGATACTCACAATATAACAAATAATAAATTCTAATATGGAACATAGCGATTTTGCACAGTTCAAATCCCTATTAATTTTTCCTTTTTCACAATATGGCGTCTCATTATCGCCATTTTGAGTTTTCATCATTTTCATGTCTTCAGTGACATTCGGACAGTTAAGACAAATCGATTGACGTAAGAATCATCAAAATCGGTCCACGCGTTTGGTCTCTAGAGTACCAGATAGGAACAAAAATACATACATTTATGCTTAACATACATAGACTGATAAACACATTACCACTCCTTTGCGTCGTGCAGTCGGGTAAAAATAGCTTAAATTTTCGTTGCACCCCCTTAACACACGACACATTTGGCTCAGTGGGTTGCACAACGGCCTACGAAGCCAGCGTTTGTGTGATGAACGCGAATGTTTGTTCCTGGGTCTTGGATGTTCTTTATGTATTTATGTATTATAATTTTTCTACATATTATGTTTATCGTCGCGTAGTACCCATAGTTACAAGCTTTGCTTAGTTTGGGACTGGGTCGATTTGTGTAAGATTGTCCCTGATACTTATTTATATAAAAAAAAACAGGGCACTGGATGATTGGCAATGTAAGGACGACTACTCCGCGCTTCGGTGGCGTCTCCGCACATATCCATGGGCGACGATGACTACTTTCTATCAGGTCGCTCGTCGACCCGTTTGCCACATAATTGCCACATTAAAGAGATAAATGCAAAGTATTTCTTGCATGTTAATTTATTATGCAAGCTTAATCTAGGAAATTAAATAATTCTGTAATTAATCAAATAATGCATTTATTAAAACACTTAAGATAATTTAGGTTCAATAAAAAAATTGTGACAGTAAATGTTTTTTTTTAGGAATTTAACGTTATATTCCGTAGATCTTCAGAAACATAGGCACAGGAAACGTGCGAGGTGTTAGGCTTTGTATTGATCTTTGAATCCATATCTAACATATTTACTATCATAAAAATATTATTTAGTTCCTAATTCACAAGTGAAACAAAGTACAAGTTGAAGCAAGGAAGAACGAAAACGAGTTTTTAATACTTTGCATTTTACATCAATTAGTCCTTGGCTTGACTAATTTTTATTTATTATTTCTGTCTTATGTATGCATATTAATTACAGATAAACCACGCATGTTAACGGTTTATTGTTATTATTTATTTATTTTATTTTTACGCCCAAATGATGGTGTGATTATAAGGCTCTGAACATCTGCCTAGTAATAAAGAAATAATATTATAATTAACGATAATATAATTAACGATTAACGAACTTACCTTAGTGAAGTTTGAGTCCAATTATATGAGGATTTTATCCAAAGGCTATAACGGCCCATCCCTCCCAATCCAAGCTCCAAAAATAAATATAAATTAACAGCCATTGTGGTCGATAACACAAAAATTATACTCTAAAATAATCAAAGTCAAAGTCAAAGTGTTTTATTTGTTAAGCATAGGTGATGGCTGCATTCAATTATTTTATGTTCCACTATGTTTTGCAGATTGGCGTACAAAAACATTGCTTTAAAAATATTTACTTACTGCTTCTAAACAAGATTTTGTTTAAACATTTTAATACAATTTACGAATTAAGATAATTAAATTGACAATGGAATACTAATAAAAAGAAAAATTAAATAATAACAATAGTAATAAATTAATCTCAAATAATTACATACAATTGAAATCATCATTTAAATAATCTAAAACAGAATAATAGCACTTATTCATAAGTAAATTTAATAATTTGTGTCTCAAAAGTGACATTGGTAACAGTTTCAATTCTGTGGGTAGTTTATTACACATTCTTATTCCTAGATAATATACACTTTTACGCATTAAAGCGGTTTTTGCTGGGGCTGTGCATAAATTCTCTCTATATATTTGCTCCAAACGTTTGCTGGTAAAACTACTTTTTTTAAATAGCGCTGGATTATTTTTTACAAACATCACCACTTCTAGAATATACATAGAAGGCATTGTCAGGATGCTCAAATCTCTAAAATGTGATACACAACTGTCAGTATGTTGAAGGCCACGCATTGCTCTGATACACCTATTTTGAGCTTTGAAAACCGCTTCCTTATTTGTAGAATTGCCCCAAAAAATTATGCCGTAAGGTAAGGTCGACGCAACAAAGCCATGGTACGCAGTTAATATAGCATTAGGATTGGCTTGCTTTGCTAGTTTATAAAGTGCATAGGCGTACTGATTTATAATTACAAATGATCGGAACAGGTAATTTACGTTGATAAAAGTGCATGATTTTGGTTTTGTCAAGATTAATTAATAAATTATTCATATTTAGCCATTCAATTATGTCCCTTACAGTATTATTAATTTCTATTTTATAATCACTAATATCATTACATAAAATAATAACAGTGCTGTCATCAGCAAATAGTTCCATTGGGTGTTTGACGTACCAAGGCAGGTCATTGATATAGAGTAAAAATAGTAGAGGTCCGAGAACACTTCCCTGCGGCACGCCAAACTTAATTTGCCTTTTTTCAGATCGGTAAGACTTTACATATTTAGTGTGCATGCAGATTTGAGAGAGTTCAGTGTATTGATCTCTATCGCTCAAATATGACTTTAACAGCTCCAAAATATTACCATGAATACCATATGCGTTCAACTTACTTAAAATAATGGAATGATTTACATAATCGAACGCTTTAGTCATATCCATAAATATGGCACATACGTGATTTCTCCTATCTAAATTTTCTATAACTTGTTGGATAAGATCATAAATTGCCATATTTATGGATTTTTTTCTACAAAAACCATTCTGTTCTGCAATTAGCAAATGATATTTCTCTAAATAATTGTAGAGTGCCTCGTATATTACTTTTCCAACAACTTTAGAAAAAACTATTGCTAGAGCAATGGGCCTATAATTTGACACATTCGTTTTATCCCCTTTTTTATGTAAAGGTTTTACAACAACAGGCTTTAGCTTGTCTGGATATACCCCCGTTGAAATACTAAGGTTAACAATGTGACTTAAAGGATGGACAATAACATGAGATACCTGCTTTAAAGCTTTAGTATTTATGTTGTATTTTGATGAAACCATCTAGCGACAGGGTTGCCAGGTGGAGGTGGTAGAAATTTGTAGTCTTTGGATTTTTTACTTTAAACGTGTGACGAAGATGGCACAATACTGCGTATTGCTGCCTAGTAATAAAGTATAGCCTTTGGATAAAATCCTTATATAATTGGAATCAAACTTCACTAAGGTAAGTTCGTTTGATTGTTAATTATACCTTCATTTAACGTGTAGTCGGTGCTCCGTGTTGTCTTCAACTGAGCGTTGGCTTCCGAAAATAAAATTTCAGCATAAGAGTTCAAACTTACAGTTACATCTCGATTTTTTTTTAATGTCGTCGCTCCACATAATTTTATTTGTTTCCAAATCTGCAACAAACTTGATTACTTCGCACCGATTTGAAGAATTCCTCGAAACTTTAAGCACTTGGGTTGCTAAGTTATTCCACCCCCTCTCATAAGCTTTAATGCGATGCTTCGAATTCAAAAACCTTCTTTGAAAGCGAGGTGTATTGCTCTTTCATATAATCAAATGTTTTATCTAAAATACAACCTGTAGTTATGTTGCTGTAAATATAATATCATCCGTTATCTGATGTTTTGTCTAGCCACGAGATTTTATCGGGTTGATCGAGATAAACCACATCGGTGGTATGCGCTGTCCCGATTTGGTAGTGTTTCGTTGCCATATCATCGTAGGGCTCAGCGGCCCTGCGGAGGCGATTTCTCGTAATGTTGACGACCTGGTCCCTAAGATCGTTCATCACTTGGACCAGGTTTTGCGATCCCTCTCTCAAATATTCTTTAGTCATCGTTTGATCGTCGAGCTCTTCAGTGAGCACGTTACAGTTTCTCTCACACCTTTGATCTTGCCATCGATCTTTAAAATATCAATACGCTTGCTGTCCAATTCTTCCCGGATGGTCTGGGATATGCCTTAGAGCGACTTAGCATGATCGAGGATCGTCGTGGTGAGTTTGTCGATTCTATTGATGAGACTTTTGCCCGCTCGTTCTAGAGACTTGGCCACCTCGACGGCTTCATAGTCTGTAAAGAATAACCAAATTTTAGGTCCCGATGTTTCGGAATCTTTTCAGCTTTCCATGGTCACGGGTGGACTGAGAAAAAAAAATCTTTGCAGCGTTTCTTTTCTCCTCAGTACGCCTCATTTGTGAAATGCTGCTTGGTAAATTATTAAAATAAAATATTTAAGCCCTTCTGGCACATGTGTAACTATCTTTACAGCTTAGGCCCATCTGGCATGTGTGTATCGAAACTAATATTAACACTCATCAAAAAGTAGTCATGAATTAGAACAAGTAATACATTAAAACAAAAATGGTGAAGTGAAAGCACTAGTTCGCGAAAACCAACTTTGCGCACGCTAAACAGCTACGTAAAGTAAGTAGCACTTATTAAACAACTGTATTAAAAAAATACTAAGCATTTCCTTGGAATTATTATGAGGATGAAGATGAGGATTGAGAATGAGGGCGAGGATGAGGATGAGGATGACGGTGAGATTGAAGTTGAGGATGACGATGAGAATGAAGATGAGGTTGAGGATGAGGATGAGGTTGAGGATGACGATGAAGTTGAGGATGACGATGAATATAAACATAAGGATGAGGATTGGGGATGACGATGAGGTTGAGGAGGAGGATGAAGATGAATATGAACATAAGGATGAGGTTGAGGATGACAATGAGGTTGAGGAGGAGGATAAGGATGAGGATGAGGTTGAATTATAGAGCTTTAGATTGATTTTATATATTTGTTATTTATAATTTTTGTATCGTAAATTATGTGTATTTATAACGCAATGTATATTATTAAAGAATAAATGACTATGACTATAACGTGAGGATGAGGATTAGGATGAACATTAAGATGAAGATGATGATTTTTATGTAAAATCAATAAATTAACGAATAGTGTTTAAAAAATAATAACGTAAATAGTAGATTACTGCAGAGGCTGCGAAATAGAGGATTGCTGTATGAGTAGTTATAGATTGCCGAGTGTTAAGGAGGCGACGAGGCCGACAATGCCTATTCGCGCCGAAGCTTGTTGCGACATTGCAAAATTTTCAGGCGTCGTTTCACAGAAAATGTTTCACATAATGTTTAGTCCTTGTATTTTTATTTCGAATATTATTGTTTCAACTACTATTTACTTGAATGAAACATTTTTTACAGAAACACAATTCAATGAATTTTATAATCAAATTTTTTATTCAACATACTTATCAAACAATAGAATTATGTTTCGAGTATCCTTATTTCACAGAGAAAAAAATCATAGAATTTCGTTTCGCAGAAAAAGGTTTCATGTAATATTTGGTCCGCGTATTTTAATTTGGAATATTATTTTTTCAACGCCTATTTACTTTAATGAAACATTTTTCACAGTTTAAAATCTTAGTTTATTATTTAATAACATTATCAAATATTAGAATTAAAAATCTAACGATTGTCAGAAAATTAAGTTAGGTTAAGTTGGAACTGCTACCCTAACAGAAGCGAACGGCTGCCGGGAAAGACAAAAGGGTTTGCCTTACACATTACAATGGCTACAATTACAGCATCTAAACTGTGGTTACTAAAGGAGTGATAAATGTATAGTATGTCAAAATAGGTCAGAAACCGAAAGCTGTAGATAAGGTTAGGTTTGTATTGTGACCATGCGTCAAAATGGGTAAATTTTAGCACTTTAAATACTAGGAATATCACAATTATGCACATAATTCATTCGACAGTTGAATCTTAGCCACAACAAACGATAGGACAAATAATATTTAGGACAAAACGATAATAGGAACAACAATTTTGGCAAATAAAAATATGCGGAATAAAGTTTATGCCATAAGTTAACAATAAGATCAACAGGAGGTATGCATTTTGTCTATGGTATGAAATGAATATGGTATGTAATAACTAAATAATATACAAATCGGAATCAATATCTATTAAACATTTGTCTACATAATAAGTTTTACATAAACTAAATAATATATGGATAAAGAATATTTGAATTGAGTCTATGATATGAATATTATGATATTAAATTTTCTTCGAAACAAAAATCTATGATAAGAAATTCTATAAAGTATTCTACGAATTGATTATTCTATGAAATGATAATATGGGAATCATTTTATGTAAAATGAAATTCTACCAAACTGTAGTCTATGAAACAACGTACAACCAAATTTTCAACTATTTAAAAACCACTCGTTTTAAGTATAAGTATTTGTTTATGATGTGACACCGTTTTAAAAATCGATTAACGCTGAATGCACGCACGAAAAAGCATTACTCATTGTCACGTCCCGCTGTTATTCCTGTCATTTTAGATTAGCAACCTTTGATAATTAGGATGTCTTTCGTTTTTGCTGAGTGAATAGATTATGTCAATTGAGAGTTATTTTTAAAATGTTAGAAGTTGTAAAGTTGTGCGTTTGGTATGGTTTAGGTATTTCACATCTTTGCATGTTATTTAATAGATATAAATTTGATGTTCAAAGTTACAACTTTCTTGAACTTAGAAACTCATCCATTCATCTATAACAAATATTAAAAATTGAAGCGATGTGGATGTACGAGAAAAAGTGACTTCATCGCAAAACGATTATAAATTCTGCATGACAAATTGGAAGTGAGTAAATTTTTTTTTTGTAACCGTTTAAAGGATAACAGTATTTATAGTCAAAATTTTAGAAATAGATAGATTAGGAAAACCAGATATTTAGTTTTTTTTATAACGTTGGTGGTACTATATTGATAGTCATGAGTTTGATCTTATAGGGTCTCATCAACTCACTTACCTACCACACGCAGGAAATAGGATGATTTATATTATGTAATTTATTAAAACTTCAAAGAGATAGTTTTGCAGAATACAAAACGCGCGCGCCGCGCCGTACCGCTTACCGATCATATATTCTCTCATCGCTGCAATTTAATCGGCGATACCAAAGTTCTGCTATGTAATATTCTGCAGAATTAGGGTGAACTGATAATAATAATTATGCAAACTATATGACTATGCAAAAGTCTCATTCGGTTAAAAATGGCTTTGTGATAACTACCTGTTGTGACACAACAGGTAGTCAGTGCCGTAACCAGCCTTTTATGCGCCCTGTGCAGGCTTCTATAAATGGGTCCGTGAAAAACATTCTGTTTGTGGTCCTGGTAATTTCTGCGCCCCTTCAGGTTCTGCGCCCTGTGCGTGGGCACCGCTGGCACCGCCCTATTTACGGTACTGCAGGTAGTTATGGCGCAAGATACCTATTTAAGTATTTTATTTATTTATTTATTATTCAAAAAAGTGACACAGCATTACAGTAAAAACCAAGGCACTGTGAACTACAAAAATAGAAAAAAAAAACTTAAAACTAGTTTAATTTAGGCGACGTAACTCCGTGGCTCTGTTGCGTCGTCTGACCTGGTGTAGGATTCGGCAGATTGCCCCGGAACTGCCTAAACACTACACCCTTCGGCCAGATGTCTGCACTTGCGATAGTGTCCTGCAGCGGCCGCGGCGCGTGCACCACAAACGAGCTGAAGTGCACGTAGTGGCGGGACTGAAGTATGGTGAAAGTATATGGTTCCTTTTTACCTTTTTGGTGCGGAACCCTAAAAACGGTCTCTAAGTGGATCAGTAAAAAATCCTAAATCAAATCCCCCGATATGGCTAGTTACTATGCCACTACGGTATTAGTAATATCGCATGTCATTAGGTAGATTAGGCATACAAGTTATTGATTGTGTTGACTGTATTGGTTGAAATTAATTAACTATTTCTTTTTGATTAAAATGAAAGCACTTTTTAGGAACGGAACCCTTATTGTTTCGTCATGTCCGTCCGTCCGTCCGTCCGTCCGTATGTCACAGGCATTTTACTCAAAAACTACTGCATGTATATTGATGAAATTTAGAGGATAGGTGTCTTGTATAAGCTGCTACTTAGTTTGATAAGTTAAATAATAATGAAATATATTTCTAAAGGGGGTACTCCATACATGTAACCGAGAGTGAACCATTTTTTTTTTAAATATGATAGTGTGGTACATATTTCGACAGCTCTTTAAAAAAAATGAGGTTTTTAAAAACCATTATTGATTACGTGAATATTTTCGGAAATATTCGCTCCGAAAGTAGCATAAATTCAGTTCCTCTCCCTCTATTTTCTAAACCTGATGTCCAAAAAACATGAAAAAAATCACAAATATAAAACTGAATAAATACTTCCAACAAAAAATATTTTCAACATAATCGGATGTACCGTTTTTGAGTTATTGTCAAAAAACTGTGCTTCTCTGCAAAAGGACGCAGGTGCCGTGGAGATACGCTCTTTTGCTAAAGTGCACTTTTTCATATCGCATTTTTAAGTCAGTAGAGCTTTTTTTGTATGAACGGCTGCGGAACACCACACTGAGCAATGAGCATGGTCAGACATGCTCTTGGCCGGCTTTTCTTAGATCTTCTTAATCTGCCATTTCAGCTAATTGCCGTAGGTACGGGTTTTGTGATGAGTCGTGACTGGCCTAGCGGTCAGATTGATCGCTTCTTAATTACAATGATATGATATGGCCTCAATTAGCGGCTTATTGGCTGAGATGTGCGAATAAATTGAATTAATAAGAGCGAGAAGGAAATATTCTTTATTTATACCAGTTTTATACCTATCTCTTACAATGAGGGAGATAGATAACACATTACAGTTTTATTAATTGTTTATGATATAAAATTATAAGATAACACCAAATAATGTAAACAGGATAAATAAATGGTTCATAACACAGTATACAGATAATAGGCGAAGTAAAAATAGTACAATCGATTGCTATATACAGGGTGTCCCAAGAAGTAGTGATATACTGAAGCTGGGAGGTAGAGGACCTAGAGGACTATCTAAGTCACCCCCATGTATGTTCCGCGAGTTTTCGTATTTTCGGAGTTATAATTTTTTTTTAAATTTTTCACCTATCGCCGAGTACGATGAGATTTTTAATTATGGTGACGTGAATTATTGCGGTAGATGCCTGATTTTTTTGTGTGCTAAGCTGATAGATAGGCCAATTCAGTATGGTAACATTTACTATCGTTAGATCTTTGAATGGAATAACAAAAAAATAAAATGCCAAGAATGATAAAATTACCCAATATGTTCACAACTTCAAGGGGCTTTAAAAAGATAAAATCACATGAAAAAAAATTACCGTTTGGCTTTTAAAAACTTGCTCTATCTATCAGGTAGCAACCCTGAAAATTTCATTTTATTATTCATAAAACTTCAATCAAAAAATTGAAATCTAAATGTGGTAAGTGCAAAATTTTAATTTACATGATGATTAATACAAACAAAGTAAAACCAATTACAAGGTGTTTAATTACAAGAAATTTTCAAAATGGCCCCCCTGTTGCTGAATGCAAGTGCGACATCGCCGAAAAAAGTTGTCTTTTAAACGTCTGAATGCACTTTTATTATTTTTAATGGTTTCTTCTGCTACTCTCAATTTCCAGGTTAACTCGTCCAAATTGCGGCATTCTCTTGAGTAGACGAGGTCTTTGTAGTATCCCCATACAAAAAAATCAATGGGGTTTAGGTCGGGGGACCGTGAAGGCCAGGCTATAAGGCAGTCGTCACCCCGGCCGCAACGACCAATCCATCTTTTAGGGTATCTTTGATTGAAATAGTTTCTTACGTCCAAGGCAAAATGGCATGGTGCACCATCACACTGCAGTACTATGCTTCTGCGTGTCTCCAAGTCCACATCTTCTAACAGCAGGGGCAGATCGATGCGTAGAAAATTTAAAAAGTGATTGCCGCCCAAGCGGTCTGGCAGCTGAAAGGGCCTGATTAGCTGACCGTTAAGTATGCCTGACCAAAGGTTAACACTAAAGTGTTCTTAGAATGTCGATTCCCTTTTTAAATTTGGATTTTCATTTTCCCATGAGTGAGAATTGTGCATATTAAAAATCCCATTGCGTCTAAAGTGGGATTCATCCGTCCACAAGATTTGGTTAAAAAAGTTTTCGTTTCCAGCTTGTCTCCTCAGCATTTCCTGACAGAATTCAATTCGCCGATTGTAATCTTCCGGTTTCAACTGTTGCACTTTTCTAATGTGAAACGGATGATGTCCTACGCTCTGTAGTGTACGGTGTACCTGAGATTTAGAAATTCCAGTACGACGTTCCATAACTCTCACACTGGTCGACGGGTCTCTTTCTACTTCTTCAACCACTGCATCTACTACATCAGGATCCGACATATTGACTATACGGCCTGATCTGGTACCCGGTATGTAACCTTCCAAATACGCATTATGTACTCTTAAGATCATGCGATAGTCAGGAAACGTTTCAGGTTGAGGCCCGCCTCTTCGTTCCACATGTTCCCGGTACAGCCTTGAAGCTTTCGCCGCATTCCTCTTAGCATAACCGTAATAGTAATGCATTTCTGCATAGTCACGTGAAGTAAACATGATCACTCACACGCAAACTCAAGTCCAGTTAAATAATGCCAAGTCGACGATTCCAGGTAATAACACTAATCCAAATCGTAATGCAAGTCAAAGTCCATATGAATAGCCAAAATGATTAGAGAAACGAACAATTAGCAGTATTAAAACACAATTTTTAAATTATTGATAAGTACCAACGATGACCAAACAACGTGAAAATTTTCTCATGCGTCAACCATCTTTTGTTTTTTGTTCTTTTTCTATTGATGGACAGTGCGTGATTTAGAACGAAATTTATTTAGAAAGTTAATTAATTTTGCACTTGCCACATTTAGATTTCAATTTTTTGATTGAAGTTTTATGAATAATAAAATGAAATTTTCAAGGTAGCTACCTGATAGATAGAGCAAGTTTTTAAAAGCCAAACTTTAGCACACCAAAAAAATCAAGCATCTACCGCAATAATTCACGTCACCATAAATAAAAATCTCATCGTACTCGGAGATAGGTGAAAAATTAAAAAAAAAGTCATAACTCCGAAAATACGAAAAATCGCGGAACATACATGGGGGTGATTTAGATAGCCCTCTAGATCCTCTACCTCCCAGCTTCAGTATATCACTACTTCTTGGGACACCCTGTATATATCAATAATTGACTGATTAATCTCTTATACCTAAGTTTGCATAATAAATCCATTCCTAATCCTAGTTATTTGTCACTATTATATATACATATTATATAAAGCAATTTGATAAAAAGTGCACACGTTATGTTTGGAAAATTCTACGGTAATATACTGATAGTGCTTATCTCAACTGCGGGTATATACTTATAACACAAACGGTTCATTAGTTCGATGAACTTCTGACGAGTAGTTAAACGTTTACTTTTTGATTAGGGTAAGTGGGCCCAACATGGGTAAGCTAACAACGAACGTCAAAAAATCTACAATTTTATTACAATATAGTAGCAAATATACAGTCATTAGATAAGAAATTTATTGAACTTTCGTTTCGACTCGTTTTTCAAGTTTCTACTTAAAATCTTTAAACAATAGAAGAAAAGTAAAGGGTGTGCTAAATCGCATCCTTGTGGCGCCGTATCCGTGGCAGCCGCAACAGCCTCGTAGCCGTTATTGCTGGTAGGGTAGACGGCCCATTGTTTGAGCATTTTACGAAACTCTACTTGGGCTCATGTCCAATAAATTAATCATTGAATGAATGAAAGCATTTATTTCGGAAATATTGATCCATATTGTGTTAGTAAAATTTATTCTAAGTTTGTTAGTGGAAAGTGTAATTATAATTAGACCTAACGTGCACAGACATCCAGTGAGCTAGGATAGGGCTGTCCATCCTCTCAGCTACCACCTTCAGAAGCGCGTTGGTGCTGCCCCGTACGCGCTCACTCAGGGACGCCACCCGTTTGCGCATCACGGCTTGGAAACCGTCAGTTCTCCGCGCTGCAAACATCCCCGACGCACTGCAGCGCCAGGGCAGCCCCAACAACCCCCTGAAGGCGTTGTTATACTGGACGCGCAGAGCACTGTAGGCTCTTTTGGTGTAGTCGCTCCACAGGTTGCACGTGTATAGGGTTTGACAGTATGATTTAAACAGGGTTATTTTCACCTTAGTAGAACAACGCGCAAACCTGCGGGACAACATGTTACACCTTACCGACAGTGCTCTGCGCTCCCTTTCCATATCAACATCATCTTTAAGAGTATCTGTGACCCAGTGACCCAAGTATTTAAATTTTGTAACTATGGGAAGAGGAGAACCACTGAGAATTATTGGCGGAATGGGATATGTTTTCGTGCCAGACTTGAACAGTAGTACCTCACTCTTCTTTACATTATATTTTAGTCCGTGGGTCACAGCATACCTTTCACAAATAGAAAGCAACTTCCTAAGGCCATTAACTGAGGGGCTCAGAAGCACCATGTCGTCTGCGTAGCTTATGTTGTTAACAAAACAGCCGTCCACCGAGCAGCCGACACCCGCGCTGCTGAGCTCCTCAATCAGACCATTGACATACACATTGAATAACGTGGGAGACGTTAATCCCCCCTGTCTCACTCCACATTCCATCTTGAAGGCCTCAGAGTATTCCCCTGCCCAACGAACTACATTTGATTGATTGTCATACCAGTACTTGAATATTCTAATGACTTTAGAAGGCAAACCAGTGCCCCTTCTTAACTTATTCCACAGCACTTGGTACGACACCAGGTCAAATGCCTTCGACAAGTCCAAGAAGCATGCGTATACTGGCGTGTTCCTCTCAGTATAGTACCGGACAGTGTGCTTAAGACATAGAACTGCTGCTTCAGTGGATAATCCCACATCATCAAGTACCCTTATTTAAAATCATTAAGTACCCTTATTTAATTATTATTAGTGACAAAACTATCTATTTTTTTTACGGTATATTGAAATAAAATTTAACGGCACTGTATGTCCCAAACTACAACTTTTTAAATAGTGATTTCTTTGAGATTAACTTAAGTTTGTTAAAAATTCATGTTTAATGAATTTTTAACAAACTTAAGTTTCACTTTTTTAAATTTTACCTAGTTATATTATTAATATCAGTCTCATAATCAGCCATTATGAGACTGATATTGTTTGACAAGGGGCTAAAATAAGCTATTATTACACGAAGTGTTTATTTGGACGAGCACACGAAGTGAGCGAGGACCGAGAGACATGATCAAACTTTCTCAGACCAAAAATGTATGTCATGCAAATATTTTGCATACGCTCAAGTTTGTCAAGTAGAGGCTGGCAAATGAAAGATGAGAATGAAATCAACCGCAAAATTTAATAATGTAGCTGCGGTGTGCCTGTATGAGCTAGAGTCAAACAAATTCATTGCTTTCGTCATTAATTATTAAGTTACTAGCTTCTGCCCGCGACTTCGTCCGCCTTAAATTCGTTTATCGCGAATAAGGGCATTTTTCCGGGATAAAAAGTAGCTTATGTCCTTTCCCGGTACTCAAACTATCTCCATACCAAATTTCATCTAAATCGGTTCAGCGGTTTAAGCGTGAAGAGGTAACAGACAGACAGACAGACAGACAGACAGACAGACAGACAGACAGACAGACACACTTTCGCATTTATAATATTAGTATGGAAGTATGGATATGGATTAGTTACTGCATTTGTTTGTCACTTGAAATGTTTTTTTAAGACCTGCTGTTAACTATATATCCTGCCTGATGTTACTGGAGTAATCAATCCTACAAGGGCCAGCAGTATATCTCAAATGCATTTGTGTGTCACTTCAAATGTTTTTAAACTCATTGGCATACTTTCACTCAGAACATACAAATTTGTATGTTTTAAAACAATACAAAGGTAATATTTGGATTAATTAAATTAACCTTCCACCCGCGATTTCTACGCTTCGCTTGTTCCGGTATATGGTCAGAATACAAACCTAACCTAACTAACAGCTTTTGACCTTGCTTTTGACCCATGTTCCATTTTGTCAATTGTGTACATTGCAAGCAAGCATTTTGATGCTACCCTCGCTTCACTCGCTCCACTATTCATGACCAGAATACTAACCTAACCAACAGTTTTCGATTTAAGACCCGTGTTCTATTTTGTCCATTATGTTCTATTTATTATGTTTATATTTGCCCAAATGACAATTGACGATTTGTTATTCGCCTAAGCAAATCATTTGCTTCATAATTATTTGCCACATAAAAGTTTATTGAAGTAAAAGTTTGCAATATAAAAATGTTGAAATAAAACAATTTAACGGATAATATATGGGAGGGAGTAATAATCGCGGAAACAGAAGAAAATATTGTATTAAAATGTTGCCAAATAAAATGCATGCCATATAAAAGTAAAGTTATGCCAACGATTGGTTTGCCAAATGAAACTTCGGCGAAAAGTTGGTTGCTAAGTAAAATTTGGCTAAACGGTTTCAATTTTTATTAAAATATCTACTAAATATCGACGCTGGAAAGCAAACACGTAGTAACCCACACAAGGTCGAATTTTTTTATTGCATTTTTGGAATCACCGTATTATTCTGCGTCGATAGGTCGAATCCACGTGCCGATACAATGAAAAATGGGGGAAATAGGAACAAGAAAGTTTCTTGGTTTTTAAGAAGTTTGCACCGCAAACACGTAGTAAATGGCTAAAATACCTCAATTTATTGCGTTTATCTTTTTTCAAATTCATGTGGGTTACTGCGTTTTTGGTGGCCATAAACAAATTAAGAAAATAAAATCTCATACATTTAGCGATGCGTTTACTACCTACGTGTTTGCTTAATGTGAAAAAAATCGAAACGTAGTAACCTACACAATTTCCACTAATAAATTAACTATTGGTTGCATTCAATATAATAAAATTGAAGTCCTACAAATTTTGTTTATTGTATCCAATTTTGAAAAAGTTAGCTTCATAAACACGAAAGTTATGTTTTTTTTTTTAAACTCGGAAGGTTTTTCCGTCTCTGGCGAACAATTTTGTTTTTGTGGGTTACTACGTGTTTGCTTTCCAGCGTCGTATGTACGGACATTTCACCTTTAAAATGTACAAAATTATAGATAGGGACTCTAAAACAATGGAGTGTTCATATTTTCAGCTTATAGGGTGAGTAAAGTTTTTTGATGGTGTGTAATTAATATACATATTTTTACAGTCGTCGTCTTGAAGATTATTCTCGACTTTTTTCCCGTCTAGCTTATAAAACAGACGGACCGTCGATATGACACTTCAGCTGTACTAATGGGTCCTTTACTTATGTTACAGTTTAACGTTTAAACCATTTTTTCTTAATAAAAAAGTATGAGAATCCGGAACAGTTTATGAATACGAGTAATAAAATAGCCAAATATCGGTAGGTACCACTTACCCAACGACATTGATGTGATATGTGATAAGTTTAAGCATGAAAGTCCATATTTATTACCTACACGATTAAATTTGATCCATCTATACCGCCGTCATTTAATCATCATACCTATTTTATTTGTGACCGATATCAAACCAATTTCACCTGGAACTTTATAAGTACTTATATATAGATAGGGCAAATTTTGGCTAATCGGTGATAGGCTTATATCACAAATGCTTTAGCTTAATTTAATCACTTTTGAATTATAATCTGACATGTAAGCGTAATAGGAACTTTTCGAGTTGTGCCGACGAACTTGGGTCTTCAGTGGATTTCCTTATTAGGGTTTATTAGGGCTTATAGGGTTATTTGAAATTTGGAATATTTATAAACATGGTCAGCCCACATGTATTGCAAAGGAAACATAATAAAGTACATTTTTATTTTGTAAAAAATCTACCAATATGAGGGGGGGGGGGGGGCAAAAATTCAAAGTCTAGTCACTAGGTCAAGTGGGGTATTATATGAAAGGCCTTAATCTGTATATTTTCGAACATTTTTATTTTTTTTATTCTGATTGATTTTCGTTTTATTAAAACTGGAATTTTATAGCATACTGTAATTTAATATGAATATTACACGAAAATTGTAACCATACATCTGTCTGTCTTACTTTTTTTTAATCACTAAAATCCATTTTTGATATCCCTGTTTGGTTAAGTTTGCCCCTCATTTGTATGTGACGCCATAAATACCAAAGGCAAACTTAACTCAAGCGACAAGTTAAGTCGGAATAAGTGAAAATTTGTACGGAACCCTCGGTGTGCGAGTCAAACTCGCACTTGACCGGTTTTTTTTAATTTGAACACGTACGGAGAAAAGAGGAGCATAGCTCGCTCCAGTTCCATTTATAGCGCCAAATCTGTGTGGAAAAATAAAATTTATCCGTTGCCGTAAAAAAGTCCTTTGAATATATGACTGTGTTTTGTAGTTTGTAGCTTTTCCTCGAGCCTGTCACTAGTTTTTAATGAATAAAAATATATGGTTAGCTACACATTGTAGTAGTTTTTCTTACACATTTTCCTCACTGTAGAAGATGTCGTCAATGTCGAAGCACACTTCGCAAGTCAGTGCAAAACAATATTTAAGGTAACCAGGCTAAAAGCGGGTAGGCCGCCTAAAGGTGCGTCCACACTTGTATCATTTGCTCGTATCCGATCATCGTGCCGTAGCATGACTGCGTATCGCGCTGCTTGGACGCTTGCTATCGGCGCGCCGATAATGCCGCACTCTTCCGATACAAGTGTGTGATACGCGTAGCAAATGGATTTCGAGTGATCGGATCGGCGCAACGTCCAAACGCGTGTTCGTGACACGCGATCATGCTACGCGACGATGATCTGACACGGGCAAATGATACAAATGTGGACGCACCTTAAAGCAGGTAGGCGCCTTACCATCGTTGTATGAAACAGTATTGTGAATGTCAGCATGCACTGTAAGAGACCGCGTTCGACTACTTCCGAGCAAACCGCGCTATGCATAGGACGCGTGGCTGTATGCCATTAAAGTTTTGTGGTGCTTTAATTAAAAAATATCAAGCTATGTGTTATCTGATTAGGGGCTATTCATAAATTACGTCATTTCAAATTGGGAGGGGGGTCTAGCGGATGATGGTAGCATGACGAAGGTGGGGGGGGGGGCGGGGTCATACCCAAGATGACATCATCTTTTGCATCTTTAAAAAGTGCTTCAATGAGTAAAAATGGAAGGAAATTCTTGTTCCTATAAACTGTTGCTAAAAACGAATTTCTTGGAAATGACATCATTTTATTTGGTAGGGGGGGGGGGTCTTTTGAATTATGATGGCTGGATGATTTTTTTAGGGAGGGGGGGGGCAAAAATCGTCAAAAATAGATGACGTAATTTATGAACAGGAAGGGGCTGTTCAGTTACATATCTTTACAAATTATTAGTTAACAGTTTTACTGTGTGATTTTAGCTGGATTTAACAATTAAATGAGATCGATTGCATTCAAGTCTTTGTTCGTATTTCAAGGTTTGGTCTTGTCAACCGTAATAAGTGGTTTTAGGCAAAGCGGGTAGGGCAAAGTGGATAGCCACGGTTTCCCCTGTTTTGGAATATATTTTTTTTTTTTAGTCATAATTTTGCATGGCATAATCAACGTAGGCATAATTGACTTTTCGCATAAACTGTTTTGGCATAAACAAGGTTCGCATAGTTTGATAAAGCAGATATTAATTTGTCATAATTTGTTTGCGCATATTTTTGTTTGTCCGAATCATGTCTACGCATAAAATTAATAGGCATATTTTTATCAGACCGAAAATTATTTGGTCATCATTTTGAGGTTCGAATTATTTCTAAGCTTAACATTTTCCTATCCATACCCAATTCTCGCAGGAATAATAATTAAGTAGCATGTCATAATTTTGCAACTAATGTTTTTGTTAAATATAATTAATATTAAAAATAAAACCATATTATTTACATTCATATGTTTCATTTTCTTTCGAAATAGGTAATGTTAGCATTTTGCCGCTCCGGTCGCTTCGCTCGCTCCGCTATACATGGACATAATACAAACCTAACCTAACCTAAAGTTTTCGGTTTTTGACCCATTTTGACGCTCCGCTTTTCTGCTAGCAGATCGTTTCTGCGAAGGATGCAGTTCTAACCTAACTTAACCCGCTTTTCTTGTAGCAATTTAAGTATGCCAAGATAGATTCGGACAATAGATAATATGCCGAGTACCATTATGCTAAACCAAATTATTCGTAAACATAATCGGCCTAAACAATAGTATGCGAATACAATTTCGGACAAATACATTTTCGGTAAGTTAAAACTTATGCCAAATAAGGTTTCTGTCACATTACCATTCGTCGAAAACTGAATATGCCAAGTCTGTTATGCTAAAACAGTTTCGGACAAACAACAGTATGCGACATAGAGGGAACCTGGGTAGCCACATATTTATTTATTATACTGGTACATTAATATTGATTGCAAGGTTTTTTTAATATTATTTTTCACTTCTCCTGCTCAAAAAGTACGTCATATTAGCTTCGCGAAGCGAGACTAAAATAGTACATTTATTTAGCTCCTTGAGTTTAAAAGAAAGCCATATAATCCCATACAATTTTCTATGACACTGAAAAAATAAACTAATAATTAAAAACAAACGAACCAACCTGATCAGATTGGCCGAATTTTCTGATACAATTGCTCAAACTGTACTTTTAGTTTTTCATGAAATATACAATTTTAATGTTAAGTCTTATTTATTTTCTCGCAGTCGAAGTGAAAAGCAGAGTGTTTAACACGTGGCTAAATGCCATTATGACACTCAGACATATTTGTCCTCTCAGCTAGGGTGGTTTTGGTTTCAGATTCGTCGTCGTAGGGACGTGCATGTGCTGTCATTGCTGTACAATAAATAATATTATTTGATTCCGCTTCCCCCTCCTATCTCTTTGTAAGATTTACCTATATGGCGGTTGGCAGTGGCCACCGACTGCGCTCAAGTGCCAATCTTTCTCTCGCCTGAGATTCTGCTTCGAGCGCTTGAGTGGAGCACGTGTGCGGAATTGAATTTATCGTGTTTATCAGTTTTTCACCAATCTGAGTAATTCCTGTCTGTTTGTGATATTGTCTTTTGTGTTGTGTATTGTTTTGTTCTTCTATTTGTCACGTAAGTAGCGAGTGTAAGGAGAGGGCAGCAAGTACTCACATGTGAGTTCTGTGCTTCCCTCTCCAGGTCTCCTCAGTATGGGGTCCCAACAATTTGATCCAGGTATAAATGGAATAATAGACAATCCGCCTTCTCCAGCATTCCATATGGAAGTTCAAAATTCACCAGTTTCTCTGGATCAAATTATTTCGGATAGAAATGTGTCAATCTTGGATAATCTACCCTCAATTTCGGACTCGACTCAAAATAACAAAAACATGAAAAAACGAGACTTATCAACCATAATTTCGGATTCCCCCTGCTCAGGCGAGAAGTGAGACTCCCCTAAGATTCCACGCTTTAGTCAGGATACTGTTTCTCCTTCCCAGAATAAGGATAACTTTCCTCATACCCCTCCCTCTCAATTTCAAACACGTAATGAGTACAACTCTACAGATAAAGGCCCTTATATAGTACATGTCTCCCAGGAAGTGCTAGAAGCTAACTCTGGAGCTTATTTACACCCGGTGAAATTCGGTCAGTTCTTGTTCAAAAAGGGAATAACCAAAATTAAAGAGGACGGTATACGAAAAATCGGTAGAAATAGGATAAGTGTTGAATTTACTTCCGCAGCTGGAGCAAACTCCTTTATAACCACTCCTTTGGGCTCTGACAAGTATAAAAGGTTTATCCCATCATATCACATCACGAAAACCGGCATCGTAAGAAATATCCCTATAGATTATTCCAATGAAGAAATCCCGGATTTAATTATCCAACCTCACGGATATGGTAAAGTGGTCAAGGCTAGACGGCTGAATTTTAAGAAAAAAAATTACGAAGACAACTCGGTACAATGGGGCCCTTCTGAAACGGTGGTTTTAACCTTTGATGGTCAAGCCTTACCTAATAGGGTCTTCCTTTTTAACTGCGCATTAGAGGTGAACCCTTATTATTTCCCCACAGTTCAATGTTACAAATGCTGTCGATTTGGACATGTTAAGGCCCAATGTCGATCACGCCCACGTTGTCCCAAATGTGCCCAACCTCATGAGGCTGAGGATTGTTCGGCCGAAGCTTCGTGTCTCTACTGTTCTGGCCTTCATCCGGCCACTGATAAAAGATGCCCGGAATATAATAGGCAACAGCTGATCAAACGCACCATGGGTGACGAAGGCACTTCGTACCAAGAAGCTGATCGCAAATTCCCGACCTCGCGGCAGCCATATAGTGAAGTAGTCCAGTCTTCATCGTATAAAAAAACAGTGTTTGTAACAAAGAAAACTCGAGCTCCTACTAATCAACATGGTTATGACCAGCAGGCCCACCAATCCCTTGTGGCTGATTATAACCCTCCCCCTCCATCAAATGGAATCATGTTTGCTAAGCCCAGCCCGCCGACGGGGGCTCTGATGTCTCCTCATTCTCCAACGTTACCCAACTTTTGGCCTCTGCTTAACTCCGTCATTTCGTCCCTAGTCTCAATTCTCCAGCAAAATGCGGTTCCTTTACCGTCCAACGTAGCCCATAATCTAGTCGCCTTATCCTCCTTCCTTTCTGGTGGCCCTAATCCAGGGCCTTATGGCACAAACCATCGTTCAATGGAACATCAGGAGCATCAGTCGCAATAAGGCTGATCTCCTGCACATAATTCATAAATATAACCCAGTATGTTTGGCTATCTCAGAGACTTGGCTTAAGCCTCACTCTCCTTTTAACTGTCCAAATTATATTTGTCTTAGGCAAGATAGCCCTACAGGTTATAATGGCTGCGCCCTCCTCATTAGGAAGGGTGTAAATTACACTAGAATTAATATTCCTTCTCACCCTTCGCTTTATGTAGTTGCTTGTAATCTCCTGGATTGTACTACATTTTCGGTATATATCCCTCATCCAACCCCTAGAAGTATTTCTGATCTGGGAGCTCGCTTAAAGGTCATTCAGGGTCCTCTTCTTATCTGGGGAGATTTTAACTGTCATCATACCCTATGGGGTTCACATGAAAATAATTCTTCTGGCCTCAAATTGTTAGATATAGCCAACACCTTAAACTTATGTGTTTTAAACAACGGCAGTCCCACACGCCGTACTCCTCCCTCTCAGAACCTATCAGCGGTGAATATTTCCATCTGTTCCCCATCCCTAGCTCCTTTAATCTCCTGGAATATATTACCATTAAGTTATGGTAGTGACCACTTCCCTCTTCCCTCTTATTCTTCGATATTCTTCAAGCTGTAGTATACCATCTTCCCCTCCCCCGCTTCAAAAATTTAATCACGCGAGAGCTGATTGGCCTCTGTTTGCTTTAACAGCAGAACAAAAAATCAACCATTTTCCACCTGTGTCTCAGGCGAATTGCTTGGAGTGCTGTTCCCTATTCTCTGAAGCGTTGCTAGAGTCCGCAGAGCTGTCTGTCCCGATTAAGAACCTAGGCGTCAATAGACGTCCTTCTCTCCCCTGGTGGGACTCTGAGTGTACGTCCCTCGTTAGGGAGAGGAAAGAGGCTGAAATGACCTTCAGTTCAGACATGAGCATGGAAAACTTCCTGTCCCTTAAAAATATCCAAGCCAGGACCAAGAAAATCCTCACAAATAAAAAACGCGATGGGTGGAACAGATTTTGTGAGTCTATCTCTCCCTCTACTCACCCGTCGGTGGTGTGGCGTAGCATCAAGGCGTTTCGGAATGTACGAACATCTCTGGTTCATTCCTCTCCATTCTCTGAGACTCCTTCATGGCTGGACGAGTTTGCAGACAAACTAGCCCCTTCTTATGTCCCTCACTATACTGAACTCCCTTCTCAATCTACAGAGTTGTCAGAAAATGACGATTTCCTGCCTGCCCCCTTTAACTTATCCGAACTGCGGTACGTTCTGGAGTCTTTATTGGATTCCTCTCCGGGACCTGATGGCATTGTCTACTCTTTCCTGACTAGGGCTTGCTCCGTGACGATTTCCTATTACCTAGAGTTAGTTAATTGCTTCTTTAATTCGGGCTCCATCCCGGATACGTGGAAAGAACAATACGTGATCCCTATTCTCAAAGCGGGTAAGGACTCTAATTTAGGAACTTCATACCGTCCGATAGCATTATCTTCCACCCTTTGTAAGGTGATGGAACACTTAATAAAGAACCGCTTGGATTGGTTCCTCGAGAGCCGGGGCATCCTGTCACGGTTTCAGTTCGGGTTCAGAAAGGGTAAAAGCGTCACAGGTAGTCATTGCATTCTTGCCACCGATATTAGACTTGCTTTTTCACGGGAGGAATCTCTGGCTGCCGTATTTTTAGATGTTTCCGCAGCATACGATAACGTGCTCCTTTCAGTGCTCAGGGACAATATCTCACCTAAGGTGGTGCAATTTATCTAAAATTTGTTAATGCTCAGGACTATTAAAATAAGGTGGCAGGGCAATGTACAATCGGTTCCACAGGTATGGAAGGGTCTTCCTCAAGGATCAGTTTTGAGCCCGATCCTTTTTAATATATACTCATTTGACTTGGATAAATCTGTTAATTGGGCTTGCAGAACATTACAATATGCTGATGATGTGCTAATTTATTGTATTGGAAAAAAATTATCAATCTCTTGCGATAAAATTAACGGTGCCTTGAGATCCCTTAGTTCCTGGCTGGATCATCAAGGTCTTTCGTTATCCTCTTCTAAAAGTTCCGCCATTGTTTTTTCAAGAAGCCGTTCCGCTCCAAAATGCCTTATTTCCTATAACGAAGAACCCATCCCCATGCTGGAGTCTGTGAAATTTCTAGGAGTTATTTTTGATCGCCGGTTTCAAGGGGTCCCACATCTCAAGTATATAGCAACTAAATGCGAAAAAAATTTAAATATGCTCAGAGCTCTTTCAGGATCCTGGTGGGGTGCACATCCGTACTCGCAGAAGTTGCTCTACAACGCTCTTATTCGTAGCCACTTAGATTTCGGTACTTTCATTTTTGAACCATGCAACAGGGCTGCACTCAAAGTTCTGGAAACCATTCAGATGAAGGCTCTGAGACTGGTTACAGGCGCCATGAAATCTTCCCCCAACAGAGCTGTTCAGGTAGAATGTGTAGAACCCCCCCTTGACTTAAGAAGACAGCTCCTCTCTGACCGCTACCTATATACAATAGTCTCTCAGACATCCCATCTGCTCATTCCAAAACTCCGTTTACTCCAATTGTACGGGACGAACAAGGCATTTTGACGTAATAAGGAAAAACCTAATCTTGTCCAGAGTCTCGAGAGGGTGGTGTCACTCAGAGCCCCCGTATTGAAGTGCCCGACCCTTCCTATGTACTCCATTCCTTTTGAGGCGTTAATCTTTTCCCCTCGGGTAGTTCTGGATACAGGCATTGATAAAAAAGCGGCAAACTCAAACGCAATTTTTAATAAATACGTCAACGCACATTTCCCTTCTCACTCTAAATTCTTTACTGACGCTTCCAAATTAACCGACCAAGGGTGCGTGGGGGCTGCTTTCCTTATAGCCGACACTAACTACGTAGCTAAATTTAAATTACCCCCAGAGTCTTCGGTGTTCACAGGAGAATGTTTGGCTCTGTGGAAATCAGTTGTGTATGTTCTTACCAACAAAATTCCATTGTAATTTTCTCAGATTGTCTCAGTGCTTTAAAGTCTGTTACGGGCCGTCCTTTAAAAAATTGTTCCCATAATTTCATTATGTGTCAATTAAAACACGCCATTTTTAAATGTCATCTGGCGGGGCTTGATTTGGTTTTTGTTTGGATTCCGAGTCACTGCGGGATAATGGGAAATGAACGGGCAGACCAAGCTGCGAAAGACGCAGTTCTCCGTGGCGACGACTCCACATTCAAAATTCACGCTCCGGATACTTCTAATGTGCCACCTAATACCATGCTCAAAAAATGGTCTTCTCGCTGGTCCCGATCCAAAAAATTTAGCTACTCCCATATTCAACAAACAATCCCATCTCGTCCATGGTTCTTTAAGAACAGATCTCTTTCTAAGCGTCATACATCTATCCTTATAAGACTGCGATTAGGTCGTGTCTGCTCGCCTGAGCAGCTTTATAAATTTAAAATTAAAGATTCCCCCATGTGTGAATGCGGAGAAGACTTTGGCACAATAGACCACATATTCTTTAATTGCAAATTAAATAACAAAACGCCTGCCCTACATAATCTTATTTCCAATCTTAATCTTCCACTCCCAATGAATATGTCCTCTCTTTTATGTCTCTCAGATAACAAAAAATTATTTTACACACTTGCTAAATTTATGGAAAAAAATAATATTAGATTATGAATACGTTTTAATTATAATTAGTATAAATCGTGTCTGTCCGCATATAACCCTGGTTCGAGATATCTGTTCGAAATTGGTGACGGTTAATTGTATATGTGTAAGTCCCCCTTTGTCCTCAGGAAAAACCGGATTTTGTGAAAAATCTAACTGTCAATGGACCTAAATATAACACTTGACATTAGCAGAATTGTGCCTTGCACAGTAGCCACAGACAAAAGAGTGAAGTGAAGTGAAGTTTCTCTCGCCTTCCCGCCCAATAAGTCGCGCACATATAGGAGATCTTTCACAGTCCACTCGGTTAAATTTTGGAATGCGTTGCCGGTGTCCGTTAAGCAGTCTCAAACCGTGGCATCATTTAAAGAAAACTTAAAAAAGTTATGGCTTTAAGACTCCTGACCTCGTCATTTAATGCTTTTAATGCTTATAAGATTTAATGCGTAATGTTATATATTTATCCGTTTGTGTATATTTATCCTTACTATATTATAAACGTGAAAGTATGTATGTACGTTCCACTTAATCTCAAAAACTACTGGACGATTTTTTATGAAACTTTCCAGTTATGTACCTTACATATCAGAATAGGGCATAGGCTATAATGTATGTCAAATTTCATCCCTTTAAGTGACGAAAAAGGGGATGAAAATTTGTATGGACAATTAATTTTTTTATTTTAAAAGTAGAATCCCTATTCCAAAGCTAGCAATTAGTAATACCACATAACGACTTCAGTGACACATTCTTCTTGTACACGTCAGACATTGTGCAGATGTCGATTTCATTGAAGTTGTTATTGTACGATTTTACCGGCCTATTAAGTAAGTATAAAGGGTTTCGCTCGCCAGCGCGAGAGCGACACCGCGCGGTCACAAACAGCCGGTGACAGATCGGCACGCGGTATACCTCGGGCTGGGGCAGTCGGACGCGCCTGTTGTGTAAATTAAGTAAGTTGTACTTGTTGAGGACATGTTGGTAACTGAGGCGTGAACGATAGCATCTATATACTGCATGGCACGAAAACTAATTGATAGATTCAGGCGTTGCGGAATTCCATGATAGATTAATGGATTATAGTTACTTTGCTTTTCCGCGAAATTGTGTCTTGGTTAGATGTGACAGTAAATTGTGCTCACATGCACGTATTTTCATGCAGTTTTCACAAAACACACACACGTGACGAGGATTATACTGTTTGTTGGTGGTTTGTTGTATTTGCATGCGTATTTTTTGTAGAAACTGCATGAAAATATGCGCATGTGAGCACAGTTTCGTGTCACATCTAACCAAGACACAATTTCGCGGAGAAGCAAAGGAACAATCCATGAATATATAGCACGTAAACACTTTTTTGAATAATCTCAATTGAGCTGTTATAAGTCAAGTTGTGAAATAGTATTCAAAATGTGAAATGTATAAAATTATAGATAAAAACCGGCCAAGAGCATCGGTCGGGCTACGCTCAGTGGTAGGTTCCGTAGTTTAGCGGTTTTATTTGATACTAATGAACATAAAAAATGGCTTTATTTTCTTCTGTTTCCGCGATTATTCCGATATTAAATTAATCTTCCACCCGCGATATCTACGCTTCGCTTGTTCCGGTATACATGGTCACAGAATCCAAACCTAACCTAACATACAGCTTTTGACCCATGTTCGATTTTGTCAATTGTGTACATGCAACAAGCATTTTGACGCGACGCTCGCTTCACCCGCTCCACTATACATGGCCAGAATACAAACCTAACCTAACCAACAGTTTTCGGTTTTAGACCGTGTTCCATTTTGTCCATTGGGTTCTATTTGACTAGTAGTGGTAATTCTGCAAAGTTTATACTTGCTTAAATGAAATTTGACGATTTTTTATTCGCCTAAGCAAATCATTTGCCACATAAAAGTTTGCAATATAAAAATGTTGCCAAATAAGAAAAGTACGAAGTAAAGTTATGCCAACGATTGGTTTGCCAAATTAAACTTCGGCGAAGTTTGTTGCTAAGTAAAATTTGGCGAAACATATTTCACCGAAAACGCAGGACACCGGTTTAAATTTTAATGAATATATGTACCAAATATTTACGGACATTTCATCTTTAAAAATGAACCGAATTATAGATAAGGATTCTAAAACAATGGAGTGTTCGTATTTTCAGTTTATAGGGCAGGTAAAGTTTTTTGATGTTGTGTAATATATACATATTTTTTACAGTCGTCTTGAAGATAATTCTCGATTTTTTTCCCGTCTAGTTTCACAACAAAAAACATCGAAATGTCATTTCAGCTGTACTAATGGATCCTTTACTTATGTTACAGTTTAACGTTAAACCATTATTTCTTAAATAAAACAATTTAATGGATTATATCGCGTATATTTGGGTCCATTTCAGAGCGTTTCAACCGCACTCATTAGTGTCACCGCAATAATGGTGCCTTCTATTAGAGATTCGAATGGCATTTTGAGATATTGTGTAGAGGTACAGGTATCTCTACACAGGGGGTATAGTATCTCATTCGAATCTGTAATAAGGCGGTGACACTAATGAGTGCGGTTGAAACGCTCTGAACTTGAGCCATTATCTCATTTGAGTTCCCGACGTTTCGGAAGCTTTTCAGCTTTCCATGGTCACGGGTTGACTGAGAAAAGATATGCGAACGCAATTTTTTGGATTTCCAGAGCGAATATTTACAACTCCACCGAGTCTGCAGCAGCGCCGGCTCTCACTTCCGACAGTGGAAGATGAGACGGCGCGAGTGTGCCGACAAGTTGCGTCCCACACCAAAGGCCGACGCTTCTTCCACGGCATCAGCATCATTATGTCGGGCCTTTTCCCGTCGTCGCGGGTTAAACCGACCGGTTCAAGGACCACCGGTGCTCCCGCGCAAGTTGGGGCCCGACGGATGATGTCGTTGAGAGCGGCGTGGCGTGGGATACGCCCAGCGCTTCTATTGCAATAGAAGCCGTGATGACCGAGGCGGTCCACCTGGGTGTTGCACGAGCAGCGGTGAGGCGTATCACACTCAGCTTCCTGGCATAGAGGGGAAGCTGCAATTCTGAAAGTTGTGTTGTCAAGGACCGTACCCAAATTTTTGGTAAGCAGAGTATGGGAGCCAGGTGCCAGATTCCCATTTAGCAGCGGCGCGCTTTGCGGGACTGGTAGACGTATTGAAGAGGTTATCCCGCACCAGCCTACAGAGCGGCTGATCCCCCATCGCCTCTGCGAGCGAGGAATCTCGGGCAGCTCACTGAATGGGCATGCCTGCTTCCATGCATCCTGTGCTTCCTCTAGGCAGGGCACGGTTAAACTATACTCCACTAACCGACCTATGAAGACATGAAATAATGAAATCCAAATGTAGGGAAAACTAAGTGTAAGATCAGCTTCTAGTTTGATACCTACAAAATTTTATTAACTTTGTGCTCGTCGCTGTAGTAATGTTCTAGACATATTAAATATTTAAGTTTTTTATCAATTCTTGAAATACAAAGATCCAAATAATGAAAAAAATTCAAGACTCCGACCGGATTTGAGCCAGTGTTTCAAGAGTATTTCAAGAATATAGATTCTTAGTGATGAAATTCACCTTAAAAATCACGAAGATCGTGGTGGTAAAACATCAAGATTTTTTGGCAAAATTTTACACAACGGAAATGATTACTCTAATTTATTTTTATTTATAATCTTTATTACCGCTTCCTTTTACGTTTTTGCTAAGAAACAATTTAATTAATCTTTATTGCAGTGTATTATCTCTATTGTTAGATAATACATGTTCGCCCGTATACAATAAGTCCATAGCTAATTAGTGAGTCGACTAGTCCATAATATGCAACTCGTAAGGTGTTTTTTTTATAATATTTTGCTTCATTAAGTTAAAACTTTGCCAAGTGTGGTTTCCACTAAAACTTTGTGTCAATCGTAAGGTTAAGATATTTAAGTAAATGTCTCAATAGAGTTTAATTTAGCGCAGCTTCAGTTCACTCACAGTATGTAGGAAATCGTATATATATTATGTAATATCCAAGTTTTCGCTGTTTATAAATTTAGCATGCTGGTTGTACGGTTCTAGTTTTAAAAAAAATGATGATGATGCTATTATCGTTCGTGATACGCTCAAAGTTTTATTGTATATATTTCTGTATCTCTGTTACATTCTTCGAGATGTAAAGCATGCTCATGTCAACTGCATACATATACGCGACATTTTTTACAACTCTGTACCCCGAGTCCCAGGTTCACTTCGTCGCCCGTGAACCCCGCGATACTTGTGCTTATTTTTCTGCCCTTTACATAAATCTTTGAACCACTTGTGCGTTAGTCCAAAAATACCACATTCGTCCATTGCCTGTAGCAAGACGTCGTGGTCCAGGGTATCAAAGGCCTTTTTAGGGATCCGTAACAAAATGGCAAAAAATGGAACCCTTAAGGATTCGTCATGTCGGTCTGTGTGTCTGTCCGTCCGTATGTCACAGGCATTTTACTCAAAAACTATAAGATTTATATTGATGGGATTTGGAGCATAGGTGTCTTGTGTAAGCCGCTACTTAGTTTGATAGTCAAATAGTATATATATATATATATATTTTTTTTTTTCATCTGTTGAGCATTTTTTTGTATAAACGGCTGCTGCCGTGGTGCTAAATTGAGTATGGTCCGACATGCTCATGGCCGGTTTTTTATAATCTATAAAAAGTGCTATTATCTGATTACTGATGTGACCTTTTCGGAAACACAATTACGCTGTGATGCACCAAGAATCCACAAATTTGACCGCGGATTTTCTATGAAAACCAGTTTAAGCAGAACCCTACTCCTCAGCAACATGTACGCGGTGTTCGATCATTGTATATTGGTTAATGAAATAGACAGCAGGGTGGTTCAAAACGAGATCTTTAGTTTTATTATTAGCAACTAAAAGTGACAAATAATGAGACCAATTCATCTTGACACTGTAAAACGTAGAGTAAAAAATCGATAAAATCGTAATTTCGGAGCTGATGAGCACCGCTTTCCAAAAGAGCTAGGCTAACCAAAATTTGCATAAGTAATGTCATATATATACACAATAAAATGAGAGAGTGCCGCAAGATTTCATAAAAAATGTTTTTTTCTTCCATACAAAATGTATGGCTCCAATTTTTTTTCGTCACTTTTTGGTCGCGGCACCCCATAATTTTTTTTGTTCGTGTATATGCCGTTATTTTTGCAAATTTTCGTTATCCTAGCTCTTTGGGAAGGCGGTGCTCATCGGCTTTGAAATAACGATTTTATCGATTTCTTACTCTACGTTTTACAGTGCCAAATGAATCTGTCCCATGATTTGTTACTTTTAGTTGCTAATAATAAAATTAAAGGTCTGGTCTAGACGTCAAATGTAAGTCAAATAATAAAACAGCTCCAGATTCTGAAATCCAGCGGAAAAAAACAGGGCTTTTCCGCCTTGAAGACTACTTTTCAAAGGGCTAGTAGACAAATTTTCAGCTAACTGAACAACTTTTCGTAAATTTATTCTGAAAAAACACCTCACCAATTTTATTTCTATGGGGCAAACATTACTAAAAGACGCGTTTTTTGCAAGCATCACACAAAACAATTCATAGAGTTTTTGTATTTAACAACCTATTATCACAGTATGACAATTTTTTTTTTTTTTTGTAGTGGCTTTACAATGATGAGCCAATGTCGAGTTACAGTATTACAATATATTCCCTACAGTAGTGAAACGCTTTTGATGTCGGGCGACGCCGCCGCTCGTGTAAGTACGCACGCTGTCACGCGCGGATGCGCTAGGGTTGTCATAAAATGGATAATAAAATAAACGTCATTATTATGCAACGATTTATCTTCAAGTACGGTATAATTAGCTAGTATGTATTTACAGATGTTGCACAGCCAGATATATATACACGAGATTTAATTTTTAGACTTTTAAGTTTTCTATTATAAAATTTTACAATGTCATTTATTCGCATGCGTATGAACAACTTGAGGATAAATGTGTGTGTCGTTGCCGCTTTATTATATCATAAGCAGCTACACGGATTTCAACTATTTTTCGTACACGGGCAGCTTCGCTGGACGTCCACGATGGTTATAGGATGCTTTTTACCCGTAAAAAAAAACAAAATGTGCTTTACCCGAAACGCGATCGAAACTACCAAAAAAGTGCTTAGGTACTTGACGATATTACTTCCAACATATTAATTAGGCTATAGGTTGAAGTTAGGTACCTAGTACGTACTAATAACGTAATTACAAGATAAACAATCTTAACTCGCCTCACGGGGAAATCTATGAAATCTTAAATCCTTATGTAATGTGGTCGATGTACATCCGTCCAATAGGTGCGCACCATTGTAATAAAACAAAATCATTCACCGCTCACTTAAAAACATGTACGCGCCTGCCCTGAAAGTTTAGGAACGCCAACTAGGCGAGTTGGCGTCAGCGGCCCGCACCGCCCGCAAGTACATTCGTTGCGCAACTGTATGAATATTGTTAAACTGTGCTATTATCACCAACTTCTACTATGACTGAAGGGCAATATTTTAGGATGTTAGATCAGTAGCAATAAGCAGCAGATTAAATGGGTGTTCAAACCAGAAATCGAAAAAAAAAAATTTGGGCCACCCTAATAGACAGACAGACATAAAATTATACAATTTTCTGGTGGTACCAGTTTGTGTTACCGCTATAACAATAAATACATAATTATATACAGTCTATATCAGTAACCATATAAAATGATCGAACACCGCGTACATTTTGCTTAGGAGTAGGGCTCTGCTAACACTGGATACTGGATTTTCATAGATATGGCCGTTTGTAGCGTATATTTTGTACGGAGCCCTCGGTTCGCGAGTCCGGCTCGCACTATAACCATTTTTTTTTAGTTTTACTATTTAAGACGTATATGGTTTAGAATATAAGACCTCACTTGTATCTGCCTCTATTCTAGCAAATAACGATTTGATTGATTGAAGAAAAAGTGTATACTATATACTATATGTATACTATATGTGTAAATTAAAAAAATACATATATATATATTTTTAATTCAGGAAAAAATCATCAATGGAGTTTTTTAAAGACATCTGCGTCATGGATGGCGATTGGACGGTGGATGGAGTGATTCGACAGATCGCCGAAAATAGTTTAGACGAGGAGCCTTTCTATGTGATGGATCTCAGTGAAGTCGTGAAGCGCTATAAGCGCTGGACAAGACTCATGCCAAGGGTGAAACCATTTTACGGTAAGCACACTTTGTTTTTAGCCGATTAAACTAAAAAAGGAAGCTTGGTTTTTACGATTAGTACATACTCATATAACACATTCACGACCGCGAGCCCGCTCGACGGGTGCTCTACTCGCAGCAGGTTTCTGCTACATACGATTTACCCATGTTATTGGCTACGAGCGTAGCACTACGAAAATGTCGGTTGCGAAAGTGTTAAAGAAAACGCTTAAAGTTGTATAAGGATTATACCTAAATAGAAGGGAATAACTTCGTTCGCGGAGGAGAAAAAGTCATAACGCCTCTTCTTTTCTTCAGCGTAGTCGGGTAAAAAGTATCCTATAACCATCTGGAGATACCCAGCTACCCGTGTACCTAAAATTGTTGAAATCCGTTTAGCCGATTTCGCGTGATGAAGCCACAACGACACATACAAACATACAAAATATCCAGAAAAATATCCAATTCAGTGACCTCTTAAAAATTTTTTTTTGGAAATATCTTCAATGTACAGACATTTCATTTTTACAACTTCACAATAGTATAGATTATATGGCGCCAAAAAATATCTGATTTATCCTAAATTAATTAAATGCACTGTAGAATACATTGTCGCCGGCAGTATTTCCAGGCCGATGCGACCTTCAAGCTTTCAAGAAAAGAGCGTACTCCCACCTGATAAGCCGATGTCAATACATATGTCAGACGATATCAGACGTATCACAACCACACACAACCACAACCACACCACAACGACAACCACACCACAACTACAACCACACTACAACCACAACCACACCACAACCACACCAAAAGCACGCCACAACCACACCACAACCACACCATAACTACAACCACAGCACAATCACAGGACAACTACACACCAAAAGTACACCACAACCACGCCACAATCACACCACAACCACACTATAACTACAACCACAGCACAAGCACAGCACAACTACACACCACAAGTACACCACAAGCACACCATAATGGCAACGACAGCACAACCACACCACAACGGCAACCACACCATAACCACACCATAACCACACCACAACGGTAACCATCGCCGTGAAACGTAACCGTGTGGTTGGTCCAACCACATCAAAGCAACTGAGAAGCTGCAGTGCAACTATTCATTCACACGTCACACGTAACCACTCTTTCAACACTTTTTGCCATCATCATTATAAAGTTGTCTGTACATAGAAGATATTTTCAAAATAAATTATTGTATCGAACTATTTGGAAGTCACTGATTCGAAAAATTATACATATTTTTTGTATGTTTGTATGTTCGTATGTGTCGTATGTAGCTTCACCACGCAAAAACGGCTCAACAGATTTCAACAATTTTTGGTAGCTGGGTATCTCCAAATGGTTATAGGATACTTTTTAACCGACTAAGCTGAAGAAAAAACGAGGGGTTATGACTTTTTCTCCGCCGCGAATGAGTATAATATAAGAAATAAGTTTTATTCACACGGATCACATTTCGCCGCGTAACCTAACCGTGTGGCCGGTCCAACCACATTAAAGCAACTGAGAATAGCTACAGCGCAACTATTCACACATACGTGTAGATACGTGTGGTTGTGGTTCGTGTGAATAGACTCTAAGTGAAGTGAACTCAATTCTATTGCCTATATTATCACACTCTATTTACTACCTTATCGATTATTTACAGCGGTCAAATGCAACAATGACCAGATACTTTTGCGCACCCTGGCCGCTCTGGGAGCTGGGTTTGACTGCGCCTCGCGACAGGAAATCGAACTCGTTACTGAAATCGGCGTAGTTCCTGAGTAAGAATGAACTTTCATAAATAAATGTGAAAATGGTAGCCGAGTTTTTATATACAAACAAAAATAGTGATGTTTCAAAAAACGCCTCGTTTGACATTGGGTCGTAAACCAAAATTGAAAATTAAAGCATGGAGAGCTCAACATGGCAGCTTTCATCCTTGACCATCAACCAAGTAATAAGTTACAATTTGGTTCCAAGAATGGTGGACCTCAGTCCAGCCAATTTGACGTAATCTCGCTTCAAATACATATATGTGGGTCATTATTACGGTTCACTCCTCACTTTCGTGGATACGTATCCAAAGCCTTTAGCCGAAGTGTCTGTATCTTTTTTTGCCATTTTGCGCTATTCGGTGGAGATCCCGGACTTCTAAGAAATAGTTTGAAGTCACATTAAAATCTTCAGGCATTTCGACAAAATGGTGTCCATCAAAGTGACTTGGTATATGCTCCCGAATAATGGGGTGAATCAAATTTTAACACACAAATCTGTCCACAACTTTTAAACTTCGCTGTAAAATAACGCCTTTTAATAATGGTTTCTCTTTTTTCATTTATGGTGTGCGATAAAACATTGAATGTCCCTGTCTGTTAAACCTAACATACCGTCAAACCTTAGGACTTTGCCGTTCGGATATAGCTTTGCCCACCCCGTCACATTTCACAAAAACCGTAATATCCCAACACTAGCTGAAGATGTACACTTTTTTATAATCTGTGATTGAAAGCCAACTATGGAGCGGACAACACTAGCCGGCTGACCGGCCCGTACCTGTCGTGACTTGCGCGTGAGCAAGCTTTGAGTACAGGCGTGTTTTTTTGCGGGCCAAACAGTTCTCGAAAACTTTAGTTGTATCTCGGTAACGGAAACTCGTACAGGTATGTGTTTTTGACTGTGATTATTATGTAGTTAAATAACGTCATGGGCTTATCTCTGAATGTTTATTCGTTTTGTAATTATGGCGATGGGCAATGTCATAAGCAGATTTTTGGCCACTGAATATGACTTTGCCCGGCAAAATTGGGCCCTTAGGGTTGTCACCCAAAAGTTATTTTAAACAAGTTGGTTTTTACTTTTCTCCATGCAGCACGTGCCTTGGTGCGTCCGAATTTGCCTCAAAATGTAGGTATATGTTCGTATGGCAGGTTGATCGTACGGAACGTTTCGACCAGAGTAGGGTCTATCTTAACTGCACGAGTAATTATTAGGTGCTGACCTATGAAATTGTCGTTTGTTATTAATTTTTTAATGATAACTGCGAAAAAAGTGATTCTAAAGCTAAATGATTTTGTTTTTAACGTTTACCTTCTTAATGACAGTAATTGTTACCATATTATTACCAACTTTAATTGCTGACAACTTGTAATATAGCTACTCAGTTAACATTTAAATACATTTATTAAAAATAAGTCAAAACAATTTCAGTACAGACATAATCACCATAATTATAATGCATTTATTTTTAGGATGGACAACTTGCACAGTCTCAGTCGAAAAAAATAATTAGACGAAAAGTAGAAAGAGAGAAACTACAAAAATTATACAGACGAAATGCTAGATCTTGCTGTTGACATGGTGGATAAAAAAATGTTATCAAGTCGAGATGTCGAGTTACTGATATTACATGTGAATTAAATACATTTCCTTTTGTAGGAATTTATTGAACTGTTTTTTTTTTTACTTCGCCTCTAACCTCAATATTTATAGAACAATGTTGGAAAAATGTGTTTACATAAAAGCTAGCTGGCCCTGCGGGGTTACACTTCGAATACATTTTACAATTCACACAGGTAACGCCGTGGTATAAAATATAGTCTTTAAATATGATATATTAAAACCTGCGTCTCAAGAACCTCTATCCATTTGGGAAAAACCGTTAACATATTTTTCCGACTTCGTTTTATAATTAAACAGAAGATAGCCATTATATAGATATATACCTAATCGGAGTAAGGTAAGTTATGTAATATAGATAACCAAAGATTATCCTCATATTAAACGGTACGCAATTCATTTTATCCCAGAAAATAAGAATTTAAAGTGTTTACAGTAACGGGAAAGAACTCTGTGCTAAACTCATAACAGTCGGGTAAAAATGAAAACTGACAACCCTGGCACTATGAGATTTTTGTATGGAGAGTGCAGGATTTCTGTTTGTGACTTTGCCCAGTTCAATGTTGTGAGAGCTGATTGTGCTTTAGGGAAATATTATCAGATGAAACTAAAATATAACTATTCTGCATTATAGTCCTTAACGACGCTAACCATAAGTTTGAAAATGCCAGAGCAAGAAACACTTCCACAAAATGGGCAATGAAGTAATTTTTTTATTTTTTGCTCGGCACTTTGATATCGATTTGCACTAATAAAGACGCTTGTTTTTGAACTAGTTTCCGCACGTATGTAAAAAAGGGCCTACAAAATTGTATATGTTACTAATAAGTTTTATAAAATGACACGATAAACTAGTGAAAAATACAAAAGTTTCCAAAAAGCGGGCAAAGTTATACGGTTTTACGGTACAGGAAAATATCATATTAGAAGTCCGGTTTTTTGGTAACTCCGGAGACATTTTTGGTAACGGCAGACGTCAAAAGTGTGCGTCTAAAAGTTGATTCACCCAATGATTCATTTAGAAAATGACCAAGTGGGATTAATTTTCTCGGTTTTTGGGGAGGGCAAATAAAAGTTTAATTTGACAGACGCATCATATTCGCGCACCCGACCAAGATGGCTTCTCACGTTCGCCACGCGGCACGGGTCGGAGTCACCACCACCACCTTTGATACCAGCGAAGAGCTGGACAAGATCAAAAATATCATGCCGCATGCCAAGTAAGAAATTCTGCCAAGTATCTTTATTTACTAAGGTTACAACAATGACTCACGTTGTCAAATACGAGTACTTACTGCTCGACATGTTTCGTTTCAATACTTTCGATCCATTCCGAGGACGTATGCTGCCGTCCTATGACTAAAATTCATCAAAGCTGCTTTATACCAGTTTTCGATAGTTTAAATGGGCTAAAAGAGGAAGAAAAGCTCTATCGGATGGTCTTGGAATCATATTTTTATCATTTGTAGTTGCAAAGATACGGAGTCGACCTACCACGCTAAGTGCATGAAATGTTGCACTTTACATTACTATAAAGTCGCAAACCAACATTACTACACTATAAGCAATCTAAAACCCCTTAGTGGTTGTTTAATTGAATAAATCACAAACACGATACACAGCTAAAAAACCGTTATTTGACAAAGACTTCATAAATCGCGGTTAAAGTCCTTACCTATTTTTAAACACATAGTTTTTTATCAAATACTAACAAAAACATAGTTCCTACGCTTATTCACGGCTAAACGCCCTTAGCCCTGTATTGGGAAGAATTTGCTTGTGATTTCTATTGCAAATACAACACTAAAACCCAGTAACTATGATTAAGCCATGAATACCTACATTAAAAACATAAGTATACAACTCTTAAAACCGGTTAACCCGCAACGCTACGTTAAAACCAAAGTTATGGGCAAAACATTTGGCGGTTGTGTGAAGTTGTTTTAGTGACTGATGGCTGCATATTTCTCGTCACGCTATGTCCGGAAGCCGGAGATAAGTTTATAAACTTATTATAAATAATCTGTCTCGCTTTTAATGTTTGCAGTATGCGGATTTAGAAGGGCTTGTTGTACAGTACAGAGATATTGCGTGCGTTATTTATAGGCAATTACTTAAAAATAAGTACGGACTTCGAAAAAAGGAGGAGGTTCTATGTTTGACTGCTTGTATTTTTTTTATAAGCTTTTATAGGAACCTTCAGCGGGTGATCGACGCCCTAGGCTTACTTGTTCGTCATGTTATAACTATTATTGGTGCGTTCGCGTTCCTTAGGTTCATTGTTACTTGTTTTAAATGGAAAAAAAGTTTATTTTTAAACATTTTTCATAGTTTTATTACATCACTCATTTCCACGCTATGGTGAGGTGAAAAGTTGTGTGATTCGCACGGCTGCAAAAATATTTGGCTTCTTGTGCTTAGAAAGCCTCGCTACGCTCAGAAATCTATATTTGAATATTCAATCTTAGCTTCCTGAGCTTGCTCGGCTTTTAATTGAAGCACTCGCACCAAATAACAACTTTGCAGCCTTGCATAACAACTAACTATTGTTAAATTATACTAAAAGTACTGTCAAGTGTAAAAAATATATTATATAAGGCTCATTTAGACAGATTTTTCAGTATTTTTCTTGTGTTTTTATTGAAAACACAAGAAAAATACACCCGCACAGTTATGTTTTCTTTATTTAAATTATAAATTGAATTACCTCTAAAACTGACTTGTATAATTGTGTAGATTTACGTGGTTTTGCCAAAAATACTTAAACTTTTACCTACAGGATTACACGACTAAAACCCAGTTAGAGGCGATGGTTCGTCATTTAGTTCGTGTTAGTAAAGTGTTTTTAGATTAGCAACGTACACAACTTGCTTGAATGTTTCCAGTTTTAGTGGTTTGGACCACCCGAAGACCTTGGGGACTGCTTGATTGAAAGGCAGTTCAGGTGGTTATGGTAATGGTAATAATTTTATTTAAATATCTGCTTCTTATATAGTAAAACTAGGTTAACATTTTTATAATTTGGGTTGGTAGTTGTGAACCTAGTGTTCTCAACTACCGCGATACTAAACACATAAAATTGGAAATAGATAAAATTAGATTTAATTACAATAAGGGAAACCTACATGAAGGTAGTTGGGAACGCCGAGTTTCTCAACTACCTCAGTACGCTACGCGTCCCGCGGCGCGCGTGCATATAAGGCGTGCTGCAGTCCGCGCTCGTTCTTTCTGCTGCCGGCCGCCGTCGAGTGAACATCGCCTCGTGCTCCGTGCTTCGTGCCACATACTTCGCACCTGCAACGCTGACTCGTCACCGAGGCAGAACACAACGTCAATCCTGTCTGTTTCTACTTGATTCAGACGTCAATCACGCTACAGTCTGTTTCTATGTGATTCGGACGTCAATCACCTACACAGTTATTGCATAGCTACAAAACGGTTACAGTCCATTAAAGTGCTTGTTTAAAGTTTTTCAGTATAATCTTTTCAGAGACACAAATACTATAAAACCGTTAAGTGACTTAACTGTTATTTAGCTATGATTAGTGTCTGATGCAAAGTAGTACAATAGTTAATAGACTGAAAACAGGTTAGGTGTCTTCGCCGTTATTTAGCTATGTTTTGTTTATTATGCAATGCTAAAGAACGGTTAAGGTATACTTATCGGTGTTTTAAGTGTAATGTCGTTAATAGTTTACCAATTATTTGCAACACTAAAACACAAAAACCTATTTATAAAAAAACGAGGTAGTGTAATAACACTGAAAGAATAAATAGCGCAGTATAATTCTGAGTTGTCTTTTGCTGTAGTTCCACAGTTTCTTGGTCCAGCTTGGTCTCGCTTTGCTCTTCCTTTAATTTTCGATTTTAAATTTAAGCATAACAACCTTGCATTGAACTATAAATTATTTTATTCTTCCTCATCTTTATACCTCGTTTACTTGCATCATGAGTGAGCAGAAAAATGAGCATGGACGTCGGCGGCGCGCGCGCGCGAGTATGTTATCCGATCACTTGCCCTGCCGCTGCTACTCGTGAGTGTGTGCGTGCGTGTAAAAACCTACTGCCTTCAGAAGTGACGCAGCAGAATGTTGCTTTAAATACATGTCTTTTGATTGAAGGCTTGTGCTGCGCATTCGTTGCGACGCCAAGGCGGCGCTAGTGTCGCTCGGCGCCAAGTTCGGATGCAACCCCAACACCGAGGCCCCGCAGTTGCTCAGAATGGCTTCCGAGCTAGGACTACAAGTGAGTTTTATTGTTTTTTTTTAATTTCATTTTTATAGTACTAAAGTGGCAAACAAGCGTACAGCCTGCGTGATGTTACGCAGTCACCGCAGCCGCTGAACGCTTGCGACGCCAGGACCATTACGTGCATGTTGGAGACCCTTTAAAAACCTATTCACTTCATAATCATTCCACATTCAGAGTGTGTGCGGTAGAAGATTCTTTTGATACCGTACGGTGCGCAACCATTTTGGTTCAGAGGTGTGTGAAAAGAAGTATGGCAGCACACGGCTTTTGTCAAAGTGAATTTTATTTCCGTGTTGAATAGAACTTCCGTATCAAATGTAACGCACAATTTACGTCCAAGCGTTTTACGATCTATGTAGCTCTGGTTACGACTTCTAATTATTGCCAATGCAAAGCCTGTCAGCGTAACTAATTCATGTTTCAAACTCGGTACAGTGCTTTTTTGAGGTGTTGTGATAAACCTCTTAAAAGTCCTCGGGCTTGAGGCTTGTTATTCAGATATGTATTCATATTTCCTTGTATATCTCGAAAAACTTCTAATAGACTTGCGCAAGTGCTGTTACTTATATTAATGAGCAACAATGAACTTGGTACGTTTGGTATAAATTCAGTTACACTGTTTAGTATCGTAGTTTCCGGTATTCCTATTATTCAATTTAATGATTCAGTCTTTTTTGTTTTCTAGTTTTTCCCATGTTTTTTTATGCCTTCAGTTTTGATGGCATATTCCTTTATGACAGTATCTCTGTATGTTTACCTATCATGTTTTTATTTATTTTCTTAGTTTAGCAATTTGATTTCTGTTTTCTTTTGACTAAGGGCCTGGACACATGTCTACGGTACGGCACCGGCCATCGTGTAACGGCGCGGTGCCGCCACCGTGAGACGGCACGGCGTTGTCCCTTGGCACGGTGCCTTGTACGTTACCTTGTATGGTGCCGTGCACGGCGTCGTGCTGCAGTACGGGGCCGTGTGCGGTGCCGTGCACGGCGCAGCGCACCGACGGACGGCACACCGCTAGGTAGTTTTTGTTTTGCTGTTGCTTAGTTCGCACGAGTCTGCAGCAGCCATCGTTTCAAAAATACAGTCGCACAGTTTTTGTCTCGATATGGACCGCAAAAGACGTATTCTTCTACTTCTGCTGCTAAGACGACGAATGAAGAAAACAAAAACTACCGAGCGGTGTGCCGTCCGCCGGTGCGCTGCGCCGTACAAGGTACCGTACAAGGCACCGTGCCAAGGGACAACGCCGTGCCGTGTCACGGTGGCGGCGCCGCGCCGTTACACGGTGGCCGGTGCCGTACCGTAGACATGGGTCCAGTCCCTTATTACTGTCGTTTATTAGTGTTGCTCTTCTGTCAGTTTATCAGTTTTAATGATAGTTTTTTCTCCTTTTTGTTACTTAGTTTTTTTTCTTGTGATATTTTGTATCATTAATTTAATAATCCCCTCAGATTGGTCTTTTTGCTGGATTGTCGTTTGCTTTGATGGTTCTACGTGAAAATTGGTTAAGGATTAATTGATATCTTTCACAATTTGTTCTTGGATGGCGTCACATATAAAATTCGGAAATTTGCGATAAGATAGGGGTCTTGGCTTTTTTAAACATTTTATTCTTAGATTAGCTCTTACCATCGTCTGGTTGATGTTGAAGTTTATTTTGTTAATTACGCTAGTGTCTTCTAAATTCTTAGGCTGATTGGATATAATGTAGACCTACCTATTAGTAGACTATTTCGTTCTTAACAGTGCCATCTGGGGATACTCGTGTCCACTTCCGGGACTTCATCTTCTTGCATTTACAGGTGAGAAGATTAGTTTTTGTCCGTTTCTGTTTATTTTACCCTCGGTAATCTTTTCTAAGACTTTATCTTCTTAAGCGAGAGAGAGTGCATTGAAGTCCTCCAGTACTATTATGTGGTAATTTGTGTATTTGTGTAAATTACAACCGAGGCTATTGTTGAATTTATCTATTCTGTCTTCCTTGTTGCATTTTTCAGTAGGAGATTATACCTACACAATGGTCCGTTCGTTGCTGTATTTTGGTATATTAATCAACAGCCCAGAGCTAAAGGGTCGGATGTCAACAACCGACATTTATTTTTATTCCATTTAAAGAATGTCCTTTCCAGCTCTTTCGATCCATCTTTTTAACATTTTCATATCTCTTTTGGTTAATAAGTTAGCCAATGCTTGAAAGTGCACATCCGCACTAGTGCTTGGAAGGCTAAGAGACTGAAATAGATAACCAACCTCTAATGCACACAAAATCATGCCACGTCACTAAAATTGTGGTCGGATACTTATGTCAGATATTTTGTTTGTAAATTTTCCCATGTAAAATCTCTACAACCGACGTTTTAGTTCAGGGCTTCCCCGAGTTAATGAGTGATAGAAAGAAAGGGCAATATACCTCCATATAGGGCTTGCCTTGTAAAAAGAGGCCGCAATCAAACATACAACTAACATGGCTGCTGTTGTACTGTCTATCAAAATCGTCCGGCGCGCAAGACTGACTTTCAGTCTTGCGCGCCGGACGATTTTCTGTAATATAAATTGACTGTTATAACAGATACCCAAATCGTCTTTTGACAGGTGATTGGTGTATCTTTCCACGTTGGTTCCGGGGTACAGGAAATAGAAGCGTATGTGCGGGGCGTAAAGTTCTGCGCAGAACTGTTCAAGTTGGGGGCAGCGCTGGGTTTCCAAATGCGACTGGTGGACATCGGCGGCGGGTTCCCTGGCGACACGGAGAGCAGCATCCGCGAGGTGATTGCCTTATGTAACCTTTAAAACTGGGCACAGTTTTTTATTCCCTAGATGGTTCTGATTGGCGTTTCCGCGGTTGGATAGTTGACACCTAGAAGTCGCGTCTCACATCGCCATTTGTTAAAGGCCTGCAACGTCTTTCGTAAAACACTTTCCAAACGTGGAACCGGCCAATAAGCGTAATTTGTAGTAAAGGACGCATTTATTGCTCGCGCGTATCAAACAAAGAGAAAGCTAATACACTACATGCTTGGGGTTTTTTGGCGTAAGCGCCAGATGTGAAAGTACAATGAAATCAAATATATTATTATGTTTTGTTAATATTTAAGTTAGTGAAGTAAAAGATACAGGGAAGAATAACATTTTTACATAATTTAGCCGTTTATTTTTGTACAAACTAGACAAAAAACTGAAAAAGAAGACGCATTTTCGGATAACTTTTCTATCGAATAAATTTTAAGCAAAGATGTTTCCGTGTTTGGCGCTGATTAGTGTATACAGGGTGATCAATCCAAATGGGTCAGTAGGGAGAACTCAGAGACTATGAGAGATAGCGAAATCTGTTGTTACGAACCATGGCATCGATTTTAAATTTATCTCAAAGTGGGTAGTTTGCACAAATTGTAACTTTGACAGAGGAAAGTATATCTTTTCTGAGTCAACCCGTGACCATGAAAAGCTGAACAGCTTCCGAAACGTCGGCAACTCAAATTAGATAATATACTGGATATAATCCGTTAAATTGTTTTATTTAAATGAAGCGAAGAATAACAAACGAAAGGTAATTAAATAAACCATATTTATACGCGATTAAGCCCCGTTTTGTTGTTTTGTGATAATGAGTAAAGATCGCGCGAGTTTAAATCAATGTTAAAAATATTACGCTTTGGAACAAAAAAAATTACTTAAGTAATTGAATTAACCAATCTTTTTATATTTACCTCATTTTCCTTAAAACTTAAGCAGTTATAATTGAAATATAAATGTGTTCATAAAGCCAAATTTATCTAATATATAAACTTTATATAGTTAATTACATTTATTTCCCAACAAGTTGGATTAAATAACTCTCCAATCAGAGGTAATAAAGTTAATGCACGTGGTCAAGCAGGGAGATTAGATTACGTAGGGTAATTTAATCTCCCAAATCTAATCGATACTAGTTCTTGTTTCCTAGTTCTTACTTGTTAGGAAATAAATGCGATAAATTTTATATTATATAGAACAGATAAAAGGCTTTATAAACCTTTTATTACTTCTTTTATATCTGATATACTTTTTAAAGAGAATACATAAGTTAGTTTTTTTTTTACATTTTTTTTACCTTTTCGTTCAAACGCGTGTGATTTTTGCCTTAGAAAAGGATTTGTCAGCCTTAAATTTATTCGCTATTAATGAAATTTAATGAAATGGTAAAGGACCAATTTGCCCCCTTCTCCCTTTAACCTCGTGGTGGCTCTCAAGTCTTTCTCTTACTCAGCTCGTTACCATCTAGGGAACAACTGTGCTAAGTTCTAAAGCTTGTAAAGTGCAAGGTGTTCCGCAACAGGATCCCAACAATATCTGCCGGCAGAAATCTTTATTACAGGAAAATTTAGTTATCAATTATTCCCTTCCCTGTCTAGAGAATAAAAAGTGGATTGTTATCTTAGTTGTCCATTTCCACGGCTGTGTGCAACAGGTGTCGATGTTGATCAACGAAGCACTGAAGACTCACTTCCCAGACGAGTCCGTGCACGTGATTGCGGAACCGGGCCGGTACTTCGCTTGCGCTGCTTATACTCTTGCTGCGTGTATCTTTGGCAAACGGCAGGTGAGGCTATTCTCTTTATCCTTTTTCTACTATATTCTTCACACATCACAGTCCCTCTATTTCTTCCTTACCCTTTCGGTGTTGTTGTAAAACATAAGAAACTGTAATAAACTTTTTTGTTCTATAATATAAACTACGTTTTACGTAATCCACAATCGTTACAAACGCCAGTTTACGACGTTAGTTTAAATATACATGTATGATTCAGCGTAGCCCGCCTGACTTTAGCTATATTGGGTATATAATACAATACAACAATTCTTTATTGCACACGAACAACAGAAACAGTACAAAAATACATAATATACATAGACGAAGATTATGTTTCTTATTTTGTTTTTAAACGTACTGGCCGTCTCTACTCAACTTTCAATATCAATAAACTACAGAAACCAATAGGTTATTGTGTGTTAGGTATTTGTATACAAGATAAAATACTCTGTATGTAGCTTGACGTCATACGTCTGCAATCGGCACCATAGTTTGACTCCTTGCTCATGAGGTATCATTTATGTTGACAGGTCTTGCAGAACAATGAGAAGCATACGATGTACTACATAAGCGATGGAATATATGGCTCCTTATTGCATGGCGTTCTCCACAACATGCAAGTCACGCCGCAGCTTGTTACTGTAAGAACACATGTGATCCACACTGAACATCGTTCAAATTCGTTTGCCAAGTGAATATGCGAAGAAATCTTGTGCTAAATCTGCTTATTTAATATTAAAGTCAATATCAGATGGTTCACTTTTCTTTAATTGTCTTGTTTCTTTTTGCATCTTTCACTCAAAGTGACACGTCTGTACGAAAAGTGAAACAAAAATGGCGAATGAATGAATTAGTGAACCGATCCAACACCCTGGGACCGGTTCACTGATGAATTCATTCGGGTGAACATTCACTCAAGTGAACTTTCTGTTATCACCTTCACAGGATCAGCCATACCGGTGGTTTAAAACTGTGCGGCCGATCTAGACCAAGACTTTTTCTTGCGTTATAAGAATGCTAATAGCTGCTAACTATAGCCATGGAATTATATCTTTGAAAACTTCAATAACCAGTATTCTTATATATACAAAGTTCTAAACAAAGCAAAATTGTTTCAAGACTGGAATTGAACCAGTGTCTTTTGCCTTGCTGGAGCGCACGCTCTGCCAACTGAGCTACAGAGTCCAGCCAGCTTGTCTTCAAATTTTGTCACTATTTGTTCCAAGATATTTGCATTTTGCATTTTTAAAAGTCTATTCTGCCAAAGTTGAAGGTGAAATTCACTTTAGAAAAACACTTTAGAAGGTGAAATTCACATAGATCGTGATGGTAAAACAACAAGATTTTCGTAAAAATAATAATTTCTTTGTATTTTAACGTTTAGAAACATTATTCATGTGTTTCATTAAGTTTATTAATCATATTTATTTATTTTCATTTTACTTCAAATTTTAGCTTCCAACATGAAACTTAATACTTTTCATACCAATGTTTATATCTTGATTTATTTAGCATTTTTTTCGTCTAACACTAAATAAAATTTTATTTCAATGAGTAATAATCGCGGAAACAGAAGAAAATATTAAGTAAATAAAATTACTAAATGTCTGACCATAAAATACGAGTATATAGTTCATGCCCCTATATGACAACCCTCATGGACCCTATATGGCAACCCTAGCCATAGCTATTACTGAGCCCGCTTCTTTAATTCGGAAATCTTAAATATATAGATTCACATAACCTAAATAACTGTGTGATCTTTTCTGATTCGAAGAGTTCTCTTCAGGCTATTTTAGCGAATCAATTGCGTTCAAAGGTAAAATTTCCACTTATTCTAGAAATAAAACGAGTTCTTTACTGTCTTTCTAACAAAGGTGTTAGGGTCTCATTAGCCTGGATACCTAGTCACGTGGTGGGTATTCGTGGTAAAGAGATTGCGGACCAGTGCGCTAAGGATGCAGTCGTTAGTGGTTGTCTATCAGCATATAGATGTTACGCCCACGATTTGGTTTCTCTAGCCAAGACTTGGCTCGACGATGAATGGTTTATAGAATGGGCCCGATCTAGACAGACTAAAGGCTTTCATTACTCTGATGTTCAGGATTATATTCCAGTAAGACCTTGGTTTTTCCGATATCGCGAGGCCAATAAAAAAGTGACTTCCTCCATTTGCAGATTACGATTGGGCCACTCGTGTTCCCCCGTTTTCCTGTTCAAAATACATGCTAAAGACAATTCGTTGTGTGAGTGCGGTTTGGATGAGGGTACTTTGGAACATATATTTTTCGAGTGCAATAGATTATCTTCATCTCTCTATGATCTTCTTCCTCCATTCATCATTCGTCCTGTAAATTTCAAGTCATTACTTCGTTTAATTTTCACTCCATTCATCTCCATTTTATCAGATTTTATCAGAAATAACAATATTAGACTTTAGTTTTTTCGCTCGCGTATCTTTCCATTAATATCATTTTGTTCTATATCAGCATTCTGGTTTGTATTTTGTTTTGGCGATTTTATTCGATGCTACAATTTATTTCCGTAAAATTTATACCTTGCTGTTTTCAAAACTTGACTCCGAGCTGTATCAAAACGAAAATAACCTACTTTCTAATAACTGACTGAACTGAATTCGGAAAACTGACATTGGCACAAGCTGCGAGCTGCCATTTTTGGAAATAATAATAATAATAATAATTCGGAAATATTAACTAGATAGTATTTAAGTATTTAATAGTGCCACAGTTTCGTGCGATAAGTGACAATAATTGACATATAGTGTTATCTTCGGAAAAAAATGCGAGACAATTGTGCTATAACATAAAAAGGCAGAGGAAGAATACTAGTTCAGTGACAATAATATAGAAAATAAGTGTAAGTGATAGTGATACATCCGCCGTCATATTTACTGTTGTGCCAATGTGGAAATAACGGTGTTCTGTAAATATAAAGTCCATTGCTGTATTGGTCTTCTAAAAATGAAAACAAAGATCAGCTGACCAATCATATCGACACCCGTCATTTACGTCACATTTAAGAATTGTTGCCATATAAAACGAATATTAGCAACACCAAATATTTATTTAAGCATCATCTGTGTTATAATAGACGGACTACCGCAAAGCGACATTTACCTGTACATCGACTATCAATAGAATGTCTCAAAAAGGTCACCATCAAGCTACAAGCAGTGGCCGCAAGATGTCGACACCAGTACGATGCTATCGATGTAATCCGTTGTATATCCGTTGAGATTAGGGATGTCACGAATGACGTCTTCGTCACATTCGCGAATGCGAATGCGAACGCGAATATTAAGGATGCGAAAGTACGAATGCGAATGCGAATGTTTTTGAAACCCATTAAAAAGTTTTTTATTTCTCTAATGACCTATTTAACATAACATGGCAGTATAAAGAAAAAATAGATCTCATAGATTACAGTCTGTAACTGTACTGTACCATATAATGTCATTATGCAACACAACAATCACAGTAACTCAACTTAGTGAAAACTAAAAATGCTCCCTCCCTATTGGTCAAAATGAATCACGTCATGCGGCTAGCGCGCTCTGCGCATGCGCTAGTCGGCAACGGGCAGCCAGGGCGAAACTTGTCACGACCTGCACACATTCGCATTCGCCAAAAATTCGCATCGTTTGATGCGAATGCGAATGTCGATGCGAATGTTTCAAATGATACGAATCATTCGCATATGCGAATGCGAATGCGAATATTCGTGACATCCCTAGTTGAGATTGACAATACGCTACTATGTTCTAATATGTCATAATAGATACGAATTCGATTGCGCTGGGCCTGTACCGCATAATGACAAACGAATCGCAGAAAAAATTGAAATGCGGGTCATGTGCTAGACTAAAAACAGACAACAAAGTATCAAACTTCCAGTCTAATATCACACTGAGAAAAGCACAAAAACAAAATATCACACCTAAAGCTTCTACATCCTTACAAATAAATAATTACCCCAACAGCAAAATACAAAAGAAAAAATCTTTTACGTCTCCGTCATCACCTGTAGAACAGACTCTCCACAATGAGCTCCAAGGTAATGAACATTTACAATCTACACTACACAACGTATCTGATCAGTGACAGATTCTTGACTCGCATGTGCTCACCAAGAACGAGTTATCAGACGAGCTTTTATCACCGTCAGACAAATTATCAAAGAGTCTGGACGGCCCGTTCGTCGGAACCAATACATAGTTACCCTTGCACGAACTTCAAGACAAAATATCTGAACTCGAGATTTCACTAATTAGCACGCAAAATGAACTCAAAAATAAAATAATAGAAAATAACGAGCTTCAGAGGAGAATCCATCAACTTACTATGGAAACAAAAGTGCTGCAATCACTGTGTCAATCTACATCTTTTGATGCGAAATATTGTGGTAGTGCAAAAAAAAAACCGAGGCAATCTTTACTACCAGAATTTCTCGTCCGGGATTTATTTATTTATTTATTTAATCTTTATTGCACAATAGAAAAAACTTATCGTACAAAAGGCGGACTTAATGCCATAGGGCATTCTCTACCAGTCAACTTTGAGGCAAAGCAGATAAATTGTGGGCGGTGCAACTATTTTACAGACATAATTTAGGAAGATAAATACTTAGATACATACATATTCATATAATATATACCTATATATATATATAAATAAATTCAGACGAAACAAGCTAATCAGAGAAGCTAAGAGTTTGCAGGGATATTTCCTGAAGCCTTAAAACTATCAATTGTAAAGCCGTTATTCAAAAAGGGGAAGAAAGACGATGCTAATAACTATCGTCCGATAACATTGATACCAATAATATCCAAGGTCTTTGAGAAATGTATGTTTAAGAGACTACTATAGTTTTGCACTAAATATGATATTATCAAACAGGAACAATTTGGTTTCCAAAAAAATAAATCTACCACGTTGGCCATCTCCTCTCTACTCAAGATAATATTGTCTAGCCTGAATAAAAATTGTATCACAACAGGGCTATTCTTTGACCTATCAAAAGCTTTTGATTTTGTATCTCATGATCTGTTATTATGTAAACTTGAGGCCTTGGGAATCAGAGGGCTAGCACATCAGTCGATTTCATCTTACTTAGAGAACAGAAAACAACGCGCTGATATTACTAAAATGAATGAAAATAGTGAAATGATCAACTACTCATCTGGATTTAGTTATAATAGATATGGTGTCCCACAAGGAAGTGTTTTGGGTACGATTCTGTTTTTATTATACATAAATGATATAACTGATATAACATACCATCCTTGTATTTTGTTTGCTGATGATATTTCTATCATTGTGACTTCCAATAAAAGCACTACTTCAGCTAAAGATTACGAAGAAGATATCAATAATACTATTAAGAAAGTAATAGATTGGCTCTATTCCAATAACTTGATTTTTAATTTAGACGAATCGAAATTTATTCAGTTTAATAAATCATTAAATTCTAAAAATAATTTTAATCTTAATATTCCAAATATTCAAAATGTGACACAAACGAAATTCCTAGGATTAACTATTGATGAAAATTTAGATTGGAAATCGCAATTGGATAATGTGACCAACAAAATTAATAAATACGTTTATGCCCTTAGGCAAATCAGTAGAGTAACTAACCTTGATACAGCCATTTCCTGCTACCATACCTATGTAGAGTCAGTGTTACGTTATGGGCTTATAATGTGGGGCAATAGTACTAAGAGCGATCGAGCATTTATTGCGCAAGAAAAATGCATTAGAGCAATGTTTGGGATGCGGCCTACCGAATCTTGTAGACCACTATTCAAAGAGCTTGGCTTGTTACCACTTCCAGCCCTTTATATTTATGAAGTATGCATGCTTGTGCACCAACATAAATATATATTTAAAAAGGCTTGTGACAGTTTTCCACGTTCTTGCCGAGACCCCGATAGATTGTTGCCTGATGACCGTTCTAGATCAGCAAAACACAAGAAGAGCGGCCTGACTATGTGTATCAAAATATATAACAAAATACCTTGTGAATTCAAATGTATGAATATTAAAATATAGAAAAACAATTATATAAATGGATTAATAGCAATAATTATTATAGTATTGATGAATTCTTGGACATGATATAAAAATATTTTAATATTATTATGGTTATTAAATAATATAAGTAGCATAGTAAGTGATAATAAAGTTAAAATTAATATTGAAATACAATTAAACTGCTAGCCGATTAAGATTATGTTGCGACCTATATTATTTTGCATACCAATAAAATATGGTTAAACATGTAAACCTACCAACACTTTATTTAGATCTAAGTGAATGTAACCCATGGTAATGTTTATTGCAAATAAATGATGACTATGATTATGATTATGCGACTCTAAGTTTGGGAAGGTTGAATTGTTTAGGTACTCACTTAACATTTTTAACAATTCCTAGCCTACCAGCGGAGATGAAGAATCCAGCTCTGTGTGGGGTCCTACCTGCGACAGTCTGGACTGCATTCTCCCTTCCACTCATCTCCCGCCGCTGCAAATCGGCTCCTGGCTGATGTTCCGGGATGTGGGTGCCTACACCAGATCTGTAGCCACGACATTTAACGGGTTCAAGAAAGCAACAGTTCAGTGCGTCGTTGCAGATCGCGACGTTTGGTATGTGCATACTTAATATTTTCTTCTGTTTCCGCGATTATTACTCATTGAAATAAAACAATTTAACGGATTATATCGCGTATATTATCTCATTTTAGTTCCCGACGTTTCGGAAGCTTTCCAGCTTTCCATGGTCACGGGAGGTCATGGCCATGGAAAGCTGGAAAGCTTCCGAAACGTCGGGAACTAAAATGAGATAATATACGCGATATAATCCGTTAAATTGTTTTATTTCAATGTGCATACTTACCTACTCGAAATTAGTGACACTACAAAAGTGCCTGCAACTTTGTCCGCGAAGGAGGAAAAAATCGGTCCGGTAAGGTTGGGTCGCCCAAGATCGGATGTGACATAAGACCTGCTTGCATAGAATTTACCGCAAATGCAGCAATATTTTTCACTGATGGCGACATAGTTTTCTCCGCCATTTTGTTCGAAAGAAGACTATGTTGCCATTAGTGAAAAATATCGCACCGTTTGCGGTAAATGAAATACTAGCAAAAGAAAACATCCACGGCGTCCGCGGCATCGTAACAAAGTAAAAAGCTGCCAGCCCGTTGTAATATTTTAATTTTTAAATGGTTTCTCAAATTATTTATTCTCCATTAACGTAACGGCTCCAGTAATGGACGGCTTAAGGATCTTTTGGATTTCTTTTGGTTATAATATTTAGTTCACTTTTCAAGTTTAACCGTTAGTCAATACATTAAAATATCCCTACATAAACATTATTTATAATAAGGGGGAAAATAGTATGACAAAATCATACATATATATTTTTTGAGAAAATGACTGAAAATTGGAAGTCTGATTTCCTTGCGAATGCTAGAATGGACAGTGGAGATCCTGGAATGGATACCACAATAATAGTCACTTTTGTGATGAGAGAAGTATTAATTTCTAAAATGGCGTCCATTTTGGAATTTAAGATGGCGGACATCACTTTCAATGAAAAAGTAATTGTAGGAGCCATTTTATAGGTTTTTAGGGATGCAATCAAAATGGACGCTATTGTTGAAATCTGAACCCCTAAAGATCTTGAAAACAATACCCATGATGAATTTTTAAAGGTCATGTCCGCCATCTTGAATTCTAAAATGTACCTCATTCTCGAAATATGCACCCCTGAGCACCTACAAAATGACTCCCATGATGACCTTTTCATAAAAAGTAATGTCCGCCATCTTGATCTCCAAAACGGACGCCAGTTTTGAAATCTGCGCCACAAAATACCTAGAAAACGACTCCCATGTTTTTTTTATTAAAAGTGATCTTTAATTTCTTAATGGACTCCATTGCTGAAATTTGTGCCCTAAATACTAAAAAAAGTCTCTAAATAATTATATTTATATTCTAGCGCGCCATAACCTTCGAATAATAATTTTTCAATCTTCAGTTCCTTAGGAAATAATGTAATAATAATATTATCTAAATAAATTAGAAAATACACACAAAAACTTAACCGTTGGGTTTTTTTATTGTAACTTTAATCGGTCATGAAACATAAACTAATGGTCATGGAAAAAAATAAAAACTTTGGAATACTGGTCTGGAGTTACTACACGTAGATATATACTCGTACATTAAACAAAATGTTACATTTATTCGTAATTAGAAAAAAATATCTTATCTACGATATTAAAATAAAAAATGTTGATTGCGTTAGTTTTTAATTTTTATTTTCAATCTAACATGTAGACTAAAACGTTTCCTAGCACATAGTATGACAAAAATAACAAAATATTCAATAATAGTTCACAGACTGTCATTATTCTTAATTTCTTACTATCAGCGGTTTGCTCTAATCAAGAGCATTTTTATGTAACGCGGTGGTGCAATTGAAAAATCTGAACGTTTTCTTAAGAAAAACACCTCGGGAATCATAATCTACCATCATCTATGTAACTTCCATCGGGAACATTCTTTAAATGAGTTTCAAACTTCTTTTAGCTGTCCCACAAAAGTGTATTTTTGGGATGTGTAAGTTTGACGATAATTACAAAAAAAGTATGGTATTTAGGATGTTTTTTTTGTGTTAGGTAGCCTATATAAAGTTATTTATGGATCTATCCGTAACTCAATACCTACCATAAGGAGCCTTTTGCTATGGAACGTCACAAATCATTTATATCTGCGCTGTGCTATAAGGACCCTTTTCTTACATAACTTTACAACCAACTTTAATATAGAAATACTTAACGCATACAAGTGATACGAGTGAAACCAAGCTACAAATACACGTGTAGTCTTATACTGTATCAATATACAAAAGACTAAAAGATTATGATTTTGATTTTTTTTCCGAAAACGTTGATATCTCCGTAACTAAAAAGTGCCATGGAACTGTTCTGATGGAACGTCACAATTATATAAATATTACGATTGATAAACCAATCGTAACATTCGTTGGTTAAGTAAGAAGTAGGGTATGAAATAAAACTTAACAATTCGTTATTATAACAAAATATGTAACAATCAGAGGGCAAGTGAATGTGATGGGAAAAGTTGTTCCGATGATACAATTAAAATTTTTCCGTAATGTCAAAAGTTAAAATCTAAATTTGACGTTCCTATCTTCGGACAAATGAAAAAAAAACGCTTCCGAACATATGATATTCGGCCAAAAACTTTTCAAATTTCTGATAGGTTACCACTGTGCACATTCTTTTTGTTTAATTTCACGCCTTCTTTTTAGGTCAGCGCTGAAAGAGTCCCAGATGTTTACTGAAGAAAACCTGGCATGGAAATCTCGCTCTTCAACGCCGGATAGATAACTACAACCAAAATGTATATGTGTATGTGTATGCCGAATAGATAACTGTAACAACAACATATATGTGTATGTGAATACCGTATAGATAACTGTAACCACAAAATGTATGTGTATGTGTATGCCGGATAGATAACTCTAACCACAAAATGTACCTATATGTGTATGTGTATGCCGGATAGACAACTGTAACCAAAAAATGTATATGTGCATGTGTATGCCGGACAGGTAACTCTAACCACAAAATGTATATGTGTATGTGTATGCCGAATAGATAACTATAACCACAAAATATATGTGAATGCCGTATAGATAACCTTTACCACAAAGTGTATATGTGTATGTGTATGCCGGATAGATAACTGTAACCACAAAAGTATATGTATATGTGTATGTGTATGCCGAATAGATAACTGTAACAACAAAATATATGTGTATGTGAATGCCGTATAGATAACTGTAACCACAAAATGTATATGTGTATGTGTATGCCGGATAGATAACTGTAACTGTTGTATATGTAGGTAGACAGTAGCTAATGCATGTGAGGGTAGGGTGCTGTCAAATAAAGGAGTACTGTTTGAGTTGTCACACGAGTTGTTTAATTACGTTTTCCCAAACACTTCATGGTGTCAGGTGTGCAAAATCCGCGGATAAAAGCTCAAATATTATGGTCAGTAATAAAAAAAAAAGTGATTTATGATGACACCAAAACACGGAGAATGTCGACAAGTATCTAGCTTCTCTACGTGTAAAAAGTAAATCGTGCGAGTTCGGCGAATTACGAGAAAGTTTGATATTAACTCAGGTCATCCACGGAATCAAAGACGGGCAGTTGAGAGAGAGGATGTTCAGGAAAAGAGATTTACGGCTGAAAGAGGCGACGGCCTGGTGTCGTCGGGCCGCGGAGGTGGCAAGTGAGCAGGCGGGTGCTGTGCGAGGTGAAACCGGCGCCGGCGCCAGCGCCGTGGACATAGTACCTAGCACATAGTATGGCATCATGTCGTATGGCATCTTACTATGGGGCAGTGCTTCCGACATTAATACTATATTTGTTCTGCAGAAGCGGGCTGTTCGTGCGATATATAAAATGAACTATAGAGACTCGCTTAGAGATAAGTTTAAGGACATTAATATAATGACAGTGCATTGTCAATACATTTATGAGAATATTATGTATGTACATAAAAATATTACCGACTTTAAGAAGAACTGTGATATACATAATATTAATACTAGAAATAAGCATAAGCTAGCAGTGCCTGCTACTAGGCTCCATAAAATAAGGAGATCATTCATTGGTAACTGTGTGAGATTTTATAATAAACTTCCTAGCAGCATAACTGAGTTGTCTATTGGTAAATTCAAAAATATTGTGAAACGAAAATTATTTTCTAAAGCTTATTATAGCACACAAGACTACATGAATGATGAAGCCGCGTGGGATTAATGTGAATAGTAGCGTCATGTAGGTATATGAATAATTATTTTAACGAATACCTAAGGTATTATTATTATTATTTTAATCTTAAGTCTTATATACTCTGACATTTAGAATTTTATTCTAGACTCATTCTAGATTATTTATTTTTTATTGACAATCCTTTTGGGATTTATTTTATTGATTATTTTAATTTTTAAAATGATGATTTTATCAATAATATTACACTTAAGTTAAATGATCTGATTAGGTTTTTCTGGGTTTCCCTAATCCTTGCAGCAAATGTTGGATCATATTGTATTCCTCCCAGCAAACATTCACTCTCATGTAACTGACATTTCGAAAGTGCTTGTAACTAGGCCTAATTGAATAAAGAATATTTTGATTTGATTTGATTTGATTGAGCTATTTTGGTTTCGCTGGGTCTAACGCCTTCCTGCGATATATGCCTTCCCAGATACTCTATGTTATCGACAAACAATTTACATTTCCTTAGATTAATAGTAAATCCTGCACAACAAAGAGCCTTAAGCGTCTCGTCCAAGTACTGTAGCCCTTCTTCTATAGTTGAAAAAGGGATGAGAATGTCGCCAATGTAAACTAAAAGAAATTTCAAATGCTGAACAGCTTTCGTAATAGCTCTTTGAAACACGGAGGGTCTATTGCAGATACCGAATGGCATCTTTAAAAATTCGTAATGACCGCTCGGTGTTACAAAATACCGGTTTCATCTGAGTCTATTAAGTATACTTCCTTACTACTACTACTTAATAGACTCAGATGAAACCGGTATTTGGTAAAGCCCATTTTTCATATCGATCGAAGTATAGTATTTTGCTTTTCCAAGTCGATCAATTTGGTCTTCGATGAGAGGGAGCGGGTACCTGTCCTTTTCCAAAAGTTTGTTTAGGGCTCGATAATCTATACATAGCCTATCACTACCGTCTTTCTTTTTTACTAAAATGACAGGACTAGCAAAAGGGGAATCACTTTCTCGTATTATATTTTTTTCCATAAGTTCTTGAATTATCTGGTCTACCTTCTCCCTCTCTATCGGAGCCAATCGATATGGGCGATAATAAACAATATCATTCCCTTTTAAGCGCAAATTTAACTCACCAGTTCTTACAGTACCAGTTTCAGCCAGAACAGAACGATATCTAAGGAAAATTTGTTTTAATTGTTCTTGTAATTTGCCATCTAAATGATCAATTTTTGATGCCAATTCGCTTAACTAGTTGAAGTGATAAGATTGACTTCTGTTTTGGCTTTCACTGGTTTTCTAACTATTCGGGAACCAGTTGAATCTGTGATGATTTCTATGTCAGGATACTTAACAGCGTTTCTACCTATCAAAAGATCATAACGGAAGTCACAGTCTCTAGCAACATGAATATCAAGCTCGATACAAACTTCGTCAAATTTCACTAATACAGTAATCACGGCTAGTTTTCTTGCTACAGATTCCTTTATTAGACTACAATTAGCACCTGTGTCTATTAAAGATTGTATTGCGTAACCGTTAACATAAACTTTGGTAAGGTTTAGTTCAGTCTGTCTAAAAAATTTGCTTCCTTAGTTGGCACTACAGTGATTGAAGAAGAGTTATTCGATTCAGCTCGTTGTTTATGGTAGCAAACAGTCTCAGTATGTCCTACCTTTTTACAATAGGTACAGACTTTTGTACGAAAATCAGTAGGCCTAGGAACCTGTTGAGCAGTGTTTGTAATTTTGGTTTGCTTATACATTAAGCATTGAGATTGGACATGTCCCACTTTATTACAAGTAAAACATTTCTTTTCGTTACTAAATTTGAGACGCTTTGCTCCACTGGGTCCTGAGCCATCACCATCTTTATCTAGTGGTCTCTTTTTGGCCTTTACATATGTTGAAAGCAATGTAATTAGGGCATATGTTGTTTTAGCACCATTATTTAATGAGGCCATCTTAATATCGACATCACTAATACCGCCGCAAACTATCTCAATCAACTGTACATCGGTAAAAGCAATTTTAGTGTTGCGTAGCAATCTTAGTTTCTCTCTAGCATATTCACTGTAAGAGTCAACAGAGTCAGAAGAGTATAACACCGCCTTGCTAAGTCTTTCGGATATTTTTTTCTTCTCGGGATAAACATTAAGAATGTTGGTACGAAAATTCTCCCAGGATCTGCCTTCTGAAGGTTCCCAGGATTCGAACCATGCTAAGGCTGAGCCTTTGAGAGCCTTACCGGCTTTGGCCGCAGTCTTGATGCTGCTCCACTTGAATTCTTTAGACAGAGTCTCGATGCTGTCGCACCAGCTGGCTGCTCCGCAGTCGTTTCGCTCGGGATCGAACAGCGGCAGTGCAATGTCGTCATCCTTTTGATGCGTAGTGGTGACAGCATCTTTAATTACCTTTAAAAGCTCTGTAACTGTTGTGACATTCATCCTGAAATGTGCAATTACAATATTAAATATTACAAATATGTAAGAAAAGTACTAACCCCCATGATCCACCTGTATTACAAATATATATAAAAAAAATCAATAAAACTTTTATGGCAATGGCTATGGTACTCTCATAGTTATGAATTGATACAAAAATCTCACGTGTCCATCTCCAGGGGGTACCCTGGCAAGATAAATACGTGTGACAAACCATATAAATCTCCGGAATACTTAACTCCGTAACGATAAATATAGTTCACTTTCTTAAACTATCTAATTAAAACAACACATATCCATCTCCAGAGAGTAACCCTGGCAAGATAAATATATGTGATTCACCATATAAACATCCGGAATAACTCCGTAACGATAAATAAAGTTCACTTTTCTAAACTATCTAATCAAAACAACACATATCCATCTCCAGAGAGTAACCCTGGCAAGATAAATATATGTGATTCACCATATAAACCTCCGGAATAACTCCGTAACGATAAATATAGTTCACTTTTCTAAACTATCTAACCAAAACAACACATATCCATCTCCAGAGAGTAACCCTGGCAAGATAAATATATGTAACTAACCATATAAACCTCCGGAATAAATCCGTTTCGGTAAATATAGCTTTATTTCCTAAAAGTGGCAATCAAGGTATGACAAAAAAAAAACATTACATTATTTAATAAAACAATAACTTACCATTTGTGGGCGTACATATCCCTTCTTCTGATATTAGTTTCATAAATCCCTGATGTAAATAATATTATAAATCGAAAGTACTAAACAGCAATTCATTAAAATGTAATCCTTTGTATGTATGTATGCTAGTGCTGCAACTACGTATTACGTAGGGTAGTCATAAACATTAATTAAAGGAGTATTGAACCTCAATTATTGCAAAGCAAACAAACAAATGAATAAGTTTTTTCACAGCATGTTTATTCATTTTCAATGCATTGTTTAAAGTTATATATTTGTTACTATGGATAATACAAATACAAGTGGATCAATAATAGGATTCTTACCCAAATAAGCTTCATAAACATTCCACAGTATAAAGTCAATGATGGAATCTACTAAAGGATAGTTACATTCGGTGTGCAAGCCTTGAGAAGCTTTATAAATCAATACGTTTAGTGGGTATATACATTTACACCTGCAAATATCTTCCTTTAGCATTACCACCTTAAACCAGCCATCTAATTTATTAAAAAGTAAATACATAAGTTGGGCACTTAACTTATTTCCAGAGGCTCGCTCCATCTCCAGTAAAAGACTGCCCATCGAATGGCATACAACCCCTTTTAAAACCTTTACTTCTTACCCCTACCACGCCCATGTTATGAGAAGCAATACAACACTTCCGAGACTTCCATTTACTATAGATATTATATTTACTTTACATATGTACTTTATTAAATCTCGATTATTCAACAATGATTTAATGAAGCCCGAAATTATTATATAAAAGCCGACTTATATGTTCTGATATATTAAAAGTAATTGTATGGATTTATCAACTGGAACTAACAATCACGTGATGTTGTGGTAGTTAAATATTTCATTATCAAGATCATAAAGTGAAAATGTCGTAATAAGGTAAGTTTAATTACAAAGTATATTTATAATCTAACACACCCATAAAGCAACCGTTTTTCTCTGTAACAATATTTAGAAATATGGTATAATACAGATATCGTTTAAACATATTCATTATATTTGTATTATATATAAAACAATACTTACATTTACACCGGTTTCTCTGGCAATTTCTGCCATATTTTTGCCTTCATTGTGCAAGGCATTATTTGTGACCTTTTCACTAAATCGATGTTGTAATAAGAATTTATTTTAAAACTTGATAAGTAATAAAAAGCAATCAAACAAGACAATCGAACCGACGGGACTAGCTATTGCTAGCGGATGAGCTGTTTCTTTTAATTAAGTCATTCTGAATATGGTAATAAATTTCAGTAACTTTTACCGAGTCTCAATGGCTGAGGGGCTGAATGCAGCTTTTTAAAACGTCTAAGGGGCCAAGAGTTCGAATCCTGGCAACAGTTATAGGAAAGATAGTGTTTTTGGATTTTGCGTAAATCATCATGGATAGTAGACTAATAGGATTCGAATTTAGACTGTCCTTAGAAACATTTAATAAATAATCGAAGATACATTGTATAATTTCGGGATTTGGACAACACCGTAAATTAACAAACTGACTCCGCTTACCAACGGAATAAAATATTTTATTTTACTTTAATGGCTGTTATCAGCGCCATCTATTGGAATCTCATGAAACTAATGAAGTATAGCACGTAGCGTAAGCGTCTCGACTTGCTTCAAGGCATTCGCGTTTAACAATGACCATCCATTTATGCAGCCCATAGTACATTTTGCTTAGGAATAGGGTTCTGCTAACACTGGAATTTCATAGAAAATACACGGTCAAATTTGTGGATTCTTGGAGCATCACATGTATTTGTAATTGTGTTTTTGGAAAGGCCATCTCGGCGTTAATGTGATTCTCTGGTTATGTAAACAACTGTCTTGACTCTGGTAATCAGATAATAATAGCACTTTTTAGGGTTCCGTAGCCAAAATGGCAAAAACGGAAACCTTATAGTTTCGTCATGACCGTCCGTCCGTCCGTCCGTATGTCACAGGCAGTTTACTCAAAAACTACTAGATGTATATTGATGAAATGTTGAACAAAGGTGTCTTGTATATGCCGCTACTTAGTTTGATAGTTAAATAAAACAAATATATATTTCTAGGGAGGGTTTTTTTTTTCAGCAAATACCAATGTGTGGCACATCATTCGACAGATCTTTTAAAGAAATTTTGAGGTTTCTATATTTTTTTTGATTTGCTTAATATTTTCGGAAATATTTGCTCCGAAAGTAGCAAAAATTGTGTTCCCCCCCTCTATTTTCTAAACGGTATGTTTAAAAAATATGAAATAATTTACACATATAAAACTTAACAAATACTTCCAACGAAAATTGTTTTCAACATGATCGGATATACCGTTTTTAAGTTATTGCCAAAAAACTGCGCTTCTCAGCAAAAGGACGTAAGTGCCGGGGAGATACGGTCTATTGTTAGTGTTTTTTTTTAATAATCTGGTGAAATGACAAAACGAGTTGCCTTTTTAGCTGATTTCGTCATTTCACAAAACTGATTCAGGGATTTAATCAAATGACTGACTTTTTCTAGACAAATGATAAAATTGATTCGCCATTTTAACATCCTGCGTGATTTGGTCATATCCCTTAGGGATTTGATCAAATCTCTGTTTTGGCTATTTCCCTGCGACATATACAATAAAACTTTGAGCGTAGCATGAACGATAATGGCATCATCATCATGATTTTTTCAAAACCTAGATGCATGCATTTACACTCGCCATACAACCGGCATGCTAATTTGTTAGCAGCGAAAATTTGGATAATTATTACAGGATATACATTCGATCACCTACAGGTGAGTAAAGTCAACTGTAGCAGTGCTAGGGTAAGTTCAGGGTAGATGGCCATAGTTTTTTCCAAGACCGAATATGCGGAAACTATGAACATTAGAATTTAGATTTTAGTTGAAAATGAAACTTTGATTATCTATCTAACGTAAACAAAACCACAAACATTGTTAAAACTAGGCGCAAATGGTCAAACAATATTTTTAAATCTAACTAGGGTTGGTCGTCTCTCCCGCATATGTCCGGGAAAGATGGCCATTACATTGAATATGAGTAGATTTCAAATTTTTGCTATTTTTGTACATATTTCTCTCCTTCTTTTTAATAAAATAAACATTTTTTTTAATTCGGTACAATTTTAATAAACCCATATTTGTACCTAATAGCCAATTCTGGATTTATAGTAATGTATTTGCCATCTCTCGCTATTACTTAATAACATCTATTTCTTTTTCTTTAGTGTCTGCGATCTTAGTTCATGGCTTTCCAGTATTTTATTTTTCATGAGATTTTTTTTTTGATCTACTTGTATTTCCACTTATATTAAGTGTTATCTTCTGAACGAATAAAGTTTACGTGAAACAAGCGACATTAACATCCTTTAAGTTGGAAAAGTTTCGACTGCCCATCTTAAACTTTTGGCCATCTACCCGGGAATTACCCTAAATTAAAGTATGTCGAGACATTTACTTAAATATCTTAGCCTTAAGATTGACACAAAGTTTTACTGGAAACTGCACTTGGTAAAATTTTATCTTAATTAAGAAAAATATTATAAAAGAACACCTTACGAGCTGCATACTATGGACTTGCCGACTCACTAATCAGTTATGGGCTTATCGTATACGAGCGGACATTTATTACTACATTAGAGATAAAACACTGCAATTAAGATTAATTAAATTGCTTGCAACCAAACACGCAATGATCTAATGATAAAGAAGAATATTACATTACTACAGCGGCGAGCTCAAATTTAATTTAATAAGAATAGTAGGTATCATACAGTTTATTTTATTTAAAACAACAACGAAAACATAATAGGGAAAAAAATATATATCCGTCCGGTCATCATCGGCCACTTCCTAATTTATATCTTTCCAAACTTGTCCACTTCCTGATTCATCCACTCCAACATCGTCCTTTTCCTAAGTTGTCTCTTTATAGATTCCGAAGTTGACTACTTCCTACACAGTAATTTCCCTAATCGTATTTTCCTAACATGTCCATTTCCAGAATCGTTAACTTCCCAATTGGTCCACTCTTACAACGTCCTTTTCTTTAATTGACAGCTCTCTGTAAGCTAAGGTACAGATGTAGGTATTGCAAATTGTTTTTCGTTCGTATTATCACGGAAACGCACGAACGTGTCATCCTACGTTCAGCTTGTGCTATTTATCTATTCTGTGCTTTCAGTGAGTCAACGTCCGTACTTCTTGTTCTGAGACTGACTGAAATAGCATGATACGTTCGTATGTTTCCGTGAAAATACGAATTAGGAAGTGGCCGAAGTCAACCGGAGGGGAATAGGTAACTAATTTTGTCTAAACATAATTACTTAATACTATCTCAAAACTAATACTATTATAAAAAGAAAACCCCGTCTAAAAGGTCGCCTCGGTTATGGTCTCCATCACACTGGCGGCGTTACCTCTCTGAATTGCTAGAGAAATTCGTTGCGAGAGGTAGCCTCCAGCGCGACGGTCTCCCGAGTTGTCAATCAGCCTCGCTGACATAAACTTCTTCATGTCGGCTGACCAGCACGGAGAGAAAATTCTTGTTTAGGTAACCAGAATAAAATGAGATAATATACGCGATATAATCGGTTAAATTGTTTTATTTCAATGAGTAATAATCGCGGAAACAGAAGAAAATATTAACCAGAATAAAGTTAACTTAACCAGATTGTCGTGTAATATATACGACAGCTAACTATTTTGTCGACTTTACTACAAAAATCTGGTAATAGCTTACAAGAATATCTATCACAGTTAAACATAATACTGGTACACATAATTAAAATTTGTGTATAGTGCACAAAAACCTATCTGTATCCATTACAAATAGGTTTTGTTAAGTATAACGGAATTGGTATCGTTCGTAACACCATGCTCTATTTTGGAGATAACGATATTTTTAGTAACGACTAATAGATTATTTTAGTGACTATTAACAAATTTAATGCAAACATTACCAAGTTGAGATTTTAGCAAACTATATATTTTTTTACACTGTACTACTTATTTTGTGTTTACTTCCAACATTGTGGTTAGCCATTATCACATCAAATGATTGAGTTTACTATAATAAGATAACAACAACACGAACAACAACAACAACAACAACAACAACAACAACAACAACAACAACAACAACAATTCTTTATTGCACACCAACAACAGAAACAGTACAATAGAGCCTTAACATAAAATAGGTAGACAATAGGCGGATAATAAGACATTAATATTGTTCAGTTTACTATATTTTTGGTAATTTCAACAATGTTTATTTTTCTCCGATATTCAGCAGGTGAATGGGTCTTTAAAAAAATATGTACATACTTACCGTATTGTTAAAATAAGTGGAATTCTGTCTATTTTGTCACGAAAAAAAATTTCGCGACTCAACTGACAGATTTTAACTTTTTCTTAATTAACAACACGGTAACTATCTGAACTTTTGTAAAGACTCAACTGCAGCAAGCTTGTAATACAAGCAGTTGATACCATAAAGTAATGATACCCTCTGCGCCAAGCTACGTTATTTACTATTTTTAGAATAAATGCTCATTACTTGCTTAAAACTTTTTCTATCAGCAACAGTACCTAAACAAAGTGATTGCATGATGTAGAAGGAACTTTACTCTTCGGGCGTTAAACCTGCGACCTTCTGAAATCAGAAGGACCATCTATGAGGGTTTCTTGAAATCCAGGTTGAAACACTCTAATCATACCAAAGTATGATATATATCATCGTATGATTGGTGGATATTGACACTTCTGGTCAAAAAGATCTGACGCCATTTTTCAATTTCAAGAAACCCTCATTTTGTATAACTAAAACGAAGACATGGTCAATCACAGTTTTAAATAAAACAAAACATTAAACGTTTGTGAGTATTCATGTTATTTGAAAATCAACATGGAGGTCTTACATGTTAAAATGTACTCCGCCAACTGACAGGATTCCAATAATTTTACAATGTCCTTGTCCATTTCCTGATTTGGAACACTTCTATAATATCTATTTATTAAACTAATCACACTACTTGTCACACTCAATGTCTCTGCACGCGTACGCACTGCTCGCTCCAAAAGATGAAATGATAAACAAACCAACGGCAGCCAGTCGGTGTTGCCAACCAAAATTCAGGCAATCCATACAATATATTTGCAAACGTAAACAACGAAACACATCAAAATTCTGTAATATAAAAATGTTGCCAAATAAGAAAAGTGCGAAGTAAAGTTATGCCAACGATTGGTTTGCCAAATGAAACTTCGGCGAAAAGTTGGTTGCTAAGTAAAATTTGGCGAAACATATTTCGCCTAAAACGCAGTATACCGGTTTGAATTATTTTTATGATCATATGTACGGACATTTCACCTTTAAAAATTACAAAATTATAGATAAGGGTACTAAAACAATGGAGTGTTCATATTTTCAGTTTATAGGGTAGGTAAAGTTTTTTGATAGTGTGTAATTAATATACATATTTTTTACAGTCGTCATCTTGAAGATAATTCTCGATTTTTTGACCCGTCTAGTTTATAAAAAAAAAATCATTGATATGACACTTCAGCTGTACTAAATGGATCCTTTACTTATGTTACAGTTTAACTTTTAAACCATTATTTTTTAGTAAAATATATGAGAATCATAAACATTTTATAAATAATAAAATAGCCAACTAAGTGGACTGTGAAGACCGTGAAGTGTAAAACAAAATTTTACCACTGTTTTTAGAAATACCCTGACATTGATGTGATAAGCATAAAAGTGATATATTTATTACCTACACGATTAAATTTGATATATTGCCGTCATTAATCATTATTCCTTCTTTGTGATCTTTATCAAACCAATTTCAAAAATGGCTCTTTGAAGTATATAGATAGGGCAAATTTGGTTGGTGAAAAGATTATACCACAAAAGCTTTAGCTTAATTTAATCACTTTTAAATTGTTAACTGCCATGTATACCTAGTAACTTTTCGAGCTGAGGGGCATCTCTGAAATTCGATATTCGAAGTTCGTATCGCGCCATTCCTCTCGCTCTCATGTTACTGTATTTGAGTGAGCGATATGGCGCGATACGAACTTCGAATATCGAATTTCAGAGTAGCCCCTCTGTGCCGACAACCTTGGTTCTTCAGTGAATCTCCTTATTTTTAATATTCGATAATTCAAATGTCAGTTCTATTTAAAGCGCCAAGCTTTAAATGGAACTGACATTTGAACTCATGGAATTTGACATTTCAATGGAAAAATCTATCTGTAAAATTAAATTTTATCCGAACGTAATAAAGTCCTTTGAATATATGACTGTTTTGTAGCTTTTCATTCCCCATATTATTCGTTTTTAATGGTAAACAATATACGGTTAGCTATACACATTTTAATTGTTTTTCTTACACATTTTCTTCACTGTAGTGTGTGCTTCGCAAGTCAGTGCAAAACAATCTTTAATCAAAAAGTACCTAAAAGTTTAAGTACTCGTCAGAACTTGAGCGAAATAATGAACCGCTTATACATATATGCAGTTATTACTAGAGCTCTCGGTCTACGACGTGTTTCGTGTAGGCGGTTCGTGTATTCGGGTACGTGTAGCATGGACACGGGTTTCTGACTCGTTCGGGACGGATAATTAAGGTCCGTGTATTTAAGATCCGTTCGGACCGGTTACACGGATCGGCGGGTTTTAAATAAACGGATCACTACCCGTCCGAGGTAAAGCTATTATTACAGCTCCGTAGCCAAAACGGCAAAAACGGAACCCTTATAGTTTCGTCATATCGGTCCGTCCGTCCGTCCGTCCGTCCGTCTGTCCGTATGTCATGATGTTTAGTGATGAAATTTGGAGTATAGGTGTTTTGTATAAGCCGCTACTTAGTTTGACAGTTAAATAACAAAAAAATATATTTCTTGGCGGACGGGGCGGGAGGGGGGGGGGGGGGGGGGGCAATTTTTTTCAGCAAATATCAATGTGTGACACAAATATTGACAGTTCTTTTATACTGAGGTAACTAATTATTTTTTTATTTAGTGAATATTTTCGAAAATAATCGCTCCGTAAGTAGCATAATTTGTGTCTGGGGACCCTCTTTTTTGTAAACAATATTTAAATATGAAAAAAAAAAAAGCCTGAGAAATATTTTCAACATGATAGAATATACTGTTTTAAAGTTACTGCTAAAAAAACTGCGCTTCTCACTAAAAGGACGTAAGTGCCGTGGATGTACGCTCTTTTGCTAATGCTCTTTTTCATATTATATTTTTTTTATCCGCAATGCATTTTTTTTGTATGAACGGCTGCAAAACCCTACACTGAGCATGGTTCGATATGCTCTTGGCCGGTTTTTCAATGATCACTTCAGTCATAGGATGTCCACTGCTGGACACAGGCCTCATCAATTGACTTCCACATGAGCCGGATAGTGCCGACTCGCATCCAGCGAGGCACCGCAACCCTAATCAGGTCTTACGACCACTTTGCGGGTGGCCAGCGTAGCGTGGGTGCTTGCCGGTACGTGGTCTCTATTCGAGAACCTTCCTACCCTAACGGCCATCGGTCCTTGTTACTATGTGCCCTGCCCATTGCCACTTCAGTTTGCTTACCCTGTTTTCTAAGTCGAAGACTTTGGTTCGCCTATGAATCTCCTAATTTCTGATTAAATTTCTTAGAGGTATCCCGAGCATAGCCCATAGCTCGCTGAGTGACACTGAGCTTTCTTAAGAGGCCTATAGTTAAAGACCACGTCTCGGCTTTTTTTTTCAGATCTTTTTAATATTTATCAGATATAAAATTTTTCATAGTTATGTTTACTTTCCTAAGATAAAATATTAAACAACATAATTTTAAACTTATGAGCTCGTTATGACATCAACATGGACAAGACGAAGATCATGTCGAATGTCCATGTAGCGCCCACCCCAGTATTGGTTGGTAACTCGGTCCTCGAAGTTGTTGACGAATACGTCTATCTAGGACAAACAATCCAGTTAGGCAGGTCCAACTTCGGGAAAGAGATCAATCGACGGATCCAACTCGGATGGGAAGCGTTTGGGAAACTGCGAAGTGTCTTCTCGTCCAGCATATCTCAGTGCTTGAAGACGAAAGTCTTCAACCAGTGCGTATTACCGGTGATGACCTACGGAGCCGAGACGTGGTCTCTGACTATGGGCCTCTTAAGGAAGCCCAGTGTTACTCAGCGAGCTATGGAAAGGGCTATATGCTCGGTATTTCTCTACGAGATCGAATCAGGAATGAGGAGATCCGTAGACGAACCAAGGCCACCGACAGAGCATACAGGGTAAGCAAACTGAAGTGGCAATGGGCAGGGCACATAGTTCGAAGAACCGACGGCCGTTGGGGCAGAAAGGTTCTAGAGTGGAGACCGTTTACCGGCAAGCACCCACGCTACGCTGGCCACCGGCAAGGTGGTCCGACGACCTGATTAGTGTTGCGGGGGCTTGCTGGATGCGGGTCGCCTCTATCCGGCCCATGTGGATCTCTATTGCGGAGGCCTGTGTCCAGCAGTGGACGTCCTACGGCTGAAATGATGATGATGATGAGCTTGTTGACATGAAAATATGTTTCGGACGCAAAAACATAGATAATAATTTCAAACATAATCGTCTTTGCAGGACGAGATATCGGTATTTTACTGGCTCAACCTTTTCATGTGTTTTGCGGCTATTCACACTGACAGACAACAAAAAGTACCATTGAAGTCAAATTGGCCATACTCGACATAAAGATTTATAATATTTATAACTTTTACTATTGCTAACTAATATAATTTAGCAAAAAGAGATATAATGAAACCCCTAGTCAAGCCCTAGCTTTATTCTAGTTAATGCTTTCGATGCGCAGGTCGGCGTTTGCATGTACATAGAGATGTGACCGCTAGTTGTTTTATTGTTCGAAATTTTGTTGAAATACATGTGTTGCTATATTTAAAAAGTATAATTTAATATTTAAAAGCATAAATATACATTTACTATTTATTTATTTTGAAAAGGCATGGTTACAAGTAACAAACTTAGTAATTAATTAGAGTACATAACGTTCAAGGCATATATGTGTTTGTTACTCAATTACAACCACGCACAACATTTGAGAGTGATTGTAAAGTGCATGCAACTAAGAACTAGCATAGATTAACTAAATAGGTTTTTAATAAATATTTACAATAGTTACTGTGTATTTGTTGCCTTATATCACTAAGAAAAACACTGATTTTGGCTGTAAAAATATCTAGCTCTGGATTTTTCTTTAACAATTCATCATAAGAACGTGTCATGCGTGTTATGGAGCTATTGTAAAATACATTGTTAGTAGCCCTTGGAACAGAAAAGAGTTGCTGAGTGCGACTGGCTCTATTGGCAACACGAAATGCGAATTGGTTTAACAGGTCGGGCGAGTCAATTTTATTATTTAGTATTTTGTAGCAGGCTACTACATATATCAGCCATCCTGCGCCGAGATTCTAGGGTCACGAGATTAAAATGTTTTAGTCTTTCGTCGTAGGCAGAGAGAGTTTGTCTTAGGCCAAATTTCGAACTGAGGTGACGAACGAAGCGCTTCTGAATGTTTTCAATTCGAAGGATATGCGTTTTATACAAAGGTGGCCATATTATGGCACAATATTCCAATATACTTGCGACTAACGTAGTGTATAATAAAGTAATAGTTTTGTCTTTCTTGAAAGGTTTGCCTATTCTCAAAATAAATCCCATTATTTTGTTGGCCTTAGGTACAATATAATCATAATGAGCACGGAACGATAAGTTATCATCGAACCGAACTCCTAAATCCTTCGTGGTTTTGACGCGTTTTAAAGGTACGTCATTTATTTTGTAAAAAAAGTCGATGTTCAATTTTTTCTTGGAAAAAGTGATAACCTGACACTTCAAAGACATTTTATTGTTGCTACACCATTCCTGTAGAATGTCTAAATTGTTTTGAAGTGCAATACAATCTTCCTCTGATTTTATTGTATTGTATATTTTAATATCGTCTGCATATGCCAGAGTTTTGCATGTCAATTTGTCTAGGAGGTCGTTAATGAATATCAAAAAGAGAAGTGAACCTAAATTAAAACCCTGTGGAATTCCAGATGTAGCCGTAAATGCCTGGGGTTGATATCCATACAGCAATACCAACTGTGATCTTTGGAGCAGGTAAGATTGTAACCAGCGCAAAAGACATCCATGAATACCCAGTCTATCGGCCTTCAAACAAAGGATCTCATGATCGACTCTGTCGAACGCCTTGGCGAAATCAGTGTATGTGACGTCTACCTGACATTTGTCGTTGAGAACTGATGAAAGGTCATGCGTGTATGTGAGAAGATTTGACGTTGTGGACTGATTCTTAACAAAACCATGTTGTTTTAGGCTAATCATTTGGGAGAAGTGGATATATATGTGATCATAAACAAGGTCCTCAAATATTTTAGCAAAACAGTTAATTATAATAATCGGCCTGTAGTTTGTTATATCCTTTTTATCTCCCGATTTATGAATGGGTATAATTTTAGCAATTTTCCATGCATCAGGAAATATGCCGGTCCTAAGAGACTTATTAAAGAGATTATGTAACGGATGAACAAGTTCGGCTGCACATAGTTTGATAAAAATATGTGGTACATTATCTGGGCCAGGTCCTTTGTCGATAGATAAGGCATTGAGACTATTTAAAATATCTTTTTTATCCAAAATTATGGAAGAAAGTGCACTGGTGGCCAAAGAAAAGCTTGGCTCATAATTTGAGGAGGAGGAAGGAAGATGGTACACCGAGGAGAAATAATCAGCAAAAAGGTTAGCAATATCACTTCCATTAGAGGCATGGACGTCATTATAAAACATACGCTTTGGTATGTCATTTGTGCTTTTCTTCGATTTTGCGTAGTTCCAAAACATTTTAATATCTCGTGAAATATTTTCTTGAGATGTAGGTCTTAAAACAACTATCCATGGCACTCTTGGTTCTAGCTCTTAGTCGAATAAGTGTCATAGTCTCGAGGATTGCCATATTTTTTAAATTTATTGTGATACTTATCCTTCTCTTTAAACAATTTTATTAATGTGTTAGAAAACCAAACGGGATAACTAGACTTACGACTTTTCGATTTCGGGACATGTTTATTAATTATTTGCCAAATAATTTCATATAACTTATCTAAGAACTCGATACAATCAAGGTCTGAAAATCATCCCAGTTCACAGATGATAGATCAGTATTACAAGAATTAAAATCGGCCTTTCTAAATAGAAATTTATTCTGGATTTTATTTTCTTGTAACAGTTTAATTTTAGAGCATTTACACGTTATTGTTATTGGTGGATGATATAAATCAATTTTACTTATAGGAGACGCTGACGCTACCTGGCATTCAACATTTTCACTACCTAGGGCCAGATCGAGAATCTTGTTATTTTGGTTAAAAAATAAGTTATATTGCATTAAGTTAGTTTTACCTAGATAGTTACAGAAATTACTTGACTTGGGATCGTCGGGGATTGTATGACAAAGTCCCGAGGACGTCAATATCTAGTTGATGTTAGGTAAATTAAAATCGCCTAACATAAGAAAACATTCCTGTGGTTTAGAAATTATAATTTGCTCGCAATTATCAGTAAATCTCGTAATACAGTCCACAGTGAGATAAGATGGCAGGTACGATAAACAAATATTAAAATAGTGGTGGTTAACTCGTAACCTTACCCAGATATCCTCGACGTCAGACTGCCAGTCCATCCTATGCTCTGACCAGATGTCTTTATTAACAGCAAGCAAAACACCTCCTCCGTAACTCTTTTAATATTTAACCATAAACTCGTTCGACTTGTCTCGCCTATATACATTATATCTACTGTTGAAATATTCCGCACTGAAAACTGAATTATCGAGCTATGACTCAGTAAAACATATGATATCGTAATTATTATTAAGAACATTAACGTAGATTTCTGAGGACTTCGATTTCATACCCCGTACATTTTGATAATAGATCGTCAAAGCCACTGTCGTGAATAATATAATACGTGCAACAATAAGTAGACAATTAACAAATATATAAACACAACTATATAAAAGTAGTTATTACTTATTATTATTGTAATAAACTTAAGCTGTCGTAGTTTTTAATTAAAATAGGAGCCGCACTGTTTTCGTCCTTGGTCACGTAGATTCGTCCGTAGCGAACCCGCACAAACTTGTGTTGAAGTTCCCTGGCCTTGATTCGAGCAGCAGCGTGGAGTTTTTTATAATAGGGCGATAACTGCTCCGACGCATACACTGGTGAACTCGTTCCCGCTATGCCTAAGAGTGATGTGCTTAATTTATTACCTGGATTAGCCTTATTATACTGTTTCTAAGCTTAAGCACGACAGTGCGCGGATTGTTGTTATCTTTATTAACTTTAGCTACGCGGGTGCAATGTACGATGTCCGCCTCCGGAACCGGAAGAGAGATGACCGTAGCTACTTGCTGGACTAGATTGCGCAGGTTTTTACCTTTAAATTCCGGGATCCCTTCAAACTCGAGATTAGCCTCCCGGAGTTGCTGCTCAAGCTCATTGACGCGGTCCTCTAAGATTGAGAGTGATGGCTGGATGTTACAAATATTCGACTCAATCGATGCAATATTATTTGTGAGTGTTTGTATAGATAGTTGGTGCTCTTCGTATTTTCCGTTAAAAAATTCAAGTGAGTTTTTTAGATCGACGAGATCCTGCCGTATAGGTGTTAATGCTGTCCGTAGCAGAGCCTTGATAAAGCTTGATAGTTTGCTTTTAAGTGACCTTCTGATCTCAAGTTGTACTGCAGCTATGATGTTGTCGTTTAACTTAATGCTCGTCTGATTCACTTTCTGAGCCGTCGCCGTCGGCGTCTAAACTCTTGCTGACGACAGCAGTGACCTCACCTGCTTGAAAGCTTGGGGTGCGAACCGGGGTGCTCGAGTTGTCACCCCCGCGACGAGATTTACTCAAGCAGTCAGGGCACAACCAATTAGCTGCTACTTTAGTGCTGGGCAATGTTTGGGGGCCTTTGTAATTAACACAGGTTTGGTGGAAACTTGTTTTACACTTTGGACAAGCTATACGCTGCCGCTTAATTTCTTCCTTACATCCGCCGCATAAGTATGACATTTTTATAATTTCGCCGTAAGTGCGAGACGTGCTATTATTTCTAACAATGCAGGTGAGCGTGTAATCGCGAGCGGTGACTCAGTAGCAGCGAGCGCACTGCTATTTGTCATAACTCACTTATGTTTCGTTTTGGAAAACAGTTTTTTTGTCTTCACTCACTGGTTTTGGGTCCATGTTTGTTCAAAAAGGAACTAAATGATAGGGCACTTTACGTACTATATAACTATACCAATTTTACACATACAAATACGATTTTAAATTAACTATTAGTTAAATATGTGCGCAGCGATAAACAACACGTTGTCACGACTTTACGTTCGGTAGGGTATTATTATATTTGTATAATCATATGCAATTTATTAATCATACCAAAGTGATTCATTATCAATGGTATTAATTGACAAACGTGCCTCGCAATGTCAGGTAAACGAGCACTTATCTGGTCTGTACACACAAATCTGTATTGGCAGAAATAATACATAAGTAAATTGCGAATTTAATAGTCAGATAATAAAACGAAATAGTTCATAAAAGTATAATGAGAGATTGTCTTGAACTGGTCTTTAAATCATATGATTTATTATTAATTTATCTTAAATTTACATTTTATGTACACAACAAAAACAATTTGCTTATATCCAACTGACCGTCTGAGTTGGCAAACTGGAGACTAATACAAAGTATTTTTAAAATAAGTCGTTTTATTATTTCTACCGACAGCTACTGTTCCGTATTTTTTTGTAAACAATAGCTCGTGGACCCGTTTTTGCTTTCGCTTTTACCGACAAACAAACAAAGCACAACGTTTAACTGATAATGGCACAATTATATCCGTTGTTCCTAAGAATATTTTACAATATCTCAAAGAAACAAAGTTTAAACTTAACTTTGAAACTATTTACTTGCCATTTATTAGGTGGTGTTAAATATACATAGTGGTCCGATTGTAAGTGATAAAACCTAGATAACTATTTGCAATATGTAATAAAAATTGTTTTCGATTTAAACATGAAATTAACGTCCAAAATAATATACAAAATTAACAAAGCCACCCAGATTAATTACACATGAATAATGTCTTTATTGAAATAAAGTGTAAGTAAATATATTTTATGCTCTGGGGTTAAGCTACAATTCGGATCCAGGCAGTCGCAGCCCGGCAGCCGCGACCCATTGCCACTGCTGTGCGGCGCCGCCACAAGATTTCAGCAGCACTGAAGCAGCGACCGCGACCTGGGCAGCGACTGCCACGCGCAAAGTCAAGTGCAAACAGTTGTGCATTCCGGACATAATTAATCCATTATACGCGATCATGGATTAATTATGTCTGAAAAATTAAGTAAACGCAAGCGAGAACTCGTGAAGAGGCTGATAGAGGATGATGAAATAATGTTGCTCTTGCTTTTATTAAGGAGGAATAAAATCGATTAAATATATACATTCAGAGTTGATAAAGGCAGCTATCAAATTCCGATAAAACGGCACTTAAATATAAAGGAACAGAAATTCAGGAAGCGACCGCGACTATATTGCCTCCGGAGCGGCTCGGCAGTGCTGCCGAGGTCACGCGCTGGCCCCGCCCCCCAGCAGCGCTGCTCAGTCGCTTGCGAAAGCGTTGCAAACAAATCCCTACAAAGCTACGCGGCCCGACCACGGCCGCGGCTGCCGATCATGCTCAGTGTAGGGTTCTGCAACCGTTCATACAAAATACATACATATAAAAGAGCGTATCACCACGGCACTTACGTCCTTTTTCTAAGAAACGCAGTTTTTCGGCAAGAACTCAATAATATATAGTCCTATTATGTTGAAAACAATTTTCGTTGGAAATATTTATTGAGCTTTAAATTTTTATTTTATTTTCGTATGTTTTGGACTTTTGGGGTTTTTCAAAGTTGGACGTTCCTAAATGGATTTTTTATCATAGATATACGTATTCGTTGACAACTTCGTTCGAGGCAAGGCAAGGTGGTCGGACGACCTGGTTAGGGTTGCGGGGTTTCGCTGGATGCGGCTCACTTCTATCCGGCCTATGTGTAAATGTATTGAAGAGGCTTGTGTTCAGTAGTAGACGTACTATGGCTGAAATTATGATGATGATTGGTATTTGCGAAAAAAAAATTCCGTTTCGATTACATAATATGTGGAGCCCCTTAGAAATATTTTTTTTGTTATTTAACTATCAAACTAAGTACCGGCTCATATATGACACCTATACTCTATCAATGTATTTCATCAATATACATAATGTAGATTTTAAGTCAAATGCCTGTGATATACGGACGGATGTACGGACGGACGGACGGACAGACATGAAGAAACTATAAGGGTTCCGTTTTTGAATCCTTGAAATATATCAATTTAAATGGATATTATCGAGTTACAGAAACATTGAGATACAAAAATAAATAATATGATATATACACTTCTAATAATTCTATTTAAATAAATTAAATTTTCAAACAATTTCGATATCATTCTAAACGTACGAGACCTTATTAATAATAAAAATGGCCCGTACGTTGTGCCACGATCCGTCAGCGTCATAAGAGACGCGTGTAATTAAGGTCCATCGCTGCGTGTAGTTCGTGTAGTCGTTAGTACGTGGAGTCGTGTAGTACGTGTAGGCGGGAATACGATCCGCCGAGTTCGTTCCGTTCGGATTCTTAAACTCGGCGGTATTAAGAACACGGACGTCCGTTCGGGCGTGTAACACGGATATCACATGCCCTAGTTATTACCGTAATATTTTAAATTAATACCGTAAAACTTTCCAAACATGACGTGTGCACTTTTTTTATCAAATTGCCCTAATGTACCTACGTAATGACCTGCGATATCTATACTATTGTGAAGTTGAAAAAACGAAATGTCTGTACATTGAAGATATTTAAAAAAAAATATTTGTAACTGACTATTTGGAGGTAACTGAATCGATTTTTTTTTAATTTTTTGATTGTTCGGATGTATCGTTGTGGCTTCATCACGCCAAATCGGCTAAACAGATCTCAACATGTTGGTACACGGGTAGATGGGTATCCATAGATGGTTATAGGATAATTTTAACCGACTGCGCTGTCGAAAAAAAGGGGGGTTATTTCCTCCTCCTCGAACAAAGTTGCGAGTGCCTTCTGGGGGGGATTTTTACTGATCCACTGATAGACCATTTTTATAGATGCTCACCAGGGTCGCTGACGGCGAAAAGCCGGTTAAAAATAATACAAAGATCTCGTAACAAGTAGTGACAAAATTTGAAGACAAGCTGACTCGGCTCTGAAGCTCAATTGGCAGAGCGTGCGCCCCGGCAAGGCACTGGTTCAAATCCGGTCGGAGTCTTGAAATTTTTTCATTATTTGGATCTTTGTATTTTAAGAATAAGTATAGATTCTTAGTGAAGAAATTCACTTTAAAAATCACGAAGATAGTGGTGGTAAAACATAAAGATTTTCGTAAAAAAAAATCAATCATATATAATAGTCGTTTCCCAGAGTATTAAATAACAGAATGCTGCAGAATATTACATATCAGATCTTGGTATCGCTGATTTGTATATCCTGATATTAGAACACTATCGAAGGATCTGATATTGGAGAATTTTAATTGAATGCTTTTAATTAAAGAAACGCATGATAAGAAACTGGGACCATTCCATCTTTAGCCTGCCGTTAGTTAACTTGCCTACTCAGAGCAAAAATAGAAGCCCCATAAAGCGAGGCTTCGTCGACACACTCACATCCCTCATTTTTAACCGACTTCCAAAAAAAGGAGGAGGTTCTCAATTCGACGGAATGTTTTAATAAAACGAGTTCCCTTTATCGATTGTCCGAAATACACTCCGCTGTACGTTATCGCAGAAACATTTTTAGTCGAATGATACTTTAGCATAATCGTATACTTAGTATAACTGTCATGTCGCATGTCGCATACCACACACTTGGCAAAATTTGGAATTGCAGAATAGTAATATGGCCGACTTTAATTTCGCAGCATTTAATGTAGCAGAATTCGCCAAATTTATTGATACATATAATACTAATATCGCCGACTTTATTTTTACATAATTTTATGTAGCAGAAAATAAAAGTTTAGGTTCGAAATGGGTCAAAGACCGAAAACTGTAAGTTAGGTTAGGTTTGTATTGTGACTATGTATTAGGGAGCGTCGAAATGGGTCAAAAACCGAAAACAGTTTTGAGTAAATCGACTTTAAAGTTCAAAACAGTCTTACGTTCTGTTTGTACTGATGGGATGTATGAAACAATGTAAAATTTATACCGTAGGTTTTAATTGAAATAAGGAATAAGGGAAATTAAAATTTTTTTGTATACCTCATTTATACGAAAAACACCGATGCAAAAAAGAGTTTCGCATAACCAACGTTTCAACTGGGGTGATTACGCGTCGCATGGTTAACTTAAGTTAGAAGACTTTGTTATAACTGGCATATCCAGATAGGATGGAATTTTTGAATATGTTTTCTTCACAATCTTTTCGCTCAGAACATATACGTTATTGGTATATCTTTATGTTTTACAACCACGATCTTTATGGTGGTTAAAAAAAAAAAACGATTTCTGGTTTGAATATTTATTTAATCTGTTGCTTATGGCTACTGATTTAATATCCTAAAATATTGGCTCACTAATCGTAGTAAAAGGTGGTGATAAAAGGTTGTTAAATACAAAAATTGTATAATTTGTTTTCTGTGTTGCTCACAAAAAACGCGTCATTTAGTATATTTTGCCGCATATAAATAAAATTAATGAGGTGAAGTGTTTTTTCAGATAAAATTTATGAATAATCGTTTAGTTGGCTGAAAATTGGTCTACCAGCCCTTTGAAAAGTAGTCTTCAAGGCGGGAAAGTCTTGTTTTCTTTCTACTGGATTTCAAAATCTGGAGCTGTTTTATTATTTAACTTACATTTTACGTCTAAACAAGACCTTTAACCTTATTATTAGTAACTAAAAGTAACAAATAATGGGACCAATTCATCTTGACACTGTTAAACGTAGAGTAAGAAATCGATAAAATAGTTATTTCGAAGCCAATGAGCACCGCCTTCCAAAAGAGCTAGGCTAACCAAAATTTGCACAAGTAATGGCATATATATAAACAATGAAATGAGAGGGTGCCGCAAAGATTTCCTAAAAAAAAATTTTTAAATGTATGGATCAAATTTTTTTTCGTTACTTATTGATCGGGCACCCCTTCAATTTTTTGTTCGTGTATATGCGGTTACTTTTGCAAATTTCTATTTATTTCTCTTTGGGAAGGCGGTGCTCATCGGCTTCGAAATAACAATTTTATCGATTTTTTACTCTATATTTTACAGTGTCGAGATGAATTGGTCCCATTATTTGTTACTTTTAGTTGCTAATAATAAGCTTAAAGGTCTCATCTGGACGTCAAATGTAAGTCAAATAATAAAACAGCTCCAGATTCTGAAATCCAGTGGAGAGAAAACAGGGCTTTCCCGCCTTAAAGGCTACTTCTCAAAGGGCTAGTAGACCAATTTTCAGCCAAGTTAACAAGTTTTCGTAAATTTCATCTGAAAAAACATTTCACAAATTTTATTTCTATAGGTCAAATATTACTAAAAGACGAGTTTTATGTAAGCAACACAGAAAACAAATCATACAGTTTTTGTATTTAACAACCTATTATCACCAACTTCTACTACGATTAGTGAGCCAATGTTTTAGGATGTTAAATCAGTATTATAGGATCTCAAATCAGTAGCCATAAGCAACAGATTAAATGGGTATTCAAACCAGAAATCGCAATAATTTTTTTTTGGACCACTCTTACGATCTTCGTAATTTTTAAAGTGAATTTCTTGTTCACTAATGTGAACTTTACTTATATTAGAATTTGTAATTTTTTACGATCTAAGTACACTGGATTATCATTATCATCGTCCTGCCTTGATGCGATGACGACACATATGCTCGCAGTCAATCATTAACATTTCAAAACTACAATCGCGCGGCGCGGACGGATGGAAGATTAATTTTTAAGAACACGTTTTCATATCTCAGTCATAATGATATGGTATATCACTGAGTCAGGTAAGTCTATACTATTATAAGCTTGTAAAAATAAAATATCTGACTGTGGAAAGATTGGTTCAAAGAATAAGTTCTGAGGCGGTGCGGCATTTTTCGATCCTGTACTCAAATGTTGCTCCAAGCTTAAAATTTATTCCGATATCTCTATTATACATATGCACATCAAATTGATTTCCATACCCGAAGCTCTTTTATATACCGAATCTGTACACTTGACTGAATCTAAAAGTGCCTTGCAACATCTTATGTGGTCTACCACGCACGTATGAGCATCGCCGATTGCATACCGCATTTTGGAATCGATTTTGAGATTGCAATCTATTAGTATAGAGGTTAAGCTATAATGTATTCTGTCTCATGTTCAGATTAAAGAGATATTAAAAGATTAGAGGGATGGCAATAGTACTTTGATTTACATTCTAGAGAGTTCTATTCAGCCACAAGTCAATAATTATTCCGTATCATTATCCTTGGATGGACCATATTTTAGTAAGAGTATGTTGAAACCTGCTTTTAAATTACGTTCTGGACAAGTTCCAACTAATATTATGTTTTAATTTTTAATTAAGTGTGAGTGATACGAACGTAGTTACGCTGTCATTTTAAAACGTTTAGCTAGTTTATTCTGAAACTTTGTACTTAGAATAAGTTAAGGTATATGCAGGCCTGTAATTAGTTAACGTAGCTTCAGATACTATAGTAAAAAAATACAGCGAATTTAAGTTTTTCATTCAAAACTTGTTTTTGCTGTATTTCGCTTGTTTTATAAACTGGAGCCATATAAACTAATTACAGGCCTAGATATACCTCATGTCATTGTAGGTATATGCAAACTTTCATTACAATCCAAGACGTAGTTTTAAAATGAGAACGAAACTCCGTTTGTATGGAAAGGTGAAATTCGGCCGAGCTTGCTGGGGACTCTTAACAAAATTCCTTCGCCATAGTGTAATGATTGTGGCGTGCTTGAAAATGTTCAGCATGTTTGGAGTGTGTTCGGTTCGAACCCCATCTCTGAAAACAATGTAGGTATTTGGACAAAAAATCCTTAGACATCGGACTTGTTAACAGCATTTTGGCTTCCTCTATGGGGAATGAATCTGAAATGCTGTACAAGTTAGCCGACGTAGGATTAGCAGTTTGAAAATAGGTTAGATTTAAGTTTTCTTTTTTTTTTGAAGTGTTTTGTTTTGTTCGTTGTTCTAACAGGGCGATATGGACAAGCCCTTTAAATAAAAATAAAAAAAATGGTTTGCAGTAAGTGATGTAGTGTAGACTATTGATAATTCACAGAATGTGTAATATTGTGGCCGTAATGACACAATTAAGAAACAAGTGCTAGCTAGGGTGTCCTCAATCTCTTATTATGAAGAGATGTGTTTTGAATAATATTTTGAATTATAATATTTTTATAGCGGTAAAATTTAATACATTTCTAATTTTCACTAAGTATGTATTGACATGATAACATAAAACAATTAAAATTAAATTAAATTAAAAGTCAAAGGATGCAGAACCATTCAACACATTAACATCAAACGGGGCTTAATCGCGTATAAATATAATTTAATTTAATTACCTTTCGTTGGGAATTCTTCGGCGTGTCAAATTTTTAGAAACCTCAAAATGATTTTAAAATATATGTCGAAATATGTGCTACCTATACATTGATATTTGCTGAAAGAAAATGTTCAGTTTCGGTTACATGTATGGATTGCAATTTTAAACGGATTAATAATATAGCGTAGATATGTAACATTAAATAATGTCATAAATATGAAATAATATCATGGTCAGTTTAACAACATTCATTTAAATTTGATATGTTTATAAATAAAATTGTATTAATATAGGTACATTAGAAGAAACTGTTAATTGATTGCTGTTTATTTGCAATAGGTGAGATAATAGAAAACTTATTTCAAAATTTACGCTGTCAATACATGAAGTTATATACGTAACCTCAACTATGGTGCCTATACTAGCCCCATTATATATTGTACGTATATCGGTTTGGGCGCACAAAGTCCCATTCGCAAACTGTCCCATAAATGTCCCATTCTCAGAACGACCCTTCTGCAAAATATCCCTTTCCCAAAATGTCCCTTTATATGAATTACGTTCCTTTCGCACAATGTCCCTTTCACATAATGTCCCGTTCGCAAAGTATCCCATTCGCAATACGTTTCGTATAAACTAGGTTTTACGATAAAGTTTTGGTCAAATCTTTTTGGGCTTCTTAGTCTACGTTTACTTCTGCTGCCTAGGCTTGTGAGTTCGCCCACCAGGGTGAATCAAAGGCGTTATGTGAAGTCACTAATGATGTAGGGACTTTGCTCATCTCTCTCTTTAATCCATGAGTAGAAGGCCTAGTTTATCTTTACTTAAACAAGAATTTTGCACATGGGACATATTGCGTATGTGACATTTCGCATCCGGCACGTTTTGCGAAAGGGCCATTATGCAGTTAGGATGTTCAGCGAAAGGGCCTTTAACGGAGGAGACATTTTGCGAAAGGGATGGGACCTTTTGAGAAAGGGACGTAATGCGAATGGGTTATTTTACAAAAAAGACGTTTTGCGAATGGGCCGTAATTTTGGCGGAGGTACGTTTTGCGAGTGCGACATTACGCGCCCAAACCCGTATATCATTGAATAGTAAACATAAAGTTTGATTCCTACAATTATATCTTTTTATTCTTCGCTACTCGAGGTAGGTAGGTACCCTCCTAGAGGGTCCGCGTGGTCCGCTCAAATTTCTTAGCAACGGATCATGTTAAAGAGTTTTTTAAGGAAAATCTTTTGCATTTCAGGAAAATATAGAGTGGAGTCCCTGTCAGCTGCTACCTTTCCTGGTGCATTAAGAGTAAGTGCCTATTTAGACATCTGTGTGTTTGATTGATCCGTTGGCAACAAGAAAAGAATAATGAACACTAACTAGGTCGCAGACTACCTCCACTAGACGGCGCATGTAACGCGAATTAGTGTCCATGTTTACGACCTGTGCGTGCGAGAATTAAAAAAAAAAAAAAACCGGTTTTAAAAATGGTAACTTGGTGCCTAAAATGGTGTGGGAAGAACAGCAGCTTCAAATTACAAAAAAGATGGCATAACATTCCACAGGTAAATCAAACTCATTGTATAAAACGTAAATTAAACGGTGGCTGCGAGTCCATTTTATACTAGCCATTAGGAAGTAGTGAAATATTCCTGTCCCTTTTCATCAAATGCAAAACCCAATTATGCTATGCCGTTCTAACGAAATGACACTAGCGCTAGTGAAGTGCCACAGTTAGTTTCTGAATGTATCGAATTAAATAATAAGGTAAGGGATTGCGATACAAGTATTATGTAATTTTTATTTGTAATTTTAGTTTTATAGTAGTTATTTCGTAGAAGAAAGTATTTAGTTTCTTTAGTTGGTAGTTACTTTTAGTTAAGTTTAATTAGTGAATATATATTATGATGATTATGATTTTAGGATTAGGTACTTAAAATTATATAAATGAACGCTTAATTATATTATTTAAAACAAAATAAAATGAATAAATGTACACTTCAGACATTCATTGCGTCGTCTCAAACAGACAGATAGTTATGTCTTTATTAATACATACAGACAGATTGACAGGACTTGCTAATGGATTTGGGAGCCAGTATAAGGGATCTCGGAGTTGATTTGAGATAGAATAATGTTGTTTGTGTTCTTTGGAATCCCCTTGTTAAGCAGTTAGCCCCAGTGTCGCAAGATGGACCTGATGATGGACTTGGGGGAAGTAAGAGGAATCTCGGAGTTGGTTTGAGATAGAGTTATGTTATAATAAATGATACTGTGATAATTCATGGTAGATAATATTGTTATTGATTTCGTTAATGTCGAGTACAGTACTTTGTATCAACAATCATTTTGTCTGTAATGAGTATGTCCCACCACTACAAATCTGAGCGTCTTTGAAACAGCCAATGGCAGCGCTCGAACCGCATACGCCGCACGCTCATTCCATGCCCCGTCGCGGTGCGTCGTGTTACGAACAAAATTTTAAAGATTAGCTATCTAGTGGGGGTGAGCTGTGGTACGTCGTAATGTTTCTTGTTAAGGTGCGTCTACATTTATATCATTTGCCCGTATCAGATCATCGTTGCGTAGCATGATCGCGTGTCACGATCACGCGTTTGGACGTTGCGCCGATCCGATCACTCGAAATCCATTTGCTACGCGTATCACACACTTGTATCGGAAGAGTGCGGCATTATCGGCGTGCCGACAGTAAGCGTCCAAGCAGCGCGATACGCAGTCATGCTACGGCACAGTGATCGGATACGAGCAAATGATACATGTGTGGACGCACCTTGAGGGGTCCGTATTTTTTCTATACACGAGTATGATCCCCGATTGCTCGAAAACGACTTGACCGGATTTGTTTAGAAAAAAGGTACCTCCAAGTTGGTCCGCTATGATTTTGTCTAAGATCTTATTTTAGAATCTGCGAGGAATGGAAACATCTCTTGAAATACTGTAGGCAAACATATAGCGGTATTGATATTTTAAAAATCCACAGAAGGTCAGTCAACTCTCCAATGATAAATAATTTACGGGTGGCGATAAAATACCTGATAACACAGACTAATAAGAGATACTACGTATCAGACTGCCAACTCGGAAACAAATATTATTTGCACTAGGCAACTATATTTAATCTGTACGATTAGTGTTGACTGACGTTAATTTTTTTTCTATTCGAGATTGCAATATTGCAAGGGTTCGTAGCGTTCAGCCAAAGTGGTCTATAGGTTCATTGAATGAGGTCTAATATTTAGAATGAATAGTTCCCGGCATGTTCCCGGCACGTAAATTTGAACACTTACGTGTTTGTACTTAGTAATTGTATTTACGTCATCAAATTATATGCTGAGAATTATACCTCAGTGGCAAAAAAATCAAACACACATTATTTGTTAAAAGATTTATTTTTCAATTTCTGTTTAAAATTGTCATAAGCTTTCTTCTGTATTGCATGTAATACGTCTGTCACCTTTAATATTTTATTGGTTGTGTTGCACCAATTCATAATTGTAAATCGGACAGTCAGAGCAATAAAATGACTGAGAATGGTTTTGTGCTCGGCGCAGTCAAATAAATAAAATGAATTCTTGGACATAAATTTTGCAAGATCATCACCAGGGGTCGGACAAAAAGTGCGGATGACGTCAAACCACTTATAGGCTAATTTCAAATAGTATTTTTGATTTTCATAAACAATTATCACTTATCATTTATCAACCTCTTTATTAAACAATATCGCCACTTGAAATGAGTACGTAAGTACGTTTTTGACTGTGACAATGTGTCAGATGAACAATATATTGACATCGTTATTGTTTAGCTATTTTATCTTCACGATTATATTTGGCTAAAATTTATACTTACTAATGTATAAATAATCAAGATATACCAACGAAGGTAAGCCATTAAACCTATTTATCCGAGGTTCCCACAGGTTTGTCCTAATTAATCTTAAATAATCGTACCTTATGGTAACAAGTTTCGTGAAACTTATTTTATACACTACATCATCCTACCACCTGTATTATTAATTACATGGATTTATTTACGATTATTTTGTTACTTCATTAATACTACTTTGTTACTACATGTCACACGGAAGTTTAAATACAAACATCACCTGTGTGCAAGATTAGGTACGTCATTTTTACGTCATCCGCACTTTTTGCCCGACCCCTGATCATAACGATATAAACACTTCAACCACTAAGTATTTTCTCAGAGCACGGGAAATGGTGTAAAATAGCGTCCTCTCGCAAAGTTCTACAAACACGGCACTCTTAAAACATTTTGCATAAAGCAAGATAGGATAAACACAAGGACATCACTCGATAACACATTACTGTGACAGTGACAGAATGAATTTCGACAAATAATATATAGATGACAAGACGAGTGTATTGACAAAGCAACAGGTAATCACAGCAGAGAAAAACGTCAGTCAACATTAATAACAACATGGCGCTAACGTACGCGTTTTGTTATACGAAGATTACCTAACTGTACCTGATACTGACTTGGTGGCGGAGCCGGAGGGTGGGCACTGGATCTCCAAAATATAAAAAGCCGCGTCTGTGCGTGTTGAAAAAAACCTCCAATATCTGTGTATTTAACTTTTTAGTGCATTTATCGCTGATTTTGACACGAAGTGAATATTTGGACGAGCTCACAAAGTGAGTGAGGAAAAGTATATGTGAGTGTCATAATGGCTTTTAGCCACGTGTTAAACACTCTGCTTTTCACTTCGACTGCGAGAAAGTAAGACTTAACATTACAATTGTGTATTTAATGAAAAATTTAAAGTACAGTTTGAGCAATTCGATCAGAAATTTTGGCCAATCTGATCAGGTTGGTTTGTTTCTTTTTAATTATTCGTAAGGCCGAAAGTTTTTTTTTCAGTTTCATAGAAATTTGTTTGGGATTATATGGCTTTCTTTCAAACCCTAGAGCTAGATGTACTATTTTAGTCTCGCTTTGCGAAGCTAATCTGACGTATATTAAGGTAAATCATGAAATACTTATGCAGAAACTGTTTTTTTATGGAATCAGAGGTCAGTGTTATCATCTACTTCAGAGTTTACCCAACAATAGATATCAATTTGTAGAGCTAAAGGGTTGTGATCATAATACCGAATGCTTTGTAAGATCAAAGTGTATAAAAGTCAGCAGAGGAGTTCCACAGGGTTCTATTCTGGGCCCCATTCTGTTCATTCTTTATACCAATGACCTGATGAACTATATTTCAAATACAGTTACAGAATGCCAATTAACAATTTTTGCTGATGACACTAGTGCTGTGGTAGCTGCAAATAGTTTATCCGAGCTGAACAGTTTCGCGACAAATACATTATTATCGTTCCAACACTGGTTCTACATAAATAGCTTACAGTTAAATGCGGATAAAACGAAAATATTGCTATTCAAACCCAACGCAAAAAAACCGGATAAGCTTGTTGTGGTAAACAATAATATTCTGTTAGAAACAGTTGATAGTGTTAAATTTCTAGGTGTACGTATTGACGCAAGGCTCAATTGGAAAGATGAACTTGGGGCCGTTGAACACACTATATCTTCAGCCTGTTATGCTTTGAAGAGTCTTAGGGATGAGCTTACTATTGAGCAACTCAAGAGTGTGTACTATGCGTTAGTAGAGTCGAAGCTGCGTTTTAGTATTAAACTCTGGGGTCATAGTTATAATTATAACGTAAACACAGCTTTTGTAATTCAAAAAAGGGCAGTACGAACTATCTTGCGTATTCCCCAGTGGATTTCGTGTCGAAATTATTTTACACAACTAGGCATACTGACAGTTCCTTGCTTGTACGTTCTAGTGTTGCTTACGGATTTCATTAAGGCACTGTATAAGCATGAGTTATTTGAGGAACAAGAATTACGATTGAAGACGCGAACGAAAAATGTTAAACAAAGTTTCTTCCCCAGGCTTAAAGTAGCACAGCATTCTGCTAAGCATCAAGCTATCTAACTTTTTAATAAACTACCCATCGAACTTAAAGTTATTACGAGTCATAAGTTGTTTAAAAGGAAATTAAGGATATTTTTGTTGAGAGGGTGCTACTACAGCATTGAAGAAATCTTTAATTAGAAAAATAATTAGTCATAGTTGGGTTAGTTATTATTAAGATAACCTAGTTATGTATATTTTATTGTTAGTGTTAAGTTTTTCTTTTTAATGTACTTCAAACACAATCCATGTATTTTTTCTGAAATAAATGAATTGAATTGAATTTGAATTTCAGGTTATTCGAGACACGTTTTTCCAAGATGAAGCTGTGTGTATAGGAACGGAGGTAAACAAGGACCCGGCGGCGGTGGAGGAGTTGCTGGAGCTGTGTGCTGACACCGCCCTGGACGGAGTGACACTGGTGGCTGTCCAAATCAAGAGCGGAACGGTCGCCGCTGTCATGTTTAACAAACTACAGGTTTGTCAATAATAGGTACTTAAAGGTGCGTCCACATTAGTATCATTTGCCCGATCAGATCTTCATCGCGTGGCATGATCGCGTGTCATGATCACGCGTTTATACGTTGCGCCGATCCGATCGCTCGTAATCCATGTTGCTACGCGTATCACACACTTAGATGGGACAAGCGCGGCGTGATCGCCGCGCCGACAGTGAGCGTCCAAGCAGCGCGATACGCAGTCATGCCACGCCACGGTGATCAGATACGAGCAAATGATACAAGTGTGGACGCTCCATTAACGTGCGTCCAAGCTTGTATCATTTGCCCGTATACGATCTCAGTCGCGTGGCATGACCGCAACACACGTTTTTATGATGAAAAAAATTGGAATTGAATGAATGAAATTGATTTGAATTTAAATGTAGGTAGATATATAATTAAATTTATCTATTTAAAATATCGTCGTGTATTACCTACTCAGAACACAAGCCTTACCGTGGGACTAGTGCGATTTGTTCTAGTATTTCATATTTATCACCATAATTTTGCTTTTAGGTTGCCGTTTCGGAGTCAACAGAGAAACCGTTTTTCGAAGTTTTTGAAAAAGAGCGGTGCACTCGGCCTTCATCGCGGGCACTTGTGCAATATATGTACAAAGTGGATGCGACGTGCAATCTATTTGAAAAGTTGGTTAATTTAATATTTACTTCCGTTTCCGCTATTATCTCTTATTTAATGGGCTACCATACGCGAATGACCTTCGATACGTAGCTCTTCGCTTTTCTGTGTTGTATATATATGTCTAATTGTGTTGACAACCATCGTTGTTACCAATATACTGTTTCAGTTTATCTTCACGATTCACCGAAACCAAGATAAACATCATCAAAATTTTATTATAAACAAAGATCAGAAACAAATGAAAAAATTTTTCGACGATACTGGACTTGAACCAAGTATCATCAAAATTTGTTATTTTTACGACAAAAAACCAGATTTCGCTACTTCTTTTTAAAACTATAGAACCTATTGAAAAACCAGTTGTCAATTTTAATGTGAACATCATTACTCACTTATTACTTTTAGTTCCATTTCTATTATATATTAATCCCTCTTTTTTCGGGTAAAAAGTATCCTATAACCCGAGTACAAAAAATAGTTGGAATCTGTTTAGCCGACTTGGCGTGATCAAGCCACAACGACGCATAAAAACGTACAAAAAAAATGTTTCGAATTGATTAACCTCCAAATAGTCCCTTACAATATTTTTTTATATATCTTAAATGTACAGACATTTCATTTATACCACTTTACGATAGTATACATATTGATACTCAACCAACAAATTTTTATTTTCCAGATACCATGCAGACTGCAGCCTTGAATTAATGTTTTTGGGCACTCTTCGCGAACACCGAGGCCAGCGCCTAGGATCTATTCTTATGAAACTGTCAGTCGATGTAGCGAGGAAACTAAAGAATGGCCCCGTTGCTAAATTCTCCGTAGAAGATTTAGGGCAACATTACTCTCATATGAAAGCACGTGAAGTAACGAATATAGCACCGAAGATTTGCCAAGCTATATGTACAACAGAGGCCACACGAAGAATAGCAAGGAACCTTGGGTTTCAATCTGAAGCGATCATCTTTATGAGAGATAATATTTTCAATGAAAAAACCTACGCTGACAGACTGGGTGATCAGACTGCTTATTCGGAAGTTTTATGCTTGGCTTTAGATCATAAAATCTTTTCTAAACTTTAAACATTACATAGATTTATTGAAAAAAAGGGTCTGGACGCTAGGTCTCGGTCGCTCACATAAATATATCTAAGCAATGATATAACATAAAAAGAGGTAGATAGGTTATACGGGCTCCGAAAATGGAACACCAAAACTACGCCAATTGGCAAACCTTAACTCAGTCTCGCGCACAGAGCACTTTATTATATATTGGACTTGCTTCTGCCCGTGACTTCGTCCGCCTTAAATTCGTTTATCGCGTATAAGGGTATTTTTCCGGGATAAAAAGTCCTTCCCCGGGACTCAAACTATCTCCATACCAAATTTCATCCAATGCGGTTCAGCGGTTTAAGCGTGAAGAGGTAACAGAAAGACAGACAGATAGACAGACAGACAGACAGACAGACAGACAGACAGACAGACAGACAGACAGACACACTTTCGCATTTATAATATTAGTATGGATTATGCGTCAAATAAACAAAAAATGCCGTCATGCATAATGAGATTTTGCACTAATTACTCAATAAAAGCGTCTAAAAGCATTTACGATTAGTGTGTTATTGCAATATCACACTGTGGACACTCCCTGCTGCCCGTCGCCCGCCGCCCGCAAGCTCCGGCCACCCGCGCTCTTCCCGCTCACAGTTCAGTTACCTCGGCCGGTAATGCGAGGTAACCGAGCGTGGGTGGGCGGCACTTTCAGGGAGTGTCCATACTGTACGTAGTACTCTTTATTATACTGTGGCAATATTATCAGATTTATGTGTGCATAAGCCTGGCCATTTTTACAAGTGGATTATCGTGTAACCTATCTACCTCTTCTGATATTATATCATTGTATCTAAGTGTCAAAATACCCACTTTCTTCTTTTCACTTCGATGGCCAGAAAAGAGTAAAAACATACACCTGTGACTGACTAGTCAAAATTAAATACCTTAGACGTTGCCTCCAAATCATCCAATGCGAAATTTGTGGAGTGGTAATGTGTTTATCAGTCTATGTATGTATGTAAGTATGTATGTATGTATGTATGTTTGTTCCTATCTGGCACCCTAGAGACCAAACGCGTGGACCGATTTTGATGATTCTTACGTCAATCGATTTGTCTTAACTGTCCGAATGTCACTGAAGACATGAAAATGATGAAAACTCAAAATGGCGATAATGAGACGCCATATTGTGAAAAAGAAAAAAATGAAAATCGACGATATCTAGTAGGGTATCAATGAATAGCGATTTAGAAATTATTATTAGGTTTCATCATCTCAATCATCATTCATCATCAAGTCATCATTTTTAATTTGGACTTACCAGTTAGGAACTATAACCATTTAAAGTTGGCTATGTACCATTCCCCCAAATAACTTAACCTAACTTAACCTAATTATTAACTAACCTAACCTTAACCTAAACCCAACCTGATGAACTATCGAAACCCAACTATTACACCTACTATTTAACAGTCACCAAAATGTCCTAAACTACCTAAATTATAATAGTGCTCCACTCTACCTAGATCTATCACTAGTCCAGATCTAATTATTACAAGAAACCTAACAAGACCTAAATAAACCCTAATAAGACCTAAATAAAACCTAAATACCTAACTTAGAAATTCCTTCAAAAATAATCCTTTGTTTAGATCGTTGATTTGGAAGTGATCGTTTAGTAATGTTGTAGGAACCTATGTCATGCCGTAAGTAACCCTAAGTACTTTTCACATAATAAGATGGAGCTATTTGTCCTACCTATTGCACTATCTGTATAATCAACCTACCTAGCGTCTGAAAAACCTATTCATAACATACGTAACAAAAAATAATTATGTAATTATGTAAAGAGAAAATTCATATAAATGTAATTAAACAATCATTAATAAAATTTATTAATTATATTCTTAAGGTGCGTCCACACTTGTATCATTTGCTCGTATCCGATCACAAAGGTGCGTCCACACTTGTATCATTTGCTCGTATCCGATAACCGTGCCGTAGCATGACTGCGTATCGCGCTGCTTGGACGCGCGTCTGTCGGCGCGCCGATAATGCCGCACTCTTCCGATACAAATGTGTGATACGCGTAGCAAATGGATTTCGAGTGATCGGATCGGCGCAACGTCCAAACGCGTGATCGTGACACGCGATCATGCTACGCGACGATGATCTGATACGGGCAAATGATACAAATATGGACGCACCTTTAGGTTTTTTCTTTTGGGGTTATAGCGCATGCACCGCCCCGCCCGACGCTGTGAGCCTCGACTTTCCTGACTGGATAGCCCTCCACCCCTTAGTTCTGAAGGAACTTTACTTCCTTTTTTTATTCTTTTCCCTTTCTTTCTACTTCATATATAAAATGCACTCCAGACTTATTCGAAGCTTACGAAAGCTTATGCTGGTATTTAGGAGAGGACATTATTTTTCAGCAAAGGGAAGTTTGTCTAATATCTATCCTACCTGTATTAAGAAAGTTTTCGAAAAGTTAATGGTGATGGATCTGCTGGGACACTTCAATAGAAATAAACTGCTTAGTAGTAAACAGTTCGGTTTCACAAGGGGACGTTCCTCGGCTGATGCAGCATCTGTACTCATTAAATATAATTACATCATCTGGGAGAAATCTTGTGATGCAATTGGAGGTTTTTGTGACCTTTCTAAGGCATTTGATTGCGTTGATCATGGAACACTCATTTTGAAATTAGAACATTATGGCCTATCTATAAATGCCTTAAGCCTTATGTCTTCATATCTCAGCAATAGAAGACAAACAGTTGTTGTAAATGGAACCCAATCCAGTGGAGCTGCAGTTAAGCTAGGAGTGACACAGGGCTCTATCTTTAGGGCCATTTCTATTTTTAGTTTATATAAATGACTTACCATCTATAGTAGAAAATCTTTCTGATATAGTACTATTTGCTGATGATACATCATTAATTTTCAAAGTTGACCGGAAAGCAACAGACTATGCCGAATTTAATAGTGTACTAGGTAAAGTACTTGACTGGTTTAATATTAATAATCTGGTATTGAATGCTAAGAAAACGAAATGTGTTAGATTTGCTTTACCGAATGTTAGAGCAGTGGATTCTACTATGTCGCTCAATGGCGAATGTTTAGAAATGGTGGATAGGGCATTATTCCTAGGTATAACACTGGACAAGAACTTGCAATGGAGTCCCCATTTAGCAGTACTTGCAGGTAAATTAAGTTCAGCAGCTTACGCTATTAGAAAAATTAGACAATTGACCAATATTGATACTGCTCGCTTAGTATATCATAGTTATTTTCATAGTATCATGTCATACGGTATTCTGGTTTGGGGCAAAGCAGCTGACATACAGACTATATTTGTGTTACAAAAAAGAGCAATTCGTTCTATATATAACCTGAACTCCCGTGATTCCTTAAGAGAACTTTTTAAAGACATCAACATATTAACCGTAGCGCCCCAATATATTTATGAGAATATTATTTATGTTATTAAGAACCTAGAGTCTTTTACTAAGAATTCAGATATCCACAAATTTAAAACTAGAAATAAAAACAAAATCGCTATTAGAAAGTTACGCGTTCGTAAAGTAGCCAAATCATTCGTAGGCCAATGTATACATTTTTATAATAAGCTACCAGATGATGCTTTGAAATTATCGTTTCCAGCTCTCAAAAAGTACTTAAAAGAGTCCCTTATGGCAAAGGCATATTATAGGGTACAGGACTATTTAACAGACAAAAATGCATGGTCCAAAACAGAAACCAAATAATTTACTTTTACCGAGACACGGTTCTTATAAGGTGGCATATCAAACGTATGTAAGTTGTTTTAAATAAAAATCACTCTATTGCTTTTTTATATTCTATTTTTTTTTACTGTTATAAGTTTTGATATGTTTCCTTGAAGAACTACGCATTGAGTTTATACTCAAAACATGTATTTAGGATAGGCTAAGCACGAATATTGTAATAGATATAAGATTTTCTTCTGTTTCCGCGATTATTACTCATTGAAATAAAACAATTTAACGGATTATATCGCGTATATTATCTCATTTTAGTTCCCGACGTTTCGGACGCTTTCCAGCTTTCCATGGTCACGGGTGGACTGAGAAAAGATGTATTTTCCTCTGTCAAAGTTACAATTTGTGCAAACTACCCATTTTTGAAAAAACACAAATAAAGGTGTACATACATGCCAGATGGGCTTAATTATTTCATTTTAATAATTTACCAAACAGCATTTCACAAATGAGGCGTACTGAGGAGAAAAGAAACGCTGCAAAGAAAAACTCCCAGGCTACCTCATTACTAATTATAATATTTAAAAAACAGAGACTATTAAACTACTTTTAAACAGATAAGATATTTTACACCGTTCGGAAATTAAGGTTTTGCAGTCCTGTGTCTCGCTTGTTCCTTGATGAGATGTATTACAGGATCCCAAGCTGGTGGTAGTGACAATCTATCTTCTCTATTGAAATTAGGATGCTTTTTATTCTCAATAGCCTCGCGTAGCATTCTGGGAAAATATCTTTTTTTCTCTTTGGCAAGGATAGAAGGTTTATCAAACTTAATTGAGTGGTTTGGTTTGTCAATGACATGTTCACAGACTGCAGACCTATTATACCGACGGTGCTTGACGTCTGCTATGTGCTCCTTCACCCGGGTTGATACACTGCGTTTCGTTTGACCAATGTATGAACGACCACACTCGCAGTCCAGCTTATAAATGCCTGCACTCTGCAAAGGGGTGCTACGCTTCACGGGTCTAAGGTATTGAGACACCTTCTTCAACGGCTTGAAATATGTTTTTATAGAAGCACGCTTCAAGATGTTTCCGATCTTGTCTGTGACCCCTTTCACATATGGTAATACGGCAGGTTTACGCTCGACTGTTGGTTTCTTCATACTGGGAATCTGCTTGGAACGTGGTATCTGGAGCTCGTTGGCTCGAAGCGCACGTTTGACATTCTGCAACTTGATCGTCGCAGATACCCCTGGCTCTGAAACAAAGATTTACCCACTGTAGCAAGTTGACAGGGATGGTGGTGAGATTTGCCATTCAAATACCTATCTGTATGCGTAGGTTTCCTATATACAGTATGACCTATGTCATTGTTAGGACCTCTAATTACTAGCACATCTAAAAATGCAAGTGAATTTTGATTTTCCAACTCCATAGTGAATTTAATTTTACTATGTATGGAGTTCTGATGGCCTAAGAAAGCTGAAACACTAGATCTAGGTAAAATAGTAAAGGTATCATCTACGTGTCTTTTAAAGATCCTCGGCTTGACAGGTGCCAATGAAAGCGCTCTCTCCTCGAAGTCTTCCATGAAAATATCGGCGACGACAGGAGACACCGGAGACCCCATTGCCACACCATCAACTTGCCCGTAGAATTCACCATTCCATAGCATATAGCCAGATGTAAGGCAGTGTTGTAATAACACAGCATATTCTATTGCCATCTTTTGTTCACTCAATCTTCTTTTCACAATTTCGATACATTCTTGAACTGGTAGGCATCAGTTAGTCTCAAATCCATAATCTCACTGACAAAATGGTATGAGTCCCATGTGTATGCTTCTGTCTTCCCTCGCAGTAAAGAAAGCACACCTGCTAAGTGCCGAGCTAATCGATAGGTAGGAGCATCGATTTGACTCCACTATAGGGCGTAACGGAGCACCAGGTTTATGTATCTTTGGTAACCCGTACAACTTTGGTGGCACCGGGCAAGAAGGCACTAAACTTTTCACATCCAGTTTAAGATTTTCAGAGTGCTTACTTATCAGCTCGGCTGTCGTTTTTACTACTTTCCAACGTCGGGTACTAAAATCAGATAAGATACGCGATATAATCCGTTAAATTGTTTTATTTCAATAGATATAAGAGTTATTTCGAAAAAATGACTGACTGTTGAGTTTGTTTCGGCTTTCTTCTCTTCAGTGGTCGCCGTAGAGTCAGACTTGTAAAAGTGCCCTTGTGGCCTACTTACAGAATAAAGATCATTATTTCATTAATAGCTGTACAGTATCCATTCCAACTCCAAGACTTCTTCAAACATCACTAGTAAGACATAACTGTCAATATACAGGATTACAATGATATAATATTATCTTGACTCAGTATGGACCTTGGATTCACACCAGCTCAACCAAGAGTACCATGATCTTGCCTTGCCTCGATCAAGTCTCAATAAATCATCCATTGCAAAATAAGTTCAGATTCACAATATAGGTACCACCTTATAATTGTGATAAATAGTGTCGCTCTACAAAGCCAAGAAGACTAGAAAGAAATCAAATACAGCTCGCAAAAGATAAAGCTATTGCAAATATAATTTTGTATAATATTGTGAATAGCTATTTTTAGCATATCTCACAAAAACAGTGTTTTCCAAATTTGGACTATATCGATGGAAAGAAACACTAAGTATCCATCAGTCGGAAGTCCCTACAACATGAACATGATGTCAATGTCTAGTAAGTATGTCATAGTCACAAGTAAAATAATCCACTTTAAACCCATGCCTATCCCTATCCATGCCTAAGCTATTATGTTATTACTATCCTACTACTAGTAATATTCTGTTAGTACTATAACAAAATACCTATTAGCGTCTAGCACTAACTTTATATATTGTTTTGGATGTTCTGGGGTTCTCCTTCAATAATTAAATCAACTTCTAATAACAACAAGGTTTAATTGCCTTGATTAAGTATTTACAAAAAAATGGTATGTATAATTAGATGTGCTTGACCGCGGATCGATAGCTTCTGGTATGGTAGCGGGGCGCTCCCCTGGCGGCATTCGTAGCGACACGGTGTGACGACACCGTGTCTGGCGGTGTTTAGTTGTGTCCTCGACATGCTCCCGCGCCTTGAAAGCTCCGGCTTTCAAGAGCACTGATGTTGGTCATCATTGTCCTCCTCCAGCAAAGGGCAGATACAAGAGATGCCGCGTCGCACGACGCCCTTGCTGGTTCTCACGTCCACTACTCTGCAGTGCCCGTCCGATCCCTTGTGTAACTGCACGATGCGCCCGAGCGGCCAGGTCAATGGCTTGCTTGACGAGGACCAGCTGTCCCGCCTGCAGGCTGGGCTGACGTGTGCGCCACTTGGTGCGCTGTTGGAGCTCTGCGACGTACTCGTGACTCCACCGGGCCCAGAAATGTTGTCTGATTTTTTCTATCTTTGCATATCTGTGCAACTTTTTCGGGTTGGCTTCCTCGAGGTTCGGTGCTGGCAGCGAGGTCAACGGTCGGCCGATGAGGAAGTGTCCTGGGGACAATGGGGACAGGTCGTGAGGATCGGAGGACAAAGGACAGAGAGGGCGCGAGTTGAGAATCGCCTTAACTTGCGCGAACACTGTCGCGAGTTCCTCATATGTAAAATGCATCGTTCCTATGATTCTTTTTATATGAAATTTTGCGGCCTTGACCGCGGCTTCTATTAAGCCAGAAAAATTAGGTGAGTACGCAGGCGCGAATCTGAACTGAATTTTGTCATTAGCAATTTCTTCTGACACAGAGTTACAAGACTTATATATAACGTGCCCTATCTCCTTACTCGCACCAATATTTTTTTTTCCGTTATCGTTCCGGTGGGTTAGATAGGGAATCCTTGAAAAGTTGGAGCTGGAGACCCCTAATTCCCATTTTTTCAAGTTTGTTCGTCAGAATGGGGACCGATACTGTGTCGAAAGCCTTTGCAAGATCTAAAAAAATTGCGACGGATTTTTGTTTCTTATCTAAATCTGTCACTATATGATCAGTTATTTCATGTACAGCATCAGAAGTCGATTTGCCCGATCGAAAACCAAATTGTGCAGGTGAGAGCAACTTATTGTTTTCAAAATAGTTAATAAGTCGAGTATTCATAATTCGTTCCAGAATTTTAGATAGCGCAGTAAGAATAGATATAGGCCTATAATTATTGACACAGTTTCGGTCACCACTCTTGTGGATGGGGATTATTTGAGATTTCTTGAATAATAGCGGAAAAACTCCTGACGACAATGCCAGATTACATATATGTGTGATAGATGGGATCAGTATTGTTTTGTATTGTTTTATGAAACGTCCAGAAATTTTATCACATCCCACGGCGCAGTCAGAACGGAGTCCTCGAATAAGGATGTCCACTTCACCTTCGTCAGTCGGGAGCATTCCCATTGAAAAGGGACAGTGAGGTACTGCAGCATCCTGTAGGGGTTGTATATTTTTATCCACAATTTTTTTTAGCAAGTGATTCGCCCACGTTTGCGAAAAAGTTATTTACTTTATTAATTGATTCCACCGGATTGGATGTAGACGTAAGTTCAGAGGAGATATCCCTTGCCTTAGAAGTGTATGTTATATCTTTGATTGTTTCCCAAAGTTTCTTTTGATTCGATCCTGCTTTTTTATTTCATTTGTTTCATACTCTCTCTTTATTTTCTTTAGTAGCGAATTACAGAAGTTTCGATACCTTTTGTATGCAGTTTTTAATATTTCGTTATTTGGTGAGCTTTTTAACTTTTTGTGGAGATTGTCCCTATTTTTTATGGATTTTAATAAACCTGGTGTGATCCATGGCTTTTTAATTCGTTTGCGATTAGAAATAGCTATAGTCTTAGTGTTAGATCCGATAATTGTTGTTAGTGTTAGTGTCAATGGTTCCATGTTGAATAATGATTGCATGTGGTTATGAATTAGGTACCTTCTATTATCATACCTATCACATAAGAGTTTCCAGGCAATGGCATAATTGGACGAAGATAGTTCTAGTGATTTGATTACAATTGCGGCGCTGCCCTCAAGTGAGGTGCGTAGGTAATGAAACTTGTTTATCTCGTTTAATGAACTATTTTCATGTACAATGGACGTATATGTGTCTCTAAACTCAAGCCATTTAATATGCCGTCGAATGAAGGCAATTGTATTTGTGGCAATTTAACATTAATTATTTGACTCGACTGGCTGCAAGAACTGCTTTTATCGTCCGAATCGGCAAACTTTTGTTTCTGGTATTCAATAAATTCCTGAGCACAATTAATTAAGTCAAAAAAGTCGTTTTCGATGCCTACATTGTCTTCCAGCTGTTCGGCTTCATTTGTCAACGACTCGATCTTGTCCCGCAAATCATCAAAATTGTTGAACACTACCTCAAATTTGGCCAACCTTAATCCTAACTCATTAACTTGGGTGGACGTTATTTGTAAGTCACTTTTAAATCCATACAGTTTATTTCTAAATATAGTTACTTTACCTTTAATTGCACTACGCTTCTTTAATAACTCTTTTAATTCTACGTCAGACATTGCAATGAACAATTTGTAATAAAAAAGGTTATAAATACCGTTTAATCCGGCAAACCTGGAGTTCAGATTCAAGCCTGCGTTGCGTAAATATGTGCAATCATGCTGGTCCAGTAGTCGATGCGCGTGATCCTTTGTTCTCAGCAGGCAGCAACAGCCCGGCGTTTACGTAATATCTGGAATATTCGGCGAGTGCAAACAATCCCCATGCAATTAAGTTGCAAATTTATATTTGGGTGATTGCTAGATGGCTTAAACACTTATATCGGTAATTTGCGTAGATTTGGAAAAACTATCAAAAAATGTATAAATTATTTATTCAATTATGTTGGTGATTTTAATGTTATGAATTGTTTTAAGATGTAAATCTTTAGAAGTTAAATGAAGTTGAACCAAATTCAATAGTGCCACATGGGCACATGCACGTGTCATATGCAACCCACGACAGTATCCGCTCAGTTAAAACTTTCTCTGGAAAGTAATTAGGATAATTGGAATACGAAAGGAACGGGCACTCCCCTGATATGTAGACGTGCAGACAGGAGCTGACCCCGCGCCGCACCTTCCACTTGCGGACTTCGTGCTTGCAGGTTATCTTTTCTTGTAATGTATTGCGTCTCCACGCAATGTACTGTCTTTGGTCGCCAAAAAATGATTTGGATGTTGCTGGGGTTCTCCTTCAATAATTAAATCAACTTATAATAACAACAAGGTTTAATTGCCTTGATTAAGTTTTACAAAAAAATGGTATGTACAATTAGATGTGCTTGATCGCGGATCGATAGCTTCTGGTATGGTAGCGGGGCGCTCCCCTGGCGGCACCCGTAGCGACACGGTGTGACGACACCGTGTCTGGCGGTGTTTAGCGGTGTCTTCGACATATATATTAAACTTACAATAAAACAATTCCAATAAACGAAAACTTAACTTGAAACTAGTAACCTACTGTGCCTATCTATCAATCAACCACCGACGTCCACCGTCGAACATAGGCCTCCCATACAGTTCGCATCCCTACCTATTCTATTATTGTATTAGTACAACATCAGAATACCTTTAGACATCTATATTTTACCTACAATAAAAGTAAATGAATTGAGATTAAAACTTGAAATAAGACTTGTTGTAACTATATTATTACCTACTGCCCTAAGTCCTAATGTAACATTAACTAACGACTTTAACCAGAAGACCTTAAGTAACAGATGAATTCCACGGGAAGGAACAAGGTGTAAGAAAAGGTGATTTTCTCACTGCAGATCATCCAGGCTCAAATGATCTATTAAGGACATGAAGGTGTCTTAGCCACAGTGAGAGGAAATTAGTTTAGGAGTTTGGTAGGACTATGCGCTCAGAGAGTAGCCCTGGTCACGCATAGGCTCGGGTATAGGAAGGTTAGGAAACACCAATGGACATTGCTACCCTAGTAGATAACACTATTATCCTACTAAAAAAACTTATAAACCTAAAATCTATCAGCTAAACTATCCATCTAGTCTGTACGAAAATGCAAGCTAGAAACCCGTGTTTCACATTTAAATTACTCGCGCAGTTTCCGATGTGCAATGGAAACTCCTATTCTAAAAGCTAACTACTTCGGGATGAGTATACCCTTCGACCTAATACCTATCACTCGTGTGCGTGTCATCTTTCAGCGATAGGGATTGGGACAGCCGAAAGTTAACGATATAGATGTGAATATATAAATATGTAAATAAGAGGTCAAGGTATAGGTAAAATTAGATAGCCTGTTAGAGCCAACCAATTCTACAAACACCCAGGGAGTAACAAGCTGGCTCGTGCGTAAAAACAGCTTTCTGCAGGAACACCACCTTCAGCCTAACAAACTATCGCTTCCTAGAAACAGAATACTATCGTTATAGTACGGTCCAAACGAACGTTCCGGTGGGGTAATAAACCGAGCTGTCAACAAGGATGTAGCTAAAGTCGATATTGCTTGTCGATGAATTACGCTTGCTCGATGATACAGTATTATACATACAGTACAGGTTTAAGTATTATTTTAGAATTACGGCAATTAAGGAATGACCTAATTATTTAATGTGAGCTATTAAATGAGTACTTAATAGATAACTAATTATTATAGCATGATATGCATGATAATTAGTTATCTATTAAGTATATATCATAGGTCAATGTTAATTTCTAAACATTAATTAGTAAAATGCTATCGTGGTATTTGTATATTATAAAATAAAATGCTACTCGGATAAAACATCATTACTTGCCTGTCAGTAGAACAAAGGAGACCTTATTTTCTAACTTGAAGCTATTGAAGTTGAAGGATAATATTAACACGCAGACTCGGTGCTTATGCACAACATTTTGTCATTTTTTGACGAACTGAAAAGTGACCCGACAAAAATTCGGATATTCAAGAATGGCTTCGAAAAAGAAATCCCTTTGGTAAGACAGACATTTTAGAGGAATTAATTCGAAAACTCAAAGCCAGTAACCCGGTGAAAGTATATGTATTGGACCAGTTAGCAAGCGAATTAGGACATGAAGTGATACGTTTGCCTCCTTATCACTGTCAATACAACCCTATTGAGCTCATCTGGGCCCAAATTAAAGGAGAGGTCGCAGCAAAAAACAACTCTTTTAATTTAGCAGATGTAGAGATTTTGTTCCATCAAGCCGTCGACAATGTTACCCGAGAAAACTCGAAAAAATGTGTAAAACATGCAGAAGACCTAGTATTAGCCGATTTACAAAAATATATCAACAGAGACCAGAACCGTCTGGTAATAAATTTACGAGATTATAGTGATACCGACAGTTCTGACGACGAAGACCACGTAAATTAAGTTTATTCTTTAAGTTTATTTACATTGATTTTTATTATGTTATTTCTTGTAATCATCATCTTGTAATAATCATCATCAACCCATACCCATGGGTTGGTCTTGGACTGTCTAGACCACAATTTGACTACATTTGATTTTTACCTTAAACTTTAAATGTCTACTACATAATAGGTCGAGCACTCAAATCTACTATAACACAAATTGACTAGTCCTGAAAAAGCCTACAACACATTTTGTCTACTAAAGTATTTTATTTTTGATTGTACATGCGAGGCGAAAAATAAAAATACTGAACGATATCAAATAATTTATGTATTATGTTAACTCATACACAATATAATGTGCTACAAAAGAAAAAACGGCAATTTGGAAGGTAAATAACTTAAAAGGAGTCTTCACTTCATTAAACACATACTATTTCATCGCAACGTTTGTTTTATATCTTATAACTTAAAAGGAGTCTTCACTTTATTAAACACTTAGTATTCCATCGCAACGTTTGTTTTATATCTTATAACTTAAAAGGAGTCTTCACTTTATTAAATACATAGTATTTCATCGCAACGTTTGTTTTATATCTTATAACTTAAAAGTGAAGACTACTTTATTAAACACATAGTATTTCATCGCAACACTTTTTTATATCTTTTAAACCTTTTAAAAAATTGATTGGTTCGATTTCTTTTTCTATTAATTTTGTCAACTCCCGTTCGTATCTTCTATTAAAAAGAATATCTTTGTTTTTTTTGTTCTTTCTTTTCAGCTTGAACAGAAACTTAATGAGAGTTGGGTTTCTGTTCATGCGGACACCCAAACGACGACGATGGCATCGTCGCTTCTAATGTAATTGTAGTCCTGTGTAACTCTTGACAACAAGAAATCAAAGCAGTATTTGTGAGCAATGTAAATAACTGATAAAATGGTTTCGGCACTACTTTGAAATTACCATCTCCAAACACCATTTTATTTTGGGTCGCATTTAACTGGAACACTCTTTGAGACGATCGTAAAATGAACACAAAGAGGTTTAACAAGTGTTTTGCCATAGTATACTAATGTCCTGGCTGAGCCAGTCGGGATCTTTTTACTGAGATTTTAAAACAACGCTGCAATATTAAAAAACGATATAATTACATAAAAAACTGATAAACTAGTTTAAAATATCGAAAAATACAATAAAATATTGCAACTTTTTCAAACACGTCTTGCCGCCATTTACCACCGATAAGGAATGCATACTATAATATTATAAATGCGAAAGTGTGTCTGTCTGTCTGTCTGTCTGTTACCTCTTCACGCGTAAACCGCTGAACCGATTGAAATGAAATTTGGTATGGAGATAGTTTGAGTCCAGGGGAAGGCTACAGGCTACTTTTTATCCCAGGAAAAGACACTTATCGGTGATAAATGAATTTAAGGCGGACAAATCGTACGTTACACTGGTACTCAAGAACTACATAACAGATTTGCGTAAAATTCTGCAATAATATAGCTTAGATATCAGAATAGGACATAGGCTACAACTTTTGAGGGTATTCATTCATAAAAGGTTTTTTTTTTTAATAAATGGAAAAATATGACCTTTTGTTCATTTGAAATTGTGACATTTTCATATCTAAACAATTAATAAACAATTGGTAACCTAGCAACAGTAATACTACCTACTCGATTAAGCAATGAACACACCTTCCGTATATGACGTATCATACAAATAAGAGTATATCTGAATATAGCCGAATAATAGCCCGTTGTACATTTTGGACTTGCGATCATCTCTGAATGATAAACATTTTGTTACAAAAATATGGTTTATAAATAAGATAAATACATAAAACGAGTTCTTTTTCACAATAAATGGAAAATCATCACTTATTGTTCACTCAGAAAATTTTTATTCCGAAGAATTATAAAGAAATTGCTTGGAAACCAATATGACGCGTTATTAGGGGTTGGCGTAACTGGATGGCGTTAGTTGTAAACGATATCAACGCAGAAGTACTGAACTCAGAGACTTGAAATTTTTGCAGTAGACACATAACGTAGGCAAGGAGCAAGACAGGATTTTTGGAAATTCATCTCCTAACGGGGTTAAATTGGGGTTGAAGTGTGTATGGAAAATCTGTAATTATTTAGTAACTGTTATGATATTTCACGTAAAGACTCGTAATTTAAAACTAAGAAAACTAATTTCAGCATACTTGGCATTTCATCCCTGAAAGGGTTAAAATAAAGGGTAACAGTCTTGGACAAAAGTACGTTGGCGCATAAAGGGTGTCGTGAAGCGCTGAATGGAACTTTGAACAGTTGAGCGAACGAAGTTATGATAGGTGGAGTCACTATGTTGTTAGCTGGAGACTTATGTCAGACTTTGCCCGTATTTCCGAGGGGAACTCGAGCTGATGAAGTTAAAACTTGCATTAAGGCTTCAAATATTTGGCCTATAATCAAAAAACTCCACCTTAAGATAAATATGCGAGTGCACCTCAAGGGCGATATTTATTATTATAAGGGCGAGAATTCCCCGACCTTCTTAAAATAGATAATGGAGAATATCCCGAAACCTCAGTTTCGGGATATTCTCCATTTTCTATTTCTTCCCTCAGGAAGGAATACAATCCCATCGGATCTCGCCTTAGTTATACGGACCGTTGACGACCTAATTTCTCAATCTTACTCAGATGTTCAAAATCTACACAGCAAGTCCATGGAGTGGTTGTATGAACGAGCGATTCTGCCACCTAAGAACGACCAGGCTCGGCTCCCGTTATTAAAAACATTTTATAGAAGTCGTTCGAAGGTTCAGAATACGAATACAAGTCTGTAGACTCGATCTGTAGTGAACTTCCTCATATCATAAACTATCGCGTAGAGTTTTTAAATGCACTTAACCCACCCGGCCTACCTTCTCACATACTTATCTTAAAAGTGGGTGCTCGAGTAATGTTGCTCCGAAATTTCAATCAGCCGAAGTTGTGCAATGGAACCAGGCTGCGTGTGAAAGCCTTACATAAAAACGTCATAGAAGCCATTGTAATTACTGGCTGTGCTCAAGGTGAATCTGTGTACATATCCCGGATACCATTTATTCCCTCGGAATACCCATTCGAATTTAAAAGGCTGCAGCTTCCCCTTTAGGTCTATTTCACGATGACGATCAATAAGTCTCAGGGTGAGTCACTGAAAACAGCAGGAGTAGATCTTAGGGGTGACTGCTTCTCGCACGGCCAGTTTTACGTGGCTTGCTCGAGAGCAAGCTATACACGCAGCTTGATCGGGTCTGTCAATGTGGTATATAAAGAAATACTGCAAAACCTACCTAATGTTCAATATTATCAATAGTTCAAACTCAATTGTCCAATTATATCTGTTATTTTTTTTCAAACTACAGGTAACGTGACTTATAATATAACTATTAACAGACAATGCATAGCCTAAACTGCCGGCGGTAGCAATACGAGAATTGAAACACATATTACGTTAGAGATGTATGTAGAGGCGCACTAAAGGATTTTTTGAAATTCGAGCTATACGCAGACGAAGTCGCGGGTAAAAGCTAGTATTTAAATATTTATGCAATATTACGCGTGTTGATGGGTGTTAATATTACCACTACGTAACTATGTGAAACTCATTTTTAGTTTGTAACGTGTTCTGTTATCGATTCTAAATATTCCCAGCCAACTAATTTTTTCGAATATCTTCCAGTACAGACTTTAGACTCTCTTCGGCTTTATTATATGTATAGGAAGATAGAAAGCGGTCAGATTTTGTGCCTTTTTAGACCACTTAATGATAAAAGCAATAAATGGATTATTTCTCTTAAAATTTACCAGGACGTGCTTTTTGCCCTTGCATATTATCTCATGTGAATTTCATTATTATTAAACATTATTAGGGTTCCGTACCAAAAAGGCAAAAAAGGAACCCTTATAAGTGCGACTCTGTCTGTCTGTCTGCCTGTCTGTCCGAAAATTAGGGCGCCATATCTCAAAAACTACTTATGGTAACTATTTGAAATATGGAATATTTATAATGCAAGCATGCTCAGTGAAGGGTTCCGCAGCCGTTCATACAAAAGAATACGATATGAAGAAGAGCACTAGTACTTAAAAGAGCATATCTCCATGGCACTTACGCCCGTTTGCGAGGAAGCGCAGTTTTTCGGCAATAACTCAAAAACAAGGTCTGCTGGCGAGAGATCGAGCGCAGTATACTAGCTGTTCGAAGAACTGATCGCATCAGAAACACCGACCTGCGCTCCAGAACTGGTATCACAGACGTGGGTGTAAAACTGCCAGTTTATGCAGTAAGTAAGATTCGTCAATTAACAGACGTGATAACGGCGCGATTAGTGTATTTCAGTTATTTCCACAGTATTATGTCGTATGGCATCTTACTATGGGGCAGTGCTTCCGACATTAATACTATATTTGTTCTGCAGAAACGGGCTGTTCGTGCGATATATAAAATGAACCAGAGAGACTCGCTTAGAGATAAGTTTAAGGACATTAATATAATGACAGTGCATTGTCGATACATTTATGAGAATATTATGTATGTACATAAAAATACTACCCACTTTAAGAAGAACTGTGATATACATAATATTAATACTAGAAGCAAGCATAAGCTCGCAGTGCCTGCTACTAGGCTCCATAAAATAAGGAGATCATTTATGGGTAACTGTGTGAGGTTTTATAATAAACTTCCTAGCAGCATAAGTGAGTTACCTATTGGTAAATTCAAAAATATTGTGATACGAAAATTATTTTCTAAAGCTTATTATAGCACACAAGACTACATGAATGATGAAGCTGCGTGGGATTAATGTAAATTATAGCGTCATGTAGGTATAAGTATAATTATTTTAACGAATACCTAAGGTATTATTATTATTTTAATCTTAATTGTTTAATATACTCTTGACTTTTAGAATTTAATTCTAGACACATTCTAGATTATTATTTTTTTATTGACAATCCTTTTAGGATTTACCTATCTTATTATTTATTTAAATTTTTAAAAAGATGATTTTATCACTAATATTATACTTAAGTTAAATGATCTGATTAGGTTTTTCTAGGTTTTCCCTAATCCTTGCAGCAAATGTTGGATCATATTGTATGTCTTCCAGCAAACATTCACTCTCATGTAACTTACATTTCAAAAGTGCTTGTAACTAGGCCTACTTGAATAAAGAATATTTTGATTGATTGATTCAAATGGGCATGTCTGCCGTATGAACTCGGATCGGTGGGCCAAGGCTACTACCGAATGGATCCCCCAGGATGGCTACCGGAACCGAGGCAGACCGGAAAGGAGATGGCAGGACGATTTGGACACATTTTGCAAGGGCTGGCGGGAGTATGCGCTGGATAGGGATGCTTGGCGGAAAAGATGAGAGGCCTTGCCAAACAGTGGGACACTTGAACAGGTTATTATATAAATATATAACTCAAAAACGGCATATCCGATCATGTTGCAAACAATTTTAATTAAAACTACTTATTAGGCTTTATCTTGATTTTTTTTCATATTTTTTGGACTTAAGGTTTAGAAAAAAGAGGGGGGGGGGGGACACAATTCGTGCAGCTTTTGGAGTGATTATTTCCGAAAATATTCACTAAATAAAAAAACTCGTTTTTTTCTGTTTCGGTTACATGTATGTTGTGCCCCACCTAGAAATATATTTTATTATTATTTAGGTATCAAACTAAGTAGCGGCTTATATAAGATACCTATCCTTCAAATTTCATCAATATTCATCGAGTAGTATTTGAGTAAAATGCCTGTGACATACGGACGGACGGACATGACGAAACTATAAGGGTTCCTGTTTTGCCATTTTGGCTACGGAACCTTAAAAACGACGAATATGAGAGGGGCAAAAATTTAAAGTCTAGCTACTAGGTCAAGTAGGGTATCATATGAAAGGACTTGATCTTCACATTTTGAAACTTTTTTTTTTTTATTGTGATTACATTTTGTTTTATTAAGGAAAATGTAAAAAAAAACCAATACCCCCCTTTATATCCGAAGTGTAAACTTCGGATATGCAAACGAAAATTTTGAGATTTTTACAATTTATATAAATAAACATAAATATTACACGAAAATTATAACAAGTCTCTTAACCAGATTTTTTTTTAATTTTCAAAGAACCTATTTGACCGGCCCGGTTGCGTTAAATTTGCACCTCATTTGTATGCAAAGCTATATACCTATATTAAATGTAAGGGGAGGAATGAATGATAAAATAGATGAAGTATGTCAGATGATGGATGCGAGAAATATTGATATTCTGTGTGTAAATGAGACAAAGCGAAAGGGTTCTGACAGCACAAAATGAAGAGATTAATGTATGTTGATGAAGCGGCAGTTGTAAGCCAGGACCGTAGCAAGTGGAAGGAGGTAGTCTCTGCCTACCCCCTAATGGGAAAAAGGCGTGATTGTATGTATATAATATGTAAAAAACAAACGATATTTTTTCGATTTCTGAAAGAACTGTGCATTGGAAAATGAAACAGTAGAGAACTGAGGCAGTTTGGGAAAAACACTTTCGCGAAAAGAAAGGATCCCAGTTAGGGCTTCCATTCCGTAATTACGGACAATTTTTGGCCTTTTTGTAAAAACGTTTTTCAAATGTCTAATTCCGTAATTAAGTTATTTTAACAGACTTCAAAAAGTAAGAGATTATATGTATTTTCAACTGTATGTCCACCGATTACTCTGTCAATTGTAGACCGATTTTCAAAATTTTGTGAAACTGTATACTCCTGAAGCGGTCTCGTTAGTAGCAAGTCAGGATCTAATGATGGGATCCCAGGGAAATTGAGGGTAACCCTCAAATTTTATAGATATCTGTCGGTTTCGGTATTTAAAAAAACATTTCAAGCATTTGCATTTAGAAAAGTATAAATTGGTGAAGTGGAACTCATGGAGAAGACCACAGAAGGCCACCGGCACCCCTCAATGTGATCAACGGTACGGGTGGCGACAAGATACTTATCTCAATTAAGTTAGCCAAGGGACTTCATAGCCAAGATTTCAAATGCTCCCGATAAGAATGGTACTGAAGGTGAAGTCGGAACGTAGGCACCGGATCTCCGTAATAAAATAATGTACGCTAGCCGTGTTTGGGCTTGTCGAAATCGTCACGAGAGGAAATTTTAATGACCGATTCACAAAAAAGTGAAAAATTTATAAATACATTAAAAAAAAACATAAAAGCTGGACCCCAGGAAGTCAAAGACAAATTTAGTTTCAATTAACCTTTTTTTTCAACAAAATTTAGACAATATAGGTATACAATTAATGTTATTTTGGAATCGATGCCACCCGTGTAACAATTTTTAACTTAGTCATCATCAATTTTGAAAATTTTGCAATTTCTTTGGGTGGCGACGATTCCAAGATAACATATATTGTATAGATTGAGTTGAAATAAAGTTAACTGAAACTACATTCAAGGAACTAAATTACTTATTTTTTTTACTTTTAGTATTTTTTTTTGAGTCAGTTTTTAAGTTTTAATTTAAAAAAATATTTATGCACCGTATATTTATAAATGTGTGCATTAAAAATATACGTGACATTCAGGCAGTATATTGTATTGAAGATGTTGTAATATAACATTATTCGACAAAAGCAGGCCACAATGACTGCTTTTACTGATCGATTGCTAACTCCCTGTTTTATTACAGATTTGACTAGTTCACATTACAAATATCAAACGAAAATAAGGCCTCATCAAATAATAGAGATCAATACAATGTTATCGGTAAACTTCAGGGAATCCCCTGGGAAGACTCTGTGTGCCTATACTTATGGAGTTCGTAATTTAAGGCATTTTATGAATTGTTTTGATGCACTTTTACCCCCGATTTATTATGCTGTTTTACTTGGTTCTATTTGGTGAATTCAGCCGTATCGTATATTGTAATCAAATGTTGTTTCATCAGTCTATTTAACATTTTTCTCCTCCTTTCCTGGCTAGAAATTAGGAGAAAACATGGAAATTCTATAAGAATGCAATAATATAGTGTCATAGGCAAAACAATATTTTTTTACAAAGACTAAATAAATCCTAGATCAATTACGTAACTACGTAATTTAACTAACCGAGTCCGGTACTGGTTACGTAATTGAGATATCCGTAATTTTGGAAGCCCTAAGCCCAGTGTAACCATTTCAATTTTTAATCAACTTTAAAATACGATGTTATGTCCATCATTGTATTTATTGTATTTCTAACAAATTATCAGATGGCTCTTCCAGCTCCAGCATCTCCCTCAGGCGCCGGCGCAGCACCTTCCGCCGCGGGCTCCTCGGCAGCTGCGACACGAACCGAACCCCGCCGCGCAGGCGCATATACCCAGACACCTGCACACAACAACACTTTAATAACGTGGATCACTAAAATCTAGTTTCCTTTTGATAATAGCTAAAAATGGGTTATCTATTTAAATAAAACAATTTAACGGATTATATCGCGTATCTCATTTGAGTTCCCGACGTTTCGAAAGCTTTTCAGCTTTCCATGGTCAGCCCAGCTCAAATGAGATAATATTCGTGATATAATCCGTTAAATTGTTTTCTTTGACTGAGTCGCGGATTATTTGACCGACATTCATATACAATAATATTCATTTGCCCGAATTTAAGAGTCCCCCGCAAGCTCGGCCAAATTTCACCTTCCCATACAAACGGAGTTTCGTTCTCATTTTAAAAGTACTTTTGGATTGTAACGAAAATTTGCATATACAATGATATGAGGTATATCTAGGAATGTAATTAGTTTTATTGGCTCCAGTTTATACAACAAACGAAATACGGCAAAATAAGTTTTGTATGAAAAACTTAACACTGTATTTTTTTACTATGGTATCTGAAGCTATATACACTAATTACAGGCCTGCATATACCTTAAGTTATTCTAAGTACAAAGTTTCAGAGCAAACTAGCTAGTCGTTTTAAAATGAGAGCGTAACTACGTTTGTATGGAGAACCGAGCTTACTGGGTACTCTTAACTTTTCCCAATGCTTCGTTTACTAGAAAAGTCATTTGACATACCTACTGTTGTATTCCTGAACACTAAATGTCATAATGATACGAATGCCATACGTATTATTTTCCATATTATTAAGTGCAAAAATATTATTTTATAGAATATTTAAACGCCATACCTATTAAATGCTGTTTATTTCCGAATCCATCTTGGCTATGCATTTCCTTATTGAATTTCTGTAGGCGCTCGAAAATGTTTAATACTTACAAGCATTTTGATGTAATATAAAACTGAGTGTACAAACAAGCAAGCATGCAAGCAAAGCATGCAAGCAACCGTGCAAGCAAGTATGTAAGCATTTTGGATAATGCATAAATTTAATATGATTTTGGGATTTTTCGACCACCGCGTATAGACCTCCGCGGCTCGCTCGCTTCGCTCGCTTGTTAAGGTCGTAATTCAACCTAACACTCCTCCTCGCTTCGCTCGTCGTCGTACCCAACCTAACCCAAGTCGGACGTGCCTTAAGGTGAAATAGATAATGTTTCTTACTTCACGCTGAGAATAACGCCTAGTATAGGTAAATATTCTTTCTCCTCGCTTCACTCGTCGTTGTACCTAAACCGACTTGCCTTAGCCTACCTTTCCCCGCTAGTTCTCACCTAGAGCAGCACTAGTAGGTAGATATAGGTTGACTGAGGATAGTCTTTTAACCAAACCTACTTATCCCATTCGAACAGTTGAGATGGATGGCAACTGACATTATGTCATGTGAAAATTACGGATTACAATGACTATTGAAATTGAGATTATTGGAATTAATATTAAGGAAAACAAAGATTCTGGCATATGATTAATATGGTAAACAACGAGTAAAATTATAAGTAACAACATTATAGCAGTTGAAATTTATGGCAGCTGAAATTCGGGCAAATGAAATTCTGACAAGTAAGAGTATACCTAAAAAATGTGTATTGTGAAGATATAAATCTTTCAAGCTAGAATAAGAGACACACATGCAAGTAGTTTGAAGTAGATGATGTATTTAAATAAAATTAAGAATGTCGCCTACCTCAGTCATAATTTTGTTAATATGTTTAGTGGTAAGGTTGCATACAGTAAACACAACTAAGAAACTCCCTCCTTTTCATTGCTCTACCCCGCACCTCCACCAAATGTGGGGAATGAGCTCAGAGGTAGAGTATTCTTCGTCTTGGCCGTTCACTCGTGCGGTTGTGGTCATGGGGAGTCATCCACTTCTTTAGTTGCTGCTTTTGAGTTTCTTCACCACGTCTGTGTAGTTTGAAAGGCTAGCACACTCTGCCACAGGAGTCACGGGGACAGATTTAATGGTGTCTGTCCATCGAGTTGGTGATCGATCACGTGATCTATCGATAAGATTCAGGGCAGTCGACGACAACTTCGACTCTGCCCTGAATTAACAATCGCTCCATTGAATTATTTTAGCGGGTAACGTGTCCAAAGCATCTGAAAATACGTCATTGCACAAGTGACGGTAGTCTTTGTTTTATACGTTTTTTTTTGAGTTGGTCAGCATTTCGACGGTCAATATTTTTATGATGATCAAACTTAAGCCGACTTTTTCTTTTTCTTTGACACCCTTTGAATAATGTCACGCTCCTAACAGGTAACCCACTATTTGAAAACCTCCGTTATAAATAGACAAGGCTTCCGCCAATACCAACATTACCACCCATAAATAGAAGAATACGACACCCAACTCCTTGCCCATGGATTCCACCAGCTCTGTCGTCGAGGTTTGTTGCTACAGCGCCCACCGACTTGCCGACCACCGCAGCCTGGAACGCCGCCGGGCGTCCAAACAGCAACTCATGTTGTTTCAAGTAAAATATAATAAAAAAATCACCTACTTGTCCACGTCGTCTACTAGCTCGGTTTCTTAGGCCAGGACACCGGGCCACAGTGCCACGAATACGGTGGACAGTTTTCCAAAAGCGGCCCGAGTCTCGGTCTTGGCTATAGCTAAAATAGCAGGCTGTTCTCTTACAATGGCCGCCGGCTTGTTCACCACCTCAAGAAACGCAAGGTCACCCAAGAGCAGCGACTCTTCTTTCTAATACAGAATGATAAGTAACTCACTTGCTTGTCCACATAGTCTACCAGCTCGGTCTCCGTGGCCTGGGCACCGGGACGTAGGACGACGAAGGCGGTGGGGAGCTCCCCCATAGTGCCCGCCGGCTTGCCCACCACCGCAGCCTCGAGGATCGTTGGGTGACCCAACAATACCGCCTCCAACTCTCCCGGCACTACCTTCGCACCGAAATGAAAATAAAGTGAATTAATTGCTTTTCATTTTTCACTAATATATTCCGCAGAATGGTGTGCAAGTGAGAGGGATAGGCCGACTGATTTATTGAGTTATGGTCATGTCGACCAAGGGGTTGGAAACTTGGAAGGCCGGCGCGTGGCAGGACGCATTCCGCGTGATGCGTCAAACACGTACTTAGACGCCACACCTCCGCCGCGCCTGTCTTAAGACAGTGACAGACGAACAGTAGAATACCTTATAAACAAAGATCAGAAACAAATAAAAAATTGTTTGACAATATTGGGTTTGAACCAGTGCCTTCAGCCAGACCGGGGCAGCACGCTCTAACCAACTGAGCTAATCGTCCATACATACTAGTCGACGAATTTTGTCATCTGTTCTTGCTTATGGATATCTGTATGGTGCATCCGACTCTTTAGCCGTTCCACACCTCCGCCGCGCCTGTCTTAAGACAGTGACAGACGAACAGTAGAATACCTGCTAGTTCTACGTGAGTTGAGTCCACGCACACAATAACACTGTCACGTAATGACAGCGGGATTTTAACATTCGTGTTTTGATATTGTACCGATAGCAAGTTCAACAGTAAAAAAATTGTAAGATAGACCAAAAAGTTTATTTTAATTATTTTATTAAGAGGATATATAGCAAAAGGTCTTTTGGAATTTAGGTACTTTTAAAAACTGTTATATTGCCTCAAATCCCCCGTACACTTACAGTGCCAAAGGGACAACTTCAGCTCGGAACGATCTGATCTACAAAAAATTGGCGAAAACAGGGCTTCGTAGTACCTTATTTCCTCTTCCAAAACTGGACTAATTTTAGTTTTTTCTTTCATATATATCATAACGGGGGCTTTGGATATACTTTTATGTTTTCTATTTTTCTTTTATTTTCGTTAAATTTGTTTACTGAACGTGTGTTTATGGCGCCGGAAGGTGGCATTTTTGCAGTTTTAGAAGGCAAAAAACAAATTATTGAGAAAAATAAAACATAGGGGCATGGCAAAGGTAAGAATAGATTATATAAATAAAAAAAATTTGCTCTAAGACAATTATCCAGGAAGGAAACGGGGGGTTACGTTTGTATGGAGAAACGGCCACTAGTATATATCCTCTTAAGTATTATATAAAACAATTCATCGACTTCTAACAAAACAGAAAATGAATGATTCTGACTGAGTTTATTTAAATATATTGATTATATGAATAAATAAATGTCAGATATGCGTATATAAATATAATATTAATCATAGAAACCAAAAAGAATAAGTAATAAACTACCTTGTTATGTAGCTGTTAAAATTGTCTTTTTTTTTCTTCTTAGCCTATATTTTTTTTTTTTTTGTTATTTCGTTATCAAACTTCTTCAAGAATAAAAAAAAACACTCGTTACATCGTTGTCATACCTATTAACAACAGCATTTTCCTAGAGATAAGTAAACCTACAGATGCTTATTTGAATAAGTACGGAAATAGGCTTTTTCTAGTTAAACAATAGGCCGCGGAAATTTCAGAAAACCCAAAGAAAAAGAAGAAAGATACCTGATAATGGAACCTAGGATTGATGATTTTAACCGAAAACCATAACCTTGTTATCAATCTTAACGAATCAGACGAAGATAGGCCAGGTGACGATGATTTATAAAAGCACCTATTAAATATATAATTAAGCGTTTTTATTTACATTCACTCACTCATTTCATTCACATTCACTTTTTTCTTTTTTTGCAATAAGTACTTCATGTAGCTGAGTGTGTCATTCACCTCAACTGTCGAGGAACTACGTATGTTTTACGAATTTTCCTAAAAAAATTGTTGAGGTTGAAGATTTGTTATGGAAATTAGATTTGTTTAGACGATTTTTTGCTAAAATTCAAATTCAATTTTTTTATTCTGTAAATAGGCCACAAGGGCAGTTTTACAAGTCTGACTCTACGGCATTTTCCAAGAGGAGACCACTGTTCAGAAGAAAGCCGAAACAAATTTAACTCAACAGTCAGTAATTTTTTCAAAATAATTCTTAATTATTACAGTTACTTATACTTAAAACTTTTACAAGCGTGTTTTAACTAATTTATAATTGGTACACGTAGAGATGTACAGATTCTCCAGATCAATGTTAGTGTAAAATATAAACTAATAATTTTCTCAGACATGTATAAGGTCTCTAGGCGTCATGACATGCAATAAAATTATATATTTGATTGAATTCTACTGAGATACATAATGTCTCTTAGGGGTCAAAGTGAATAATACATTAAAAATAATAATTATTAAATCTAAATGTCTTAGAGATGGATATGGTCTTTTAAAAGTTACATACATTGCATGCTCCGTAGCAAATGATGTCTTTCATCCTGCCCACCAAATAGAACTGCTTGTGGTCATCGTAGTAGCCCAGGTCTCCCGTCAAGTAGAACCCCTGCTCGTCCAGGTACGGCGAAGTGGCTCCGAGGTAGCCCTTCATCAGAGTCGAGCCTCGAACACAGATCTCCCCACGCTGGTTCGGACCTAGGGTCGCTCGCGTGTCCACATCTACTACCTGTACGTGTGTAATAAATGGTTCTTTAAGGTTCCGTTGTAAAATTTATGTTCGTTTCTCTCTCCTTGTTCGTCTGCATATCACACTACATAATTTTATTTCTAAAACTTTCAAACTTACAAACATTTTGTACTCGAATAAATTATGTGTCCCGCGCATAATAATCACTTTTTTTTTTATTTCAGCTGTAAGTGATTTTTGTTACTATTTTTAACCGACTGCATCAGAAGAATGGTTTTTTTTTTTTTTAAATGTATTGTACTTACCATCAGCCACACACTTAAGGAAGGGACCATTGGTAGAACTTATTGACTTTGAAAAAAAGGCCTACGGATTGAAAATTACTCGCGCGCGGCCGCTAAAAACAGCTATAGTCACCTACTCTAAACAGTATTTTTAATTTATGTGAGTCTGTATGTAGCTATGTTGGTCGATCTATGCTTGATTGTATCGGACTTGTGGTTTACTAATGGGTCCGCGGTGGGCGTCACCGATCGGAGACTTCGGCGTGCAAGTGCAGTGTGCGGTTGGTTACGTTGTCGTGTGCATTACATAGTAAGGTTACTGGAAGGTATCGCTTTTGTTAAATCATAATTGACATGATTTACGAAAATCATGTTTACCATCATGATTCATGAGACCTTTTCCTCAAACACTGGGGTATTTTTGACGAAAAGATATGACATAGCTTCCGGACTCCACTCCACACTCCACACTCCTGTATATACCTTAAGTGTAATGCCCGGGACGGGGACTCCAACAGTCTTCTCCGAGTTAGAGGGTGTCTGTACTGTATCCACGCCGCATTCAGTAGCGCCATAGAATTGTAGCAGCTTCACATTAGGATACCTGTAAACAGTATTTTAATTATAAATCAAGTCGAACAAGGGAAACATCCATAAGACATTACAATTCACACCCCATATTGAACCCCGAAACAAGAGTTAGACGCCTGTGGCAAACAGACAGACGCACAAATAGTCGACAGTCATCGGAGGCTTAGTAATAGGGTTCCTTTGATAACCTTTGGGCTCGAAACCCTAAAGGGCAAAAAAAATAACCGTATGGCTTTGGTCAATCAACCAGTGTGGCAGTTGTATGTACAGTCAGCGTAGATTAAAGTGACCCCTCTTTCATACAAACGTACATGGCGGGGGGTGTCATGTTTCTCTGCAGATGAGCGTACCCCAGATACATCTATGTATATACTATTATATAGTTACATGGAATGTCTGTACATTCAAGATTTTTCTTTTTGTATTTATTTTATCCTTAGGTAGCAAACAAACGTGCGGCCTGCCTGATGTTAACAAGTCACTCCCCTCTTGAAGAACCCTATACTGTAAGCTCCAGGGAAACCCGTGGCTGCGGTGGGCGGCGGGCAGCGGTGTGGTATTAGAAGGTGGCTGTAGGCATCGTGTCGAACAATTCCTCGGAACACAGCCCATTATACAAGCGGTAGAACATATACAAGGAAGCCAAGTCTCTCCTTAGACTTTAAGGTTCAATACCGTTTGTGACCATGGGATCATCAATAATTCGTACAGCGTTTCTTTGAACCGAGTCAAGAGGGCCAAGCTGATATCCAGATGCCTCAGCCCACACGTGATAGCAGTACTCCATATGGGTTTAGACCTGTGATTTGTTCAGCAGCATCCTTGCCCATAAGTGAAGCACCGCTTCGCTCTATTCAGGACACTGAGCTGTTTTGATACCAGCTTGGCCTTCTCTTCCAGGTGACTTTGGAATTTAACGTCGCTTGAAATATCATCACACATAGGACACCAATACTCTTCGTGATGGTGAGAGCCTTGTTCTGGAATTGTGGGGCCACAGTAAAAGGCCCAATAATTGTGGGGCCACAGTAAATGGCCCAATAATTGGGGGGGCACAGTAAATTTCTCGTTGTGGCTTCATCTTGCCAAATCAGCTAAACGGATTTAAACTATTTTTGGTGCATAAGTAGCTGGGCCATCCATATATAGTTATAGAATTCGACTACCCTGAAAAAAAGAGGGTAATTTTTTTTTCCTCCGCTGACGAAGAAAGGCACCGTCTACTCGTAGTGTAAAGTATGATTAGCTAAATAAACCAATTAAATGTGGTAAAGTGGGCCGACACATTTTCTGACGAATACAGGTTGAAGTGTGGGGTGAAACAAGGGGGGTTAACGTCTCCGCGGCTCTTCAATCTGTATGTGAATGCCCTCATAGGGGACCTCAGCAGTACTAGGGTCGGCTGTGCCATTGCTGGTCGGCTGTGCCAGTGAAATTGCTCGGGAGGTGCGAAGAGTACGCCGAGGCCCACGGACTCAGGTATAACACGACGAAAAGTGAGGTTCTCGTGTTCCAGCCGCGTGAACATAAAGTCGATAGGGTACCAGACATTACACTGTATGGTGTACCGCTCAAGAGTACCGACAAGTTCAAATACCTGGGTCATTGGGTCACGGAGTGCCTTTCAGATGACCTTGACATTGAGAGGGAGCGTAGGGCGTTGGCTGTCCGGGGGAATATGTTGGCCCGAAGGTTTGCACGATGTACGAAAGAGGTAAAAATAACTTTGTTTAGGGCATTTTGCCAGTCCTTTTACTCGTGCTGCCTGTGGTTCAGCTATACTCAAAGGACGGTCAACGCCTTACGCGTTCAGTAGAATAACACGCTGAGGATGTTGTTGGGTCTTCCTAGATACTGCAGTGCTTCTGGCATGTTCGCAGAAACGAATATTGATGGTTTTCAGGCCATTATAAGAAAAAGAACCGCCTCCATAATGCGTCGCGTAAGGGACAGCACTAACAGCATCCTAGTTGTGATGGCTAGTAGGCTAGATTGCCCGATAATGAGGCACTGGGTGAGCCTCCACGCTGGATAGACGTAATACTTAGATTTTTATCTGAATTTAATGACATTTAATCCTATTCCAATTTAATGATGTGCATTTAAATTTTGTTATTTATTTGAATTAATTTTATCTGTTATTGATTTTATTTTCACAAGCTTCCTATTTGTTTCTTTTATTAATTAAATTATTTGTAAATACTTTCAATTTTACGTAAATTTTATTCTTCATTGTTTTTATTAGTTTTGACTTTTATTTTGCACCATGACATTTATTATTTAAAATTTGATTTTAATTAGTTTCATAGAGATTTTAGTTGACCAGCGTGTGTATTGTATACATTTGATTTTTCTCCGAAATGCCTACTAACATTTTTTTAGTTTTTTTTTAAGCCATGTTACAGACAAATGGATCTTTGTTATCTGAAAATAAATCATTATTATTATTATTATAAAAAATCCGAATTACGGGGCTTTTTTTAATTCCTTTAAAGACAATATAACCAGTCACTTTTTCATGGACAAAAAAAACAAGAGGTCCGTCAATCGCCATACTTTAGATCGTGCACTATACATTATAGTACATTAGCATACGAGTGTATTATGTTGGCTATTAGCGAGTCGAAGACGAGGGCTGTACAAAAGCTACAGTATAATGACCATGCACACAAGTTTCATACTACGTTTTTCAACTCACCTGTGAGGAAAAAACGAGATAAAGTATCTTACCTTCAAGTAAATAAAATTATATTATATTATACATTGGAATACAATCCTGTACCTATTCCGTAAGTTTTACATTAATCCGTTATCAGTACTCAAATTTATGTTCATAATTATATTAAAAATTTCATTGCTTGAAATTATTTACACTTTATTGAAATTTTTATTTAGAAAATAATCATAATTCAAAGTCTATGCACGCGCAAGAGTGATGAAGCACAGGCAAAGTCGTCCATCAGCCAAACAATAATAATACAATGAACTGAACAATTATATCAATTTAATACAAATAAATTATTTTTGTTCAGAAAAATATATTACTTAATAAAATATATTGTTGAAATAAAACAATTTAACGGATTATATCGCGTATATTATCTCATTTTAGTTCCACCCGTGACCATGGAGAGCTGGAAAGCTTCCGAAACGTCGGGAACTAAAATGAGATAATATACGCGATATAATCCGTTAAATTGTTTTATTTCAATGAGTAATAATCGCAGAAACAGAAGAAAATAAAATATATTGTTTTTTTAAAGAGCTACATTAACTGTAAAATAACCTTTACTGTGCCTTGTACATAAAAACGCATTGCTGACTTAAAAAAACTGTAATAAAAAAGCACTAGTGTGATTATGTAATGTTAAAAACACGAGTGTTCAATGGGGTGGCTTGCAGCCATAAAAACCAATAAAAACGGTGTAATAGGAGCTATTTTACGAGCAAGAGTGTTACAGTAACAATTTGTTCATAAACAGCTACGGGTACAATAAACACTGAACTTGTAATTTCACTGTCACGCACGCTAACTAATTAGAATGGTTTCAAATAAAAATTCTTATACATAATAAACAGCGCTGTAAAGAACGGTTTTTCGGCGGAATCACTGTCATCATCAGAAAAGCTGACAAAGCGTTCCGAAACTATCGCAAAGTTTTATCAACAGGTTTATTTGCTCGAGCTATATTCTTTGGGGATAGGTTAGGTTAAAATACATAAGGATTGAAACAAATACTAATAGTTCACCTCGAGAAGAACCTCCTTCCTTACTTTGGTTAACAGCCAAAACATGTTTTGATTGCACTACCTATTTCTATATTGGAAAGGAAACCAAGTATAAATAAATAATTATTATATCTAGTTATGTTTTATTCATACGCAAACTCTTTGCTCTAAACATCTACGTGGTTAAATTATATCTGAAGAATGAAGCGAAAAAATATAGTTAACTAGCTTCTGCCCGCGACTTCGTCCGCCCTCAATTAGTTTATCGCGGATAAAGGATTTTTTCCGGGATAAAAAGTAGCCTATGTCCTTCCCCAGGACTTAAACTATCTCCATACCAAATTTCATCCAAACCGGTTCTGTGGTTTAAGCGTGAAGAGGTAACAGACAGACAGACAGACAGACAGACACACTTTCGCATTTATAATATTAGTATGGATATGTGATCAAACGAATTTCACAAGCGAAGTTCGATCTATATTATATGAGTCGCTTCATTCGAAGATATAAGCTACCTAAGTCCAAAGATAATTCCAAAGTGGAAAATTATAGGCCCATTGCTGTTCTCTCAACTTTAGCAAAACTGTTCGAGTCTATACTGTTTCGTGCAATATCCACACAAGTTAAGCCGTTTCTATGCGAGTCGCAGCATGGTTTTAGAGCCGGTCGTTCCGTTGACACCAATCTCTTAATTTTGACTGATGCCATCTCCGAGTACCTGGATGGGGGTATCCAGGTCGACGTCATTTATTTTGACTTTAAGAAAGCTTTCGATCGCGTAGATAATGACGTCCTATTAAATAAACTTGACGACATTGGCTTCTCTCCTAAGTTACTTGCACTGTTTGCCAGTTATCTGCGCGATCGTCAGCAATATGTTCGGCATGGATGCTTCATCTCAGATCGATATCACACTCGGTCTGGCGTCAGTCAGGGCTCCATATTGGGACCTCTCTTATTTGGTCTGATGGTTAACGACCTAGAATCTGTGGTTCGTAATGCTAAGTGTCTTCTGTATACTGACGACCTCAAGCTTATTTATGGTGTGAAAGATGCAGCGGACTGTGTCTCCTTGCAAAAAGATATTGTCTCCGTGTTGAAATGGAGCATAGACAACAAGCTGTCGTTTAATACAGCGAAGTGTTGCGTTTGTACATTTGGGCGAAGCTCGTCTCCTATACATGCGCAATACTTCCTGGACAACAATGTCATCAATCGTGTCTTCTCTGTGAAGGATCTAGGGGTGGTGTTTGACACGCGCCTCACCTTCCATGAGCATATTCGGGCACTCGCCAGTAGCTGCTACCAAAGACTGGGTTTCGTGCTCCGTAATTGCAAAGATTTCCATGAACCCGGAGTTATAAAGCTACTTTTTAATGCTTTAGTGCGGAGTAAACTGGAGGCGTCGTCCATTATTTGGAATCCGCATGAATCCACATATGCCCTACTCCTAGAGAAAATACAGAAGTCTTTCCTTAGGTTTCTCTATAAGAAAAGATTTGGATATTACCCATACTTATATCCCACAAAATTTTTACTCGGTTGCCTAGATTTTAATTCTTTGGAAGTGAGGCGAAACAACGATCTTCTCATCACAGTCTGCCGGTTTTTGCGCGGGGAGTCGGACGTTATCCAATTAGTGGACAGTGTACTACGGCTGAGCGTCCCGGACGTCCCCCGCGTCAACCTCCGCCCCCGCGCGCGCGCGCTGCTGGCGGCGCCGGCGGCGCGCACGTTGTCGCGCAGAAGTGCGCCACTACCGCGCGCACTCACTTTACTCAATGCGCTCTTGGCATCCGTGCCTGAATGTGATCTGTTTGCGTGGAGATGGATAGCTGTGTGCCGTGAATGTTTGAGGTTTTGTGAGATGATGGAAAACAGGCAGACCTCCGTACATGCATAAAATTTATGTACTTAAAATATTGTCAATTGTTTTTAGCTTGTGTACTCAATTTTTTGAAAGTACTTATAGTTGTTGTCAATTAATTGTATAGTTGTTAATTAAGTAATCTGGTTTCACGGTGAGTTGGGTCGCTGTAATACCGTGTAAATAAATTGAATAATAAATAAATAAATAAATAAGATCCCACCCGGAACGTGACCCCAAGAATTCAAAGGTTTGAGTCTATGTGTCTTCAAACAAAATGACGATTGACGGTGGGTTGTGTAGGTATGTTATGGGAAGGGATTTTTTCGATTATTGTATTGACGGAGGTCTACTCATTTTATTCGTCCATACCTTTGCTCAAATATTTTTTTGATTTTGGGATGAAGACGGTCGCCGCTGCAGTACAAGATCTTCAGTGAGCTGAGGTCGTAGACGCCCACGTCTTCTGCGGTCGCCATCTCTTCCACGCCAAATGGGACACAGGGCAGTGTATTTACCTGAGACAAGATTTGATTTTCATTTGATTGTGTCTATGTAATGTTTATTGTAAGGTTACTAAATATTAATTATTAATCCGTCATATACTAATAAGAAATACTGCAGACGTACTTTTCCTTTTTTCAAGTAATCAAAAAACTATTGAGTCGAAATGTCGCGAGACGTCACGCCTAGGTACGGTACACTTTCTACTTAAGAGTCCCCAGCAAGCTCGGCAAAATTTCACCTTCCCATACAAATGGAGTTTCGTTCTCATTTTAAAACGACGTGTTGGATTGTAACCAAACTTTTCATATACAATAACATGAGGTATGTCTAGGCCTGTAATTAGTTTATATGGCTCCAGTTTATAAAACAAACGAAACACAGCAAAAACAAATTTTGTATGAAAAACTTAAATACGCTGTATTTTTTTACTATGGTATCTGAAGCTACATAAACTAATTACAGACCTGCATATACCTTAACCTATTCGAAGTTCAAAGTTTCAGAGCAAACTAGCAAGTCGTTTTAAAATGAGAGCGTAACTACGTTTGTGTGGAGAACCGAGCGTACCGGGGACTCTTAAAGAAAGAAAAAAGATATATATTTGAAATAAAACAATTTAACGGATTATATCGCGTATATGATCTCTTTTTAGTTTCCGACGTTTCGGAAGCTTTCCAGCTTTCCATGAGAAAAGATGTATTTTCCTCCGTCAAAGTTACAATTTGCGCAAACTACCCATTTTTGAAAAAACAAATAATGGTGTACATACATGCCAGATGGGCCTAAGCTGTAAAGACAGTTACACATGAGCCAGAAGGGCTTAATTATTTTATTCTAATAATTTACCAAGCAGCATTTCACAAATGAGGAGTACTGAGGAGAAAAGAAACACGGCAAAGAAAAACTCCCAGGCTACCTCATTACTAATTATAATATTTTAAAAACAGACACTATTAAACTACTTTTCAAGCAGACAAGATATTTTACACCATTCAGAAATTATGGTTTTGCAGTCCTGTGTCTCGCTTGTTCCTTGATGAGATGTATTACAGGATCCCAAGCTGGTGGTAGTGACAATCCATCTTCTCTATTGAAATTAGGATGCTTTTTAATCTCAATAGCCTCGCGTAGCATTCTGGGAAAATATCTTTTTTCTCTTTGGCAAGGATAGAAGGTTTATCAAACTTAATTGAGTGGTTTGGTTTGTCAATGACATGTTCACAGACTGCAGACCTATTACACCGACGGTGCTTGACATCTGCTATGTGCTCCTTCACCCGGGTTGATACACTGCGTTTCGTTTGACCAATGTATGAAAGACCACACTCGCAGTCCAACTTATAAATGCCTGCCTTATAAATGTTTTATGTCAATCAGTAATAATCGCGGAAACAGAAGAAAATATTAGAAATATATTTATTTAGCATCGTTATATGCAGGAATTTCATAACAATAATAAAACAAAAGAAGTGCTAAAAAGGTCGCCACTCAGCTTAATGCAACAAATCAATAGAGTTTACTCCGTGACGCTGGTTCTCAATGACGCTTGTTGGCCACAAGTGATCGTTTTACACATTGAGAGTAGATTGTTTGACAAGGGGCTAAAGTAAGCCATTATGACACCAAGTGATTATCTGGACGAGCTCACGAAGTGAGCGAGAACAAATATGTCTGAGTGTCATAATGTGGGATAAGGCGGATCAGAGTCGCGCAACGCTATGGAAAGGGCTATGCTTGAAGTCTCTCTGTGTGATATAATGAAATGAGGATATCCGCAGAAGAACCAAAGTAACCGACGTAGCTCGCAGGATTGCATCGTTGAAGTGGAAAAGTCATGGAGTGGCGACTACGCATAGAAAAGCGCGTGGGACGGCCCTTGACTAGGGTCGTGAGGCAGGGTTGCAGGTAGTCGGTGGAGGCGGTCTGCGCCAAACCGCATTCTGTGGCGAGTTATAGGGACGCCTATGTTGAGCAGTGGACGTTTGTGGCTGATAGATAGACAGAGAGATGAAAATGCAAAAAATATGGACACATATATTTTTTTATTATGTCACTGACAGACTAAATAGAATTTTGATTTTCGTACCCCAACATCTTGCCTATTGTAAGGGTACAGATAAATTTTGTTATGGCCTTCGAGTGATCTTTGGAAATAAAGAAACAGGAAAAGTTTTAAATTAATAGGCAATAACAGTTAAGTAGGTTCATATGTCCTTGAGACAAAACATGTTGTTGTGTAAATAGATTTTAAGGCTGACCAGCCTTATGTTTGCACATGTGGTCTGAAATCATAATTTAACTAATTATACAAAATAAATAAAGAAATATTTTTGATTATGTATTTATCGTCGGCTAAAGTCGCAAACCTCGTAACTCCATTTATTTCAAAATAATGTTTTGGCACTTTTCGATAGTTCAAGTCTGAACGCATATAATGGTAAAACTCTTAAATGCTAGGAATAAACCGTTTAAGTTTCAAAACTGTCATAGAAAATCTCGCAATAACCGACCGCTATATTGTTAAAGTTAAATTTTTTGTGCCTCCTGTAATATTTGATTCGTAGGACTTACGAGGTTTGCGAATTTAGCCGACGTTATGTATGTGTGTGTATTAGGGCGTTTTCCTTTTTTTTGCTTATTTGGAATCTCATATAGTTGGTAAAATGGTGCCTATAGGTGTTAATAATGTGTAGATATTTTAAATTTTCATATAATTGCCCTCCGCAAAGCAATTCGATTAAAAGATGCAAAATGTATGAACAGTAATAGAACCATTAATGAAATAACAATGTAATAATGTTCTTTATTCTGTAAATAGACCACAAGGGCACTTTTACAAGTCTGACTCTACGGAATTTCCCAAGAGGATGCCACTATTGAGAAGAAAGCCGTAACAAACTCAACAATCAGTATAGTTGTACTTAACCTATCCTAAATATATGATTTAAGTATGAACTAAATGCGTAGTTCTTCTAGAAAACATATCAAAACTTATAAAAGTAAAAATAATTATTTATATAGGTAATAGTAGGATAAAAAAGTAATATAATATGTTTTTTTTTAACAACTTACGTACGTTTGATATGCCACGTTATATAAGAACCGTGTCCCGGTAAAAGTAAATTATTTGGTTTCTGTTTTGGCCCATGCATTTTTTTTCTGTTAATTAGTCCTCTACCCTATCTTATGCCATATCCATTAGATGATTTTTGAAGTACTTTTTGAGAGCCGGAAAAGGTAATTTTAAAGCACCATCTGCGGGCCTATGATTGTTGCGTTTGTCACGCGATAAATAAGTGACATAGCTGCCGTCACTTTCTGACACGTATGTGAGCGCGAGAGTGACAGGCGCGTTATTATATCATTTATCGCGTGATTAACGCGACCATGATAGGCCCGCTGGTAATTTATTATAAAAATGGATACATTGGCCTACGAATAATTTGGCTACTTTGCGAACGCGGAACTTTCTAATAGCGATTTTGATTTATTTTTAGTATTAAAATTGTGGCTATCTGAACTCTTAGTAAAAGTATAGTTTCTTAATAACATAAATAATATTCTCATAAATATATTGGGACGCAACGGTTATTATATTGATGTCTTTAAAAAATTATCTTAAGGAGTCATGGTAATTCAGGTTATGTATTGATCGAATCGCTCTTTTTTGTAGCACAAATATAGTCTGTATCTCAGCTGCTTTGCCCCAAACCAGAATACCGTATGACATGCTACTATGAAAATAACTGTGATAAACTAAGTGAACAGTATCAACATTGGTCAATTGTCTAATTTTTCTAATAGCGTAAGCTGCTGAACTTAATTTAGCTGCAAGTTCTGCTAAATGGGGACTCCATTGCAAGTTTTGTCTAATGCTATACCTAAAAATAATGCCCTATCCACCATTTCTAAACATTCACCATTGAGCGATATAGTAGAATCCACTGCTCTAACATTTCGTTTTCTTAGCATTCAATAGCAGATTATTAATAGTAAACCAGTCAAGTACTATCGACAGCAAAATTGGATGGTCACCTTGCGGGCGATAATGCCGTGGCCGGTTGCATGCTAACTTTGCAAAAGTTAACTAGATAGCGTCGTTGCGACCAAAACTGACTATTTTAATGATTTCATTAAATTTAATAGTCTTGTAGTTACCAGAATGTATGTTCTATATAATAATGTACACGGACAAAATATGATTATTATTATTCATCAAATTATAAAAAAACTTTCACCAAAATTACACCGCCATCTATATTTAACAAGTGGTATACCCTTTGTTTCAACAAATTGTGTAATGTTGCCACGCTAGCCTATTGCCCTCCTAAAGCAATTGGCGATATTTCAAAGAAAACTATCGTTACAAAATCTATCACACTATACACAAACGTAGACAAATTTAAAGAACATGTAAAGCAATATTCAAAACAATTCAAAATTGATTGTCATATTGCCAAACGTAATTATTTATCCCAGAAAATCAAAAATAGTTCGAACATTATCAAAACCACCTAGAAAGTGATTAATGCGGAGACTGGTAGATCGAGGCACGCAATTAGTGGTCTAAAAATTTATGGCAAAATTATAGATTCTAGTTTAGATGTAGCAACAGAATTTGAAAATCTCTTCACAGACATACCAGTATCCACAACAAAGTAATTAAATTCATCAACTTCGTCTGCCGTTATGTTGTTAAAAGAAAACGTCCCAGAATGTAGTAGACATTTATTTTGAACATGTCAGTCCTTCAGATTTAGTAAAGGCATTTAAATCAATTAATGACAAAAAAACCAATGACCTATGGGGGGTCTCAGTCCATGCTGTCAAATCCCTTGTATAAGTCATAGCGCCTGACTTGGCAGATATATTCAATAACAGTGTTGACTACGGTGAGTTTCCTGATCTGATGAAACATAGCAAAATAACTCCTTTATTTAAATCAGGTAGTACCTCTGATCCCACTAACTTTAGACCAATATCTGTACTACCCACATTTAGTAAAATTTTTGAAAAGCTATTTTTATATCCATTGTTAAAACATTTTAATTTGAATAATTTGATGCATAGCAAGCAATTCGGTTTTACGCGGGGTCGCTCGACATCCAACGCCGGGGTTGAGATCGTAACACATTTTCGATGCCTGGGAGGAATCGCGAGATGCTTTAGGCATCTTCTGTGATTTATCTAACGCCTTCGATTGCGTTTATCATGAGGCACTGATCAGGAAGCTACACAACTACGGAGTTAAAGGATCAGCACTAAATTTATTAGAGTCTTATTTAAATGGTAGAATACAAAGGGTTGACGTGAATGGAAAGCGATCACCGGGGTCATTAGTCTGTATGGGTGTGCCACAGGGAGCAATATTGGGACCTTTCCTGTTCCTTATCTATATAAACGACTTGCCACACCTCGTAAAGACCCACCATGAGATAGTTTTGTTTGCAGATGATACATCTCTAATTATAAAAGTCTTACGAAATCAACGATCCTACAATGACGTAAATAATGCTATCTGTGAAGTAGTTAATTGGTTTAAAGTAAATAATTTATTGTTGAATGAGAAAAAGACTAAATGTGTTAAGTTTGTCACGAGTAACGTAAAACACGAGCAAGCAAGCGTTATTGTTAAAGGTGAGGAACTGGAACTAGCTAATAGTACAGTCTTTTTCGGTGTAACATTAGATTCTAAGCTCCAATGGGGTCCCCATATTGCTAATTTCTCGAATAGACTGAGTTCTGCAGCTTTTGCAGTAAGTAAGATTCCTCAATTAACAGGCGTGATAACGGCTCGATTAGTGTATTTCAGTTATGTCCACAGTATTATGTCGTATGGCATCTTAGTATGGGGCAGTGCTTCCGACATTAATACTATATTTGTTCTGCAGAAGCGGGCTGTTTGTGCGATATATAAAATGAACCATAGAGACTCGCTTAGAGATAAGTTTCAGGACATTAATATAGTGACAGTGCATTGTCAATACATTTATTATTATGTATGTACATAAAATATTACCCACTTTAAGAAGAACTGTGATGTCATAATTTTAATACTAGAAATAAGCATAAGCTCGCAGTGCCTGCTACTAGGCTCCATAAAATAAGGAGATCATTCATGGGTAACTGTGTGAGGTTTTATAATAAACTTCCTAGCAGCATAAGTGAGTTGTCTATTGGTAAATTCAAAAAATATTGTGAAACGAAAATTATTTTCTAAAGCTTATTATAGCATACAAGACTACATAAATGATAAAGCCCCGTGGGATTAATGTAAATTATAGGGTCATGTAGGTATATGTATAATTATTTTAACGAATAACTAAGGTATTATTATTATTTTAATCTGAATTGCTTTATATACTTTTGACGGGTGCCCGTTGTTTCGCCGACAAACTTTTCATCGAATATCATTTCACCGAAAACGTTTCGCCTAATTTTTACTTCGCGTATTTTCATTTAGTGTAATTTTATCTCATCGACAGTTCATTTCAACTTTTATTAATTACTACATACATTCGACGTTTTATTTCAACACATTCTTATATAATCGCATACCTGTAAATTTCAATGGCAAATGAACGGGTGCCTGTCGTTTCGCATAACGTTTTTTGTCCTAAAAATGTTTGGCCGAGAATGTTTGGCATACTGTTGAATGGCATACTACTCGTTTGTCCTAATATTTTTTGCGCATACTCATTTAAAGTCCTAAAGCAAGTTTGTCTTAATATTGATAACTCTAAAATCAAATTACCTAAAGCATACTATTCCTAACATGAATTGTCCTAAAAAATATTTTGCCTATTATTAAATTGGCTACACTTACAGCACCTAAACTAAACTATGATAGGCGTGAAGTCAGAAGCGTTACGTATTCTACTTTAAGGCAGGTCAGACTTCGGTTAGGTTAGGTACGACGACGAGCGAAGCGAGGAGGAGTGTTAGGTAGAACTGTGACCCTAACGAGCGAGCGAAGCAAGCGAGCGAAACGCCAGAACTTTTGCCTATAATTAAATTGGCTACAGTTACAGCACCTAAACTAAACTATGGTAGGCGTGAAGTCAGAAACGTTACGTATTCTACTTTAAGGCAGGTCAGACTTCGGTTAGGTTAGGTACGACGACGAGCGAAGCGAGGAGGAGTGTTAGGTAGAACTGTTATGTAGAGCGTTAATGTTAGGTAGAGCGAGCGAAGCGAGTGAGCTCAACGCCAGAACTAACAAGGTTGAGAAGATTAGGTTTTGCTGCGTTATTATTGCGACAGGCAATATTGCACAAGACAGCAATAATGATTTTACTACGAGCGTCAAACGCCTTAAAACGTTCTCACCATAATGTCATAGATAACTTTGTATGCCAACTATCTTAAATTTAAATAATAATCCTTGTAATAATTTATATGTTAATTAAAAATACTTGAAACAATAAACCACAAAACGTTTTCCATGACATAATACAACTATGTAATGAATCATCCGACAAGTAAAAATACACGATTTAAAATTACTTGTAATGATCATTCCACGAACTGAATTGTCGACGAAATGAAAATACATGAAACGTTGACTTTGAAATGAAATTCGGCGAAGTGAGTGGCGACAATTTGATGATAAACCACTTTTGACATTTAGAATTTTATTCTAGACTATCATTATTATTTTTTTCGTTTTTAGTGACAGTCCTTTTGGAATTTATCTTATTGATTATTTTAATTTTTTAAATGATGATTTTATCAATAATATTATACTCGTACTTAAGTTAAATGATCTGATTAGGTTTTTCTGGGTTTCCCTAATCCTTGCAGCAAATGTTGGATCATATTGTATGTCTCCCAGCAAACATTCACTCTCATGTAACTGACATTTCGAAAGTGCTTGTAACTAGGCCTACTTGAATAAAGAATATTTTGATTGATTGATTGATTGATATCCGCCATTTTAAACTAACTACATAACTATCAAGTTTTTATCCACGGTTTTAAACTTATTCGTAAAAAAGACCTTGAATGGATATCAAGTTCATATAGTTATACACAACTAGTGTGATTAATTGAATACCAAAATTAAGTTAAACAGAAAATAAAAAACAAAAGAATTAAAAAAAGAATGACCATAGGCGGTCTTATCGTTAAAGAACAAGTATTGTTTGTTATTCCCGTCTTAAAATAACATACGAGGACATAAGTATTGCAAGTGCTAACGATATGGATTTTAAAATAAATAATAAATAATTGAACTGGCTGTGATTAGGAATTAGAAAATAATTCGTTTTACTTCCTGCATTTATTTGTATAAAGTTTTCGAACCGAATAATACCTACCTATGTTATGGCTATGGGCTATCAATCAAAACATAAGGCTGCTCTAAAAATATTATGTTACATGTTTTCATAATTTTAGACATATATTTGTTTGAAAATATTTAATGTTAAAACAGTCAGAAATTTACAATTAACAATTTGAAACATGACTGAATTCATAGCTATAGGGATAGATCTTTATTTACTAGTGTAGTGGTTATATTGTAGATAGTGCACGTTATTTGGACTCAGAATGAACAAACACTTTATTTTTAAGTTGTGTTCTTTTTTAGATATATATTTTTTTAAACCTAAAATGACATTTGTGCTGTTGTTTTGACCGTATACATTTTTAATTTGGTGTATATGAATTAGCAGAAAAAAGCAAGGGTTTATAGAAATCCCCAATGAATGAGTGTTTTTATTGTTTTTATTACTATGAAGTTAGATAAATGGGTATGTGCGTAAAATTAACCTGAAAGACTAATAGATATACAATAATAAAACAATAAAAGAAATCAACAAACTTTATTACTCGCACAGTACTTATTTTTAAAATATAATTCAAGTGAAAAACAAGAACAAAACAATTTAACCACATACTTTGTTGAGGCTACAGCTTAAAGTTTCTGAAATCAGAAAGAGGATTGAAGCTTCACCTCAACAAAACAATACTTGTCTTATTTTATTACCGAATACATAAAAGCGAGTAAAAGTAAAACATAAGTATAAAATAAAATTGAGACCGGGTTATTAATCTATAAAAATCTAATGAAATAAATGTTGCTGTTTGATTCACTTTTGCTTATCATTTATCAATTAGTGAAAGTTGGCGTGATGGAAAAATATTATAATTAACTGAATAACACAAAACGTAGTAGAAAAATAAAACGAGGTTTTTTGCGCCTAAGACTCATTTTGGTAATTTAAAAGAAAGTTATTTATTGTCATAGTAGAAACTTAAAAAAAAAAACATAGTTTTCAATTTCAAACTAGAATAATAATGTAGTATCGTAGAAGAGTTAAAAAAGTTCGTAATGTAGCTAATATAAAGGTAATTACCATCAGAAGCACTAATAACTAGTATTTATAGCCACCATTATTATCTAGAACAGCTTGCAAGCGCGAGAACGCATCAATTCTATTAAATTTTGACATAGACCCGAACCACGAATACTATCCCAAATTGTAGCACAGTGTGTCTCCAATATTTCTGCATTGCGCTCATACTGATGATCCCATCGTTCAGCGATAACACACATACATTTTCTATGGGATTTAAGTCAGCTGATCTAGCAGGCCACGACACGATATTTATATTATTGTCCTGGCGAAACCACTCACGCACATTTTGCGAACGATCTATGAGACAGTTATCTTGAACAAACGTAATTACTGACAATTGTTCCTCTGGATAGACATTCCTAATAGTTGATAACACGGTTTCTTCTAGCACATTTAAATAGTCGGCACTCTCCTGACTCGGCTATCGGACCAGTTCTCCCGGATCAGCGGTACTCCTTCAACCCCACATGTTCACAGTAATACAACCAGACTCCACATACGCACGACTCGATTTAAATGTGAAAAACGTGATATTGCTCCAATCGTCATTTAAGTGTTCCCGGGCGAACTTTAACCTTGCTCCTTTGTGACGTGGCGGAGGAGGCACTTTGAACTTTGAACGCATGCTGCAATCCTTCACTATGAAAGACACGGCGAATAGTGTCCACACTTGTGTCATATAAACGGGCGTAGGTAATGGTTAGTTGGTTGAAAACCGTTTACTTCACACTCTCGGACTAACGACGCTGCTGTGCTTCAATCAGCCGTGGTCAACAGTTTTTTTTCGGTGCAATAATGACCCTTTTATCTCCGAATCATCGCACCCATAAAACAACCGCTTTTCTCTGCAACAATATTTAGAAATATGATATAATACAGATGTCGTTTAAATATATTCATTATATTTGTATTACATATATAACAATACTTACATTTACACCCCACATTATGCAAGGCCGATCTTATCTGTGACCTTTTCACTAAATCGATGTTGTAATAAGAATTCATTTTAAAACTTGATAAGTAATAAAAAGCAATCAAACAAGACAATGGAACCGACGGGAATAACTATTGCTAGCGGACGAGCTGTTTCTTTGCAATAAAAACTGGAACGGTATATTTATGTTTTATGCCTACCCCCTAAGTATGAGTGTTAAACAATAAGTAATTGTTGCACTTTTCAACAACGAATACCAAGTGAATTTATTATTTATTGTAAATATTCGTGTAAAATTGCAATTACTTTTTGATAAGCTTAAAAATATATCAAAAAAAAGTATTCATACTAAACGCATTCCTTGAATTTTTTGTCAACTTAAGTCATTCTGAATATGGTAATAAATTTCATTAACTTTCACCAAGTCTCAATGCCTGAGGGGCTGAATGCAGCTGTCTAAAACATCGAAGGGTCCAAGAGTTCGAATCCTCGCAACAGTTATAGGGAAGATAGTGTTTTTGGATTTTGCGTAAATAATCATCGGTAGTAGATTAATATGATTCGAATTTAGACTGTCCTTAAAAACATTTAATAAATAACCGAAGTTTACCGAAAATACATTCTATAATTTCTGGATTTGGACAATACCGAAAATAAACCAACTGACACCGCTTACCAATGGCATCAAATATTTTATTTTCTATGTATTGCTGTTACCAGCGCCATCTATTGGAATCTCATGAAACTAATGAAGTATAGCACGTAGCGTAAGCGTCTCGACTGGCTTCAAGGCATTCGCGTTTACAAATGTCCATCCATTTATGCTGTCCATAGTACTTTAACTAGTATACTATTAATTTCGGCTTTCCGGTCAACTTTGAAAAGTAATGATGTATCATCAGCAAATAGTACTATATCACAAAGATTATCTACTATAGATGGTGAGTCATTTAAATAAACCTAAAATAGAAATGGACCTAAGATAGAGCCCTGTTGGCACTCCTAGCTTTACTGCAGCTCCACTGGATTGGATTCCATTTACAACAACGTTTTGTGTTCTATTGCTGAGATATGAAGAAATAAGGCTTAAGGCATTTATAGACAGGCATAATGTTCTAATTTCGAAATAGGGGTTCCATGATCAACGCAATCAAATGCCTTAGAAAGGTCACAAAAAACTCCAATTGCATCACAAGATTCCTCCCAGATGTTATAAATACGTTTAGTGAGTACAGATAATGCATGAGCCGTGGAACGTCCCCTTCTGAAACTGAACTGTTTACTAGAAAGCAGTTTATTTCTATTGAAATGTCCTAGCAGATCCTTGAACATTAACTTTTCGAAAACTTTTTTAGCCCAATTCTGAAGCACTGGATAGAGCAAACGAAAGGAGTTGCTACTTATTGTATATAGCTATTGATTATAACACTAACCGAAGTTTACCGAAAATACATTCTATAATTTCTGGATTTGGACAATACCGAAAATAAACCAACTGACACCGCTTACCAATGGCATCAAATATTTTATTTTCTATGTATTGCTGTTACCAGCGCCATCTATTGGAATCTCATGAAACTAATGAAGTATAGCACGTAGCGTAAGCGTCTCGACTGGCTTCAAGGCATTCGCGTTTACAAATGTCCATCCATTTATGCTGTCCATAGTACTTTAACTAGTATACTATTAATTTCGGCTTTCCGGTCAACTTTGAAAAGTAATGATGTATCATCAGCAAATAGTACTATATCACAAAGATTATCTACTATAGATGGTGAGTCATTTAAATAAACCTAAAATAGAAATGGACCTAAGATAGAGCCCTGTTGGCACTCCTAGCTTTACTGCAGCTCCACTGGATTGGATTCCATTTACAACAACGTTTTGTGTTCTATTGCTGAGATATGAAGAAATAAGGCTTAAGGCATTTATAGACAGGCATAATGTTCTAATTTCGAAATAGGGGTTCCATGATCAACGCAATCAAATGCCTTAGAAAGGTCACAAAAAACTCCAATTGCATCACAAGATTCCTCCCAGATGTTATAAATACGTTTAGTGAGTACAGATAATGCATGAGCCGTGGAACGTCCCCTTCTGAAACTGAACTGTTTACTAGAAAGCAGTTTATTTCTATTGAAATGTCCTAGCAGATCCTTGAACATTAACTTTTCGAAAACTTTTTTAGCCCAATTCTGAAGCACTGGATAGAGCAAACGAAAGGAGTTGCTACTTATTGTATATAGCTATTGATTATAACACTAACCTTGATTTTAAGTCCTTTAGTATATTTTTTATTATTGTGCTACGAACCACTATGGAGTTTTGAATGCTTCGAAACAATGAATTTATTATTATTAATACAGGTAGTATCGATATCGGACGGAAATTAGTCAAGTCACTTAAATCACCTGATTTAAAAAGATGTATGACTTTACTAAATTTCATCAGATCTGGAAACACGTCCTCTCTCATATCGTCATATGCATTTATTATAAATCAAGGCTAGATTGCACAATTGCACCCTGTAATTTAATCTATGATATGATGAACAATTTTTCTTAAAATTCCCCTTAAATCCTCTGTTTTCTTTAAATTAAGTGACTCAAATGTTTTAATAACTTCTATTGAATTTACTTGACCAAATTATAAGTACATTAAATACATTTGCTAAAATTAACATGAAGTAAGAAATGGGCTTCGGTTGCAGATGATTGAAGACATTTTGTAGTATTCATTGCAATGTTGAAAAAATAATCCTCGAATGCGGAGGCAACATATTCGACATAATCTGACAATTTCCTGTAATAATTTTGACTCGACAATTGCAAGTTTTCGATTTACCAGTTTCCCGATTAATAATATTCCAAACAGTTTTCATTTTACTGTCTTTATTTTGAATTTACAACTAATATAATTTACCTAATATAATTTGGCTACGCACACTTCCTTAAATGTTTTTGAATAATTCTTGACATATTCCAGGAAATCAGCATTCTTGTTTTCCTCTTTCCGTCCATATCCTTCCTACTCGTATCTATAGGTATTATAAACGTGAAAGTATGTATGTAAGTTCCACTTAATCTCAAAAACTACTGGACGACTTTAGGAAACTTTGCAGGTGTACCTTTTAAATGAGAATAGGGCATGGGCTATAATGTATGTCAAATTTCATCCCTTTTAAGGCCGAAAAAGGGGGTGAAACTTTGTAAGCTATAAATTGCAACTCTACGCGGACGAAGTCGCGCGCAACAGCTAGTAATTCATAAAGCCTATTTCTACTTCTATGATTGAATGACATTTATTGAACCGACATAATGTTGAAGAGCCGCCTTAAAATATTGACAAACGAACCCCTAACCCCTATCACGGCAGAAGATTTTCAAGACTACCATACCATCAATATAATCTATACCATCCTTACCTAGTCCATCAACACAACAACCTGCAGCACGAGCGTCGAGAAAGAGTAAGGAACCCAAAGCCGGTAAGAGAAGTCAGTACACGAAAGACGAACCCCACCAGTTGGGAATTCTAAATTATGTGGGCTTAAGTGAAATGATATTACGATTTCATACTGTATGCTGGAAAAGACACATTCAGATCTCAAAATTTCAGCAGTGAATAAGCATCTTTGGGTTTTCGTTCGTAAATTGTTTTGACAGTTTGTCCAACCATACAACCGAAACCAGCCACTGTGTGCTTAGACCATATCTTTTCTTCACCGGAACTACGGAAGAACGAAAAACAGAAAATTACGGCATATTTATTTTCCCTACCATGCGTTGCAATCGGTTGAAAAGAGCTCAAGACAACTCCTGAACGAAAAGGTTTTGAAAAAGAAACCTAGAAGTCAACAAGAAGTTACTCTTAAGTGGTATGCAACACGAATAATTAAGTGGTTGTGCGCTGGAACGATAACGAATAGGTTACTTTTATAAGGTTCTACACGGATTCCCACCCGTGCAAATAATCAAACCCAAATCCAAACTCGCAAAACAAAAAGTGGACGTAGATTTCCCCAATTCGTTATGACAATGTCGGTTACTTTATATATAGCAAAGACCTAAGCCGTTGTATATATTGTAATAAATAAAACAAAAGTACAAATATTGTAATAGATATAAGAGTTATTTAGAAAAACTGTCTGACTGTTCAGTTTGTTTCGGCTTTCTTCTCAGCAGTGATCTCCTCTTGGGAAATGCCGTAGAGTCAGACTTGTGAAAGTGCCCTTGCGGCCTACTTACAGAATAAAGATCATAATTTCATTATTCTTTCATTAAAACAACGATCTGCTATGTTTTGTAGTCGGTAACCAACCTCGCAACTGCCAATTACCTATAATAAACCTATTAATATACCTATTAATAAACCTTTAAATAAAAGTTATTAATAATATTTTCTTCTCTTTCCGCGATTATTACTTATTTAAATAAAACAATTTAACGGATTATATCGCGTATATTATCTCATTTGAGTTCCCGACGTTTCCGAAGCATTTCAGCTTTCCATGGTCACGGGTGTCCACCCAATATACGCGGTATAATCCGTTAAATTGTTTTATTGAAATGAAAAGTTATTAATGTTTAATTTTTGGGGCAATGTTCCTCGTGGTTGAACACGATGTTTTCTCAAAGACATTCTATACATATGGCAAAGCTCCTTGCAGGGAACAACCTATTTCTAGGTATGTACCAAATCTAGTTTTTTTTTACATTTTTCTAGGGCTTGTGAAACAACTAAAGTCAATATAACTAACATCATATACATTTCTTCATCATTCTCGTATCTGCCACATTAAGGGTTGTTCCACTGTCTGTTTTTTTTATTTATTTAAAACTTCGAGCCATACAACGTATTCAAACTATTTAAATATCAAATTTATCTTACCTGAAAATCTTGTAAAGTCTTCAGGTTTATTTTGTTTTCTGAGTATATAAATCTTTTTCCAGTGGATACAAAATAAAATGTCATAAAAATGTTATAGGTACTCGACAGTGGCCCAACGAAAAAAGCGGTTTGCAAATTTTCGGAATCGTAATACCTGAAAACATTAACAGTGCAGTTATAAGTTATCTGTATCCGTCTGTGGCATCGTAGCTTCGAAACCAATGAACCGATATAGCTTTATTTATTTGTGTTCGAAAGGCGACTTCATCGAGAGTGTTATTAGCAGGGTTGAGATATTTACCTAAAGTTTGGCGGCGGCGTTTATGATGAACGGTATGGAGACGGACTCAATTTAATTTTCCTAATAAATTTCCCGGGATTTCCAAAATTTTGTAACAAGACCTCCAAAACGCATGTTTAAGAATATAAATAAACTTATTATTACTATAGATCCATACTTAAATACATTATTAAATGTACAAAAGTGTCAGAATCAACTGGTGACCAAAGAGCTAGCAGCTATCTTGTTCAACGTATTAAAGGTGCGTCCACACTTGTATCATTTGCTCGTATCCGATCACCGTGCCGTAGCATGACTGCGTGTCGCGCTGCTTGGACGCTCACTGTCGGCGCGGCGATAATGCCTTGCCCGTCCGATCTAAGTGTGTGATACGCGTATCAACGTGGATTTCGAGCGATCGGATCGGCGCAACGTCTAAACGCGTGATCGTGACACGCGATCATGCCACGGAACGAAGATCTGATCGAGCAAATGATACAAATGTGGAAGCACCTTTAGAATTGCTATACAGCGCAGCGCGGAAATGCTGCCAGCATCTTCAGAACCATACCGCGAGGGCACAACTTTTTAGATTTATTTAAGTTTTAATTTAATTTTAGTAAGTAATAATTTATTCGGCATATTTTATTAATTTATAACTTTATTTAGTATTAGTTAGGGAATGCAATAACCGACGAAATTTCATAACTTTCGATTATTATATCGGTAACGAAGAACAATAACCGAGTTTTAACCGATTATTTCAAAACTTCAAAACTATAATATGTAGATATAGGTACAAATGCCACTATAATACTAATAAAAAATATAATGAAACTATAAAAGATACAAATGTAATGTGAACCTTTCTCAATAACTTTGTTAAAAATTCCGTAAAAAAAAACGAAATGACTTATTATTCAACAAATATAACGTACTTACATTTAATATTTTCTTCTGTTTCCGCGATTATTATTCATTGAAATAATACTACTTACATTTGTATTTGAACATATTACTATATTTAAAGTCCTTTTTTATATAATTATGTATGTACTCATATCCAAGAAACATATATATGAACTTAGGTTAAAAGTGATAAAAGATAATATTTAAATAACAGGCAAATAAAATTATGATACATAGTGATAGAGACCTAGTTCTTGCAAAAAAATGAAATAACCGATAACCGATTATACAGTTTTTTATAACCGATTATGTAATTCGGCCAATAACCGATTATAACCGATTTGCATTCCGTAGTATTAGTTGTTCGGTAATTGTTTCTTGTTTATTTCATTTATTTGTATGAAACTAATAAAACTTTTGCATTATTATATTACCTACATTTGGGTAACACCGTACGTGTTTACCAAAATAGTCATAAATGGACATAAACTAAACATGTTTGTGTATTTTTACCTCCAGTTTATGTTACATGTTTGTGTATTGTTACCTAAGAGTTTTATGCAATCCCGGAATCCCGGAACTTACATTATTAAAATAATTTAATTAAGAAGCTGACTCCATATTTGCCCAATTTTTGTCGGGTTTTTAGCAACTTTAGGTAAATATTTCACCGTATATCCGAACCCTGGTTAAATCCATACTAATATTATAAAAGCGAATGTGTGTCTATCTGTCTGTCACCTCTTCATGCTTAAACCGCTGAACCAATTTGGATGAAATTTGGTATGGAGATAGTTTGAGTCCCGGGGAAGGACATAGGCTACTTTTTATCCGTGAAAAATACCCTTATTTGCGATAAACGAATTTAAGGCGGACGAACTCGCGGGCAGAAGCTAGTTTGCTATAATTAAAGAGAATTGGTTCAGCTCATAGCAAATTATCATCTTTTTATAAGCTTTTGATTGACTTCAGATTTGTATGTATGTATGTTTGCAAATCTTGCAAGGAAGATTTGAACCCCTTTCCGGAGACCGATACGATAGAGCTGGAATTTGGTATACTAAGTAACTTTGACGACAATATAATAATATGGCACCATGGAGCTGTTCTGATGCTGCATTCGGAAGGTTAATTGTCATAGATGGTATGTTATAAAATAATGCAATCCTACCGTATTTTGGCTCTTTAGAATCATCTCGGTGATTAAAGAATATTACTGGTGGAATGAATTTTTTGGATAGAAACTTATTTCTAGCTGTCTCCGGTGTTTCCATTGGTTAAACACATACGTAATTAATACTAACGCGTGATGAATAAGTTCACTTACCACGTAAAAGTAGTTCTCGCGATGCAATTGAGATGCGTCAGCTGCACCCCCTTGGACAGTCCCGTCGTGCCGGACGAGTACACAACCATCGCGACATCCGTCTGCCCGCTGACGACCGCGGGCTCGAACGTCGCCACGTCCACGTGTCGTGACGCCATCGCCGCGACCGACAGCGTTATGTCGTCGATGTCGTCGAAGCAAATGAAGGTCTTTATGAAATCAAGACCTTTCAGTACATCGCTGTACGCTTCCCAGAATAAGCGAGAGCAGATGACGTACTTCGGTCTTGTTAGTTCTAACTTATGTGTCAGGATAGCTAAAACCATGAATAAGCAGTTGTTATTATAAGACTAGCAATATATGGACCGGAATTTTCTTATAATAT